>JAQJVK010000002.1:524545-1124545 GCA_035578135.1 Flexamia atlantica | reverse complement strand
GTAAAAAACTCAAAAAACCCATTTTTGGGGGGGTTTATCCCTCTTTACCCCCCCTTCCGGTAGTCCGATCGGGCTGGTTCACGAACTCGTCCAATTGATTACCACTTTACATGTCCTTACCAAATTTCATAAAGATCGGACCGTTTTTACGGCCGCTATCGTGCTAACAGACACACACACACACACACACACACACACACACACACACACACATATATATATATATATATGTGTGTGTTTGTGTGTGTGTGTGTGTGTCTTTAAGCACGATAGCGGCCGTAAAAATGGTCCAATCTGAATGAAATTTGGCACAGCCATGTAAAGTAGTAATTATTCGGACGAGTTCGAAAACCAGCCTGATCGGACTACCGGAAGGGGTGGTAAAGGGGTGTAAACCCCCCCAAAAATGGGTTCTTTTAGTTTTTTACATAGAAACATAAAAATAATCGAATTTTTTTGACACCATTGAATTCAGCTAAAAAAAACAGTATTTTGAATCACTGCTCTATGTCCATTGGTTACCGAGATATTGAAAGTGGTAAACACAGTACGTTGTCCCAATGTTAGCCTTATGGTGAATAAGAAAAATTCTATATCTTGCTTATTTCTCAACTTATCTTGATAAAACTTGGTAAATGGCTTCTTAGTTCAGATCTACAAAATATTTAATTAAAACCACCCAGTTTTAATATACCCGAAGCAGCAAACCTGCATACTCATTCCCCATGTTATGCTTATGGAGCTTTCAAAAACATATAAAATCTCGCTGTTTTAGATATGTTGTTTTGCATTTGAAATTCGCTGAGTATGCAGGTCTGCTGCAACGGGGGTATTTTTAATTTATTACTAAAAAAATTGCCTTACTCAGCAGAAACGAAGGTTTCCGTTCAGTTGTTCCCTTATCATTTTTATTTTTATGCTTTATTATCAGCTTATCGACCATGGCACCTCTTCTGAACCCATTAGAGACAGCAATGTGTTTGATTATGTTAGCGAATTTCCCCCTATAGGGAAGTAGCTATTACCGTAGGCGGCACAGTGAGACTTAAGCGCGGGGCCACCGTAACTTTAATTCGCATAAAAACCATAGCATGTCCATAAAAACTTCGAAGCTTGGCCCTTGTCTAGAAAAAAAAAATCTTGACAACTCAAACTGACTAGAGAGCCGAGTGGACACACTGTTCACTGCTCACCTCATAGCCTGGAGGTTGCTGGTTCAAGTGTATGACGTAGTTGGGCTCGAGAAACAAGCGGATCTCGCGGTTTGACTGCAGAACTAAGACCATACAAAATAATTTGAGTTGTATTAACTGGTTTGTTTTGCAATCGCCCTAAGCGCTAGTAACGAGCGCACCGAATCGCACCGAGGTAGGCCTACTATCATCTAATCTAGGGCCTACTGGGTTTATTAAGACCTAATCTACTTACTAGTTTGAACGACTAGACTAGCAGATGTTTTAGCGGTGACCAATCGACTTGTTCGAAGACAAGACAATATGATGTTTAAACTGATCAGCTAGGCCTAAATTAGTCAATGTGGTAGTTGTTGATGTATTCGTGGCCATCTCAAGTAATAAGGCCACACCCATAAAACTGGGAAACTGGTCATCTGTTTTAAAGTAAAGAAAATGTATGATTTAAAGAAAAAATGGTAAATGTTCACTTAACGGTACTACTCCCGAAATTGAAATTTTTTTTCAAAATTTAGGAAATAACGCGCTGATTCTGAAAATGATAATTTTTTCCGCGGAAAACGTCGGAAAATGCCGGAAAATCGGAAAAACCGGGAAAAACTTTTCACCCCAGAAATGGGTCATGTGGGTACTCAAATTAACCGGGAGAACGAGCTGAGCAAGAATATGCAAGCATTTTTGAGATCCGATGCATATTAAAGGAATTACAGCAAGAAAAGTGTCGTAAAAGCTGTAGATTTGTACAAAATGGGTTATTTTTTGTTAATTTGTTATGAATTCGCTAAATTTTTCGAAACTAAGCTTAGGCTGTGCTATATTAAGTTGGTTTAGATAAGAAAGGGTTAGCTTAGGTTAGGATTGGTTAGGTTAGGTTAGATTTGGTTAGGTTAGGTTAGGTTAGGATAGGATAGCTTAGGATAGGTAAGATATGATTTATTGGCAGAGTTTGTATTTGTTATTGTTAGAGTGATATATTTTTTGCCATGTTTTCACTTTCCCAACCTTATCTTTACTCTACAATAGAATTTTAAACGAATCATAATATAACTTAACATAATGTAACCTTACCTAACCTTAACCTAACACAATGTAACCTAACCTAACCTTACCTAAACCTGACCTCATCCAATCCAAACTAACATAACTTAATCTACCTAATTCCTACAAAATGAATGTATATAACCTATAACAACCTAACAAAAATAATGTATCAACTTATTTAATGTTTTTTAATTTTCTGTTACCACATGTTAGATTATGAAAATTCTCTCATAATATTGTTCAGCTCTCAATTTCCGTTAATTTGAGTACCCACATGACATATTTTTGGCGAAGTTTTTCTACGGATTAACCGACGCTTTTCCGACTGTATCTCCGTTAATATTCGTTGGATCTTGAAAGTTCTTGCATATTCTGGTTCAGCTCACTCTCCCGGTTAATTTGAGTACCCATATGACCTATTTCCATAAAAAAAAGTTTTTTCCGATTTTCCGGCATTTTCCGACGTTTTCCGCGAAAAACGACTATCATTTCCGGAATCAGCGCAAAATTTCCTACAATTTGGAAAAAAATTTTAATTTCGGGAGTAGTACCGTAAAGTGAACATTTACCAAAAAAGGTAAAGTGTGTGCATAGTTAGCTAGTATGACGTAGTTGGGCTCACGAAATTGGCGGGCCTAGCAGTATTACAACAGAACTGAGACCGTAAAAATATTTTGATCGTAATTTTATAACTGTTACATAATGTAGGACAAGTTGTCATAAGCGCTAGTTGCGTGAGCCCAACTAGGCCTACATCACACCGGCTGACTGCACTCTTCTTTCATTTTAGCGAATTTCCCCCTACAGGGAAGTAGCTATTACCGTAGGCGGCACGGTGAGACTTAAGCGCGGGACCACCGTAACTTTTCATTTTGAGGTCCCTAGACCCCAAAAACACCGTTCGTATATATATATATATATATATATATATATATATACAGGTATATATATATATATATACCTGTCCGTAGGCGCGATAACTTTTGTAAAAAAGTTCCGATCTTGATGAAATTTGGAACAAACGTGTAAAGCGTCATTCATGATTTCGAGTTCGAAAACCAGCAAGATTGGTTTACTCTAAGAAGGTCTTTTTCACAAAATAAAATTTATTTTAAAGATTTAACACCTTTTTATTAATTTTATTTAAATTTAATTGTTAAAACTGAATTCAGCTTAAAAAAACAAACAATTTAGCATTTTGAATTATTATTCTATGTCAATCCGTTGCTTAGAAATTGGATAATATTGGATGTGCTAAACACAGTACGTTGTCCAATATTATTTTTAATTTTCCCTCCAAAAGTATAGCTTCCCTGATTTAAGAGATTTTAAAAATACAATTCTGAACATATGATTACATTTTCAGGTGATGAATATTCCATTTGTGTTTATTTTGAATAGTTCATTGATCAAGATTTTGCAGAATGTACATACTATATTAAAAATTCAGTTAATTTAAAAGTAAATGAAAAGAATAGGTGTAGATATGATATTATTATATAGTTTAAAACCAGCTACAAAAAATGATAACAAGATTTTGCTTAGAAATACTTTAAATAAATTTTAAAAAATATTGGCAATTCACATGAACTTGAACTATATATATGTAACCTGAGCTTTGGATGTTGCATTTCGCCTTGATACTAGACTTGCAGTGGCCCAGTCCAAGATTTAAATATAAGGAAAAAATGCCGGCTGGCTGTAAATGGCACAGATAACCCCATCTGTTAAACATCTTGGGATTTTATTTACAAACATATAACAATTAATATTCTTTTTTATTAAAAATAATATTTTGGTGAAAATGAACCTCAATTACACAATCAACTCTCACCAAATCGGTTCTTGAATTATTTTATGATTGGTTTAGGTTTATAGAGTAGAAGTATTAGAAGGAAGGCAGGTTAGTACACAACAGTCAATTCTCCCAGAGTAAACAGATAAACAAGTCGAATGGTGGGCGATTTGACTGTTCTCAACAATTGGGACTCAGCTCGCCCTAACTCAGGAGCGGCCAGGCGTAGAAGTAGAACATGAGACTTCGGCTCCGAGATCCGTGTTCAAAACCCGCCAATCACCAATGGCAATTTGCTATGTGATAATGCCGTAACCTCGAGGGTGCATAGCTATTTAAGCTGCAGTGCATGTCCATGAAAACTTCGAAGCCTGGCTCTCGTCTAGAAAAAAAATCTTGACAACTCACATTGACTAGAGAGCTGAGTGGACAAACTGTTCACTGCTCACCTCATAGCCTGAAGGTTGCTGGTTCAAGCGTATGATGTAGTTGGGCTCGAGAAACTAGCGGATCTCGCGGTTTGACTGCAGAACTAAGACCATACAAAATATTTTGATTGAGTTGTATTAACTGGTTTGTTTTGTAATCATCCTAAGCGCTAGTAACCAGGGCTGTACCCAGCTTTGGCGGGCCCCGGTGAAGATATTAGGCCGGGTCCCTCATGTAGTGCACCCGTTCCGCTCAAAACCGTAGCCGATTTCCGGCTCGTCAAAAGTGGTGACCTTTTTAGCGAATTTCCCCTATAGGGAAGAAGCTATTACCGTAGGTCTCATGGTAAGACCTAAGCTCGGGACCACTTTAACTTCTCGTTTTGGGGCCCCCAGAAGCAAAAAACACTATTCGTTAGAATTTATATATATATATGTGTGTCTGTTAGCACGATAGCGGCCGCAAAAACGGTCCGATCTTTATGAAATTTGGTACGGACATGTAAAGTGGTAATCAATTGGACGAGTTAGTGAACCAACCCGATCGGACCACCGGAAGGGGGGGTAAAGGGGGATAAACCCACCCAAAAATGGGGTTTTTGAGTTTTTTACATAGAAAAATAAAATTTATCGAATGTTTTTGGGCACCATTGAATTCAGCTCAAAAAAACAAACAATTTAGTATTTTGAAACACTGCTCTATGTCCATTGGTTACCGAGATATTGAAAGTGGTAAACACAGTACGTTGTCCCAATGTTAACCTTATGGGAAATAAGTAAAATTCTATATCTCGCTTATTTCTCATCATATCTTGATAAAACTTGGTAAATAGCTTCTTTTAGTTCAGATCTACTAAATATTGAATTAAAACCATCCAGTTTTAATATACCTGTAGCAGCAGACCTGCATACTCATTCCCCATGTTATTCTTATGGAGCTTACCAAAACATGTCAAATCTCGCTATGTTGGATTGAAATACGTTGTTTTGCAGTTGAAATTTGCTGAGTATGCAGGTCTGCTGCAACGGGGGTATTTTTTTACTGCCACGTGTCCATTTTGGTCCCTTTCTTGCCGTTACGGACCCATTTTACCTGTTCCCGGGCCTCGGCGGGGGGGGGTTTCCACTATTTCAGAGGCCGTTTCTGACCCCCCGGGCCCCCCTTGGACCCGGCCCGGGCCCCCCCCTTGACCCCGGGCCCCGGTAAAATTGTACCGGGAAAACCGGTCTGAGTACGGCCCTGCTAGTAACGAGCGCACCGAATCGCACCGAGCCCCAGTAATCGGCCGAACTAGGTGGGGCTTATACATCCATTTCCCTCAGGTAATAATTTATATCAAATAGGAATCTAAATTACTTTAATGAAAACTATTTAATTTAAATTCGTTTAATGAAATCCTAAATTATCATCCGATTATACATTATCTCAGAAACTTAACAACCCTAAAATTACCTCTATCACACGAGATCAGTTTATAGGCTAAATCGAATTAAATTTGTATTAGGCCCTACCTTCACATTTCAAAGTTTACCCAATGGACCTCTGCAATTCGATATCCAAGCGTACAGGTTACAATGTTTCGGTGAATCATTAGGTTTAGGCAAGGCCTCACTAAAAGAACAGGCTTTGCTGAAGGACACACTACAAATGCAGGCCATGCTGCATGATTGATTACGTCAAGCAAGTAGGCGGTCTGAAAGTCTGGCTCAAGACTCACAGCTGTGCTGATCATCAATTCCTTTGAAATCAAAACAAGAAAATGTAAACAAACAAGTAATTTTGACGTTTAGTGATGAAATGTAAACAGAAAAAACGTAAACAAACTAGGGATATTTGACATTTAGCAATAAAATGTAAACATAGGATGTTAGTTCCCTGCCTACTTGTCTGACGTGGTGCAGCGCTGGGATCGCTGCAGCATGGCCTGTCTTTTCAGTGGGGCCTTGCCTTGCTTCAGAATTCTTGATGTCAAAGCACGAGGCCAGCTGAGAGTCTTGCTCAGAAATCACAACTGTGCAGCTCATCAGTTTCTCTCAAAACAAAACATGAAAATTTAAATAAACAAATAGTATTTGACAGTCAGTGATAAAATGTATACAAAGGAAGTACGTTAATTAAACAAGGAATACTAATTTAACATTTAGTAATATGAATAAACATAGGTTGTTAGTTCCCAGCGTACTGATGTGAGATGTCGCAGCGCTGGGACTGCTGTAGCATGGACTGTTTTTAGTGCAGCCTTGGGCTAGATCACTATTCTTTATCTATAGGCCTAAAGGTTAACTCAAATATTTCAATTTAGTTATCGGTAGACTATATAGATATAGAACTATGATCTTGAATTTAGCACGAATCACCTCTGTTTGACGAATTAATTCAAGAATGTCCTAAATGACTTGAGCTGTTTTAGTTTTAATCAAACTACATGCAACTCGGAGAAAAATTATAGTCTCCATGATTTTTAAGTTTGCAATAGTATACTGCATCTCCATTCGTTTAAAATGACAGTCATTTTTTCATATTATCGCCAATGGATTATAGCCTACTGGGTTTATTAAAACCTATTCTACCTACTAGTTTATTTTCTAAAACTAAGCTTCTTCCCTATAGGGGAAATTCGCTAAAAACAAACAGTTTTGGTCCCAAAACTAAAATTTCCTATAGCTCCCTTATTTTTTATGGTACGAAAAAGTGGGATCAAATTTACACTTACAACTATGGATAATCTAATTATTCAGAAACCATTTATGGAATAGTGTGTGTAGTGTAATGAATGACTAGTTTGGTCAAATTCTCATAATCCGCTCTCACATAAGCTAGCTGCATATGGCTGCTTATGGCTCTGCATAAGCTAGCTGCTGGCCTGTGGACAATTTTGTCCACAGGCTGTTACCTATGAATAAAACTGATTATGGTAAAGAGGTAAATACACCCGTTGCAGCAGACCTGCATTTCCAGCGAATTTCCATAAAACAAAATTAAATTATTATGCCTTAAGCATAGAAACGATTGTGCGAGTTATAAACTTCAGCCTTGATCTTGTACAATAAGTCAAAGGAACGTCCTCATAAAATTAGACCAGATCATAAATTGTAAACCAGGCAAAATTATGGCTCGGATCCCACGTTAAAATGTAGGCCCCTTAATTGAAACTGGCTGTTGGGCTAACAGTCCTGTCTAAGGAACATGATGGCCTTTGTCAGTAACAAGACTACAAGATCGCGCCAAAATCATCCTTTATTCATCTGTCATTTATACTTGGCAATACCTACCTGGGTAGGTCGCCATTTCAAGCAATGTGTATAATGTGTAATATTTAAAGTATTTGTAGCCTATGACACAGATGAAGAACTATACAGATTGGCAACCCAATGCACTTTTGCGTGCCCGTTTTTTCGCGCGGCGTCAAGTTTGTTAGGTCGTTTTGCCGCACATATTGTATTACATACATACATACATCCCACGTCGTCTCGATTGACCATTCTTCTGGCGTGAGACCTGTCACAACTACTTAAAAGACTAGGCAGCACTTCTTCTTGAAGGTTGTCACACACTCGAGTAAGGGTCAGGTTAGGGTTAGGTTAGGCTAAGTCAAGTAATAGGGTAGCTGGTATGGGCACTGGTTTAAAAGATGTTTCTTGAGTTCTACTTTAAATTTCTTCGAGTCATCTATTTGTATTAATTGGGGTGGGAGCTGAGAGAGGAGCTTAAGGCCAATGTATTCAGGTTTACATTCAAATAATTTTAAGTTGTGACTGTGAGAGGGATTAAAGTTTTGGTTTCTCGTGTTATAGGTATGCTGGTGAGCCTTTACAAGTTTTTTATCTTTAACATAGGAAATAACTTCGAACATATAGATACATGGGACAGTAAGAATGCCAAGGTCTTTAAAATGAGAAAAACAAGATTCTGTAGGTTTAAGTCTTAAAATACATCTAATGGCCCTCTTCTGAAGGGTAAAAATTCTATTTAAATTGGCTTTACTGGATAGGCCCCAAAGTGTTATGGAATACCTAATCAAGCTCTCTATCAGTCCATAATAAACAAGTTTTGATAATGAAAGGTTATTTAAGGATGAAATATTTTTTAAAACAAAAATGTTGGAAGAAATCTGTTTGGCCAATTTATCAACATGATCGTTCCACCTGAGGCCACCGTCCAACCTCACTCCCAGATAGTCTACATAGGGAGTCTCTTCAATAGTTGTCTCGTTGAGAATTACAGAAGGAAAGACGGTGTTTGACCTAGTTAATCTATTTCGCTTTTGATCTGTCATGAAGTGGAGGAACTGGGTCTTTTGTGGATTGATGTGAAGGTTTATATTAGAAAAGTATTGGGAAAGAGTATTGATATTACAGAAGACGTTTTGCTCTAGGCGATTTAAATCTTTATCGGAAGTAAAAATGGTAGTGTCATCTGCAAAAATAGTTAAAAGATTGCCAGGAAGATAATCAGAAATGTCGTTTATGTAAATTAAAAAAAGAATAGGGCCTAAAATTGAGCCCTGCGGAACTCCTAAGGTGCTAAGTTTGGGATTTGAAAGAGAAGATTTTTTGGTATTGTCAGAATCAAGAAAGTCTATTTTTGTGATGTGGATTCTATTGGAAAGATAGGATTTTAACCAATTCAAGGCCTTATCTTTGATGCCTATTGCGGATAGTTTGTGCAAAAGAATAGGGTGAGAGACGCAATCGAACGCCTTGGATAGGTCGATGAAACAGCCAATGGCTGTCTCACCCCCATCCAAGGAGTCGATGCAGGAATTAATGAAGTTTACCAAGGCTAGTTTAGTGGACTTTTGTTTTTGGTAACCAAATTGGTTGGAAAACAGGATCGAATGATCGCTGAGATAATTTACTAATGCATTGCAGACTGCCTTTTCGAGAATCTTAGAAATGGTGGGTAGGAGTGAGATTGGACGGTAGTTCTCAGGCAGACGTGGATCATTTTTCTTAAACAAGGGCTTGATTAAGGCAAGCTTAGCACTATCCGGAAATTCACCAGCCTCCAAAGATCTGTTGATTACAAATAAAAGTGGATCAGTCAACTCCAGACAACAGTTCTTAACTAAATCCATGGGTATACCATCGTGACCTGCTGATTTTTTGCTTGGCATAGAAGAAATTATTTTGATAAGCTCTTTTTTACATATGGAAGGAAACTGATTAAGTTCATGTTCAAGTTGTGGAGGCAAATTAAAAGAATTATTATGAGACTCATTTAAAACAGAACTAAGACTAAGAATATCAGGAATGTCTGAGAAAAAATTATTAAAAATGTTACTAATTTCAACTGAATTGTCAACTACTATATTATCTACTTCCAATACAATATTACTGAGAGGCTGAGAATTTGTCTTATTTCTAGATTCATTTACAAACTGCCATGAAGTCTTACTAGGGTTTTTTGAAGTGGTTATCTTACTTTTTACAAAATCTGATTTGGCCTTTAAAATCGCCTTCCTATAACTAAGTTTCTGACTATTATAAAATTGCTTAATTGTACTGTCCTTTGTTGTGATCCACTGCGAATAAGTGTCCATGAGCTTCACTTTCAAAGTCTTAATTTCATCCGTGATCCAAGGAATTTTTTTAGGCCCCTGTAGCTTAAATTTCCGTAAAGGGCAAGCTATATCTATGTGATAATTTAAAGTTTCAATAAATTCCTTATAAATATTACTGACAGTTGACGCACTATAAATCGAACTCCAATTTTCCCCACCTAACCTAACCCTTAGCTCTCTAATACTATTGGCAGAGAAAACCCTACTCACTACATGTTGAACACATTTATCCATTGATTCTATGACCGGAACCTCGAAAACAAGGGCGAGGTGATCAGAAATACATGGTTCTATATGAAAAATATTGCCATTTACATTAGTTACAAAGTAGTCAAGACAACTACTTGAACGTTCATTAAGTCTGGTTGGGAGATCAGCTTGAATATTTAAGCCATAGCAAGAGAGAATGTCTTGAAAAACATAAAAATCATTTTTGTGAAGATTGGGGTCTAGATTAAAATCACCTGAGATTATAAGCTGACGGTTATCCTTTGCTCTGGAAAACAAATATTTGTCCAAAGATTCAAAATTATTTATTAATTATTGGTATCAAGTATAATTTTGTCAATATCAAATCTTCAGGTCCCAAAGAACAAATATAGCCATTAATAACTTTGATACGTTTTATATGATAATCAAATCTTACTTGGCGGACAGGTATTTTAGGGTTAAATTTGGAGATAGTGTCACGCAATTACATCGAATCCAAGCAGGTGTTCCCCAGGGCAGTGTGCTGGGTCCAGTGTTATATACCTTGTTTACAGCCGACCTACCTGAAAATCCCAATACCTGTGTGGCTACTTTTGCTGACGACACTGCTATTATGGCATCTCATGTAAATCCCGTGGTAGCTTCGGAAATGTTGCAAACTGGCTTAGATAACCTATCCGATTGGCTACAAAAATGGAGAATTAAAGTAAATGAAAATAAATCCATCCATACAACCTTCACAACGAGATTAGACAATTGTCCTCCCGTGACCCTAAACAATGTCCAAATCCCACAAAGTAACGAAGTAAAATACTTGGGCATGATCCTTGACAGAAAACTTAATTGGAAAAGCCATATTTGGAATAAGAGGCTCTCCTTAAATTTAAAATTAAGAAATCTATCTTGGCTATTAAGTAAAAATTCTAAATTGTCAACAGAAAATAAATTACTGTTATACAAAGTCATTTTGAAACCAGTATGGACGTACGGTATTCAACTATGGGGAACATCCAGCGAATCAAATATTAATATCATCCAAAGATTTCAATCTAAAGCTCTACGATACATCCTCCATGCTCCGTGGTTTGTCAGTAACGAAGTACTACATAGAGACACTCGGACCCCTACTGTGAAGGAAGAAATCCAAAGGTTTAGCGCAAAGTATTTGACAAAATTAGAAAACCATCCAAACCATCTTGCACTAAATTTATTGGACAATAGTAACTGCGTTTATAGATTGAAAAGGTGCCATGTTTTGGACTTGAGTCATCGTTTTTAGTTTTATATAGACTTCTCACTTTGTTGTAAAAAATGCAAGGTTTGTTTGTTGGCTTTATCGCAGGATGAAGACTGACTACCGATTGTAAAAATGTATCATATTTGCTTATTGTTCTATTTGTAACTGAACAGATTGTAAATTAAATAAAGTGTTACAAGAAAAAAATTTGTAAAACATAACTTAACCTCTAAAATGCAAAACAGAGAGCTCTACTTAAGTACTTGCTAATTATGACTATTTAACGAAATAAACGCCTACATCAACAAAAATATTTATCTATTTTTGGTTATTATTATTTGTTTTCTCTATCGGGGTATTATTATGGGGTTTTCTATCGGACAGCAAATCTCCAAAACTATGAGGCCTAAAGAGTTGAAATTTGTCACATGTGCTCCCCTTGGGTCTTAGATGCACACTAAGAAACGGTTTTACAAAATTCCCAAAGGGTTTCGCCCTATGGTACTTCAAAGTTTTAATGTTAAATTATAGGGAAGGATATAAGGTTGTCATGGCAACCTTAATAAGATGACAAATCAATATATATATATATATATATATATATATATAAAAGAAGAGTTGTGTGTTGGTATATTTAGTGCTACAGCGGCAAAACTACAGGTTGTAGACCCATGATCTTGGTATCAAATTAAAGCTTGGAATCTCATGATCTTCACTATGGTGGTTGGGTTTCGATATCTTATTGGGTGTAGGCACAGTATCGTCCGAAAGGGACCTATGTCAAGGATTTTGTGAGTACTTGAGGTTTTATTTGTTTATATCAAACCACATGGTTTAATTTGAAAAGGTAACCGTGGTTAAAGTGGTTGCCAACAGAATGCAGCACCTACAATTGTTTTTGTACAACAGGTGAATACAGTCTTATTTAGCAAATGTGTTTTTATTTAAGTTTTCAATTATTTAGTAAATTTTTACTGTTAAGTTATGTTATTAAAAAACATGAAGTGCCCTAAACTGTAGAGTTACATATTTTTGTTTTTAAATTCAAAGATAGAAGTAAATAAGACGAAAAAAATTTCAAATCGTAAGAGAAATGTTTGCAATTTTGTATCTTATCACGTAAATGAATGACTGCAAGAAAAAATGAAACAACGAAGAGAAAGAAACACATCTAAGGGTACCACGGGAAAATTCACAGCGACTTCAAGAAACACTGTCGTAGCAGATTTGGAACAGAAAGGGAGACAGACGCACAAGGTGATGAAGAAATAATCAGAACAGAGATATAACGGAGAACCTTCGATAAAGGGATTAAACAGAAGAAGCTGAATTAAATTAAACATTTTAAAAGCTGTTTAAAAAAGGACAAGGAACTATGGCTGCAATTTGGCTGTAAAGTACACATTATTCCAATAAAATGTAGATTGTATTGAACACCCGAATATAGTAATTTGCAAGATGGACAAAATTTGTAGTTATTGCATAGCACAAAGATTAATTCACAAAGAAAACGCATATTATGTGCTGTTTGAATAGTAAAATAAGACTGCTACCACCAATATGCCACCGTCGGCTTCATCAAATATAATATGTATGGAGAAACATCATAATATATTGAATTTTAGATTACATTAGACGTTATAATTCTTGCTTCCAAAATACATCTTTAGGGCTACTATATAGGCCTTCATAAGATTTTTCAACCCAGCGAAGCGGGTTAACAACAGCTAGTTAAATCCTAAAAAAAAGACAGAGGAACTTTTTATGTTTTTCCATGGGTGAAACCGTGTTGATCAGCTAGCAGTGTAATAATTTAGGGTTGGTGGATGTTTGTGGTAAAAGTTAATAGGCTAACTACTGTCTGTCAAGCTGAAGAAGAATGCATTTTTTATATATTTAGTAGTATTTTTATATTATCAGTGACATAATGCACATGAACGTTGGTTTGTATTACTTTATTAAACTAAGCCAACATAGTAATGAAGCCAACCTAGTAATATCAGTGGGCAGTGGGCATGGCTTAGGCCTCACAATGTTTCAAAAGAACTAATTAGATATTGGAAAATGTTGAATTTTTTTACATAATGTTTAAAAATAAATAAGCTATTTTGATTCTAATAATCAGATTTTCACTCCCATTTCATGGAAGGATTAAGTTACAAATCAACTGTTATGCCGTCAGGCCTATGCACTTGGTGCATTATATATTGAGCCATGGCCTATTGCGGGAGCTGTAAGGTGTTGTTTATTGTAAATAATATGGGGCAATAAACAATGTATAAACAAATTTTAACTAACTCTCACGTCGTTAACTTCCAAATAGACTTAAATTGACAGCTGTGGTGTCCCGATGACTTGTATTAGGCCTGGCAGCGCTAGTAAATGGCATGATTGCACCTAATGATTCGAAAGCCATTTTCTTCATGATATCAAGAAATACACCCGTTGCAGCAGATCTGCGTCTCCAGCGAATTTCCATAAAACAAAATTTAAGCATAGCAACGATTGTTCGAGTTATAAACTTCAGCATTGTTCTCGTACAATAAGTCATAGGAACGTCCTCATAATTAGACCAGTTCATAAATTGTAAACCAGGCAAAACTGTGGCTCCGATACCACGTTATAATGGAGGCCCCTTAGTTGAAATTGGCTGTTGCCCTGTTGGGCTATTAATTAACAGTCCTGTATAAGGAACATGTCGGGCTTGGTCAGTAACAAGACTAAAAGATCGCGCCAAAATCATCCTTCATTCATCTTGTCATTCATACTTGGCAATACCTACCTGGGTAGGTCGACATTTCAAGCAAATGTATAATGTGTAATATTTAAAGTATATTTAGCCTACGATATGCTAATTCATTTTTGACTTACAGTACAAAGCTGCTATCACTTCTATCCATTTTTAGGATGGCTTAAAGTGTAAAATCCTAACATTCTTCGTATTAAAGGATAAAAAAGATTTTCGAGTTGTAAAGTTAAAGTCTGGTAAATATTTTTAAAGTATGATAAATTACTTTAATATTAATAAATTGTGTTGTCATTAAGTGATGGGAATTTAGTTTTTTTTAAGTTTCACAAGGTATATTTTCAGCCTATTCCTTGCCCTTGTCCTTTGGCAGCCTGCATTCCTACTGTCTGTCAATTTGTAAAACATAACTTAACCTCTAAAATGCAAAAAGGTAGTGAGACCTAATAATTATGACTATTTAACGAAATAAATGCCTATGTTAACAAAAATCTTTATCTATTTTTGGTTATTATTTGTGTTCTTTTTCTGTTGAAACTTTAAATAGTGTAATGATTTAGCATTGGTGGATGTTTGTGGTATAAGTTAATACATTCTGTCTGTTTGTAGAAGAATGCAATTTTTTATTTAGTAACGTATATTGGTATCATCAGTGACATAATGCGCATGAAGGTTGGTTTATATAACTTTATTTAACCAAGCCAACATAGTAATAAAGCCAACATAGTAATAATTTTTATGTAGTGGGCATGGCGTAGGCCACTTGGCTGAAGCTAGCTCACGAATTCAACTGACGCGAAGAGGGCTATAAAAGCAATGATTTACGACCGTAATCCCAATTAGGGTCGTCGATACCTGTTTTTCAAATAGTAATAGACCTCTTATATTCTATTTCCCAATAATAATATTGAATAAGTTTTAGTCAGTCATAATAAGTGTTTATATTTTTTTAACGGTCTAGTAGTGGTAAGGATAAAGGGGAATATCACAAGACAATAAACTTCTTTTGTTTAAAGTAAAATAATGTATTACTGTTATACCGTACTGTTACCGTCATGCTATTGTTTATTATAAAAAAATACGTATCAGGTACGTATATACGTACGTATACGTATACGTACGTCAGGGGATCCTCTTCAAGGTCCTTCCCGAGGGTGCGCGCTTGCGCGCTGAATCTGCTCCTCTGGCTCGACGCTGGAACACCAGTCGTCTGAGCAAAGACACTTTTAAAGAAGTAATCAAAGACCAGAGCATTGTGAATTTCACAGGTGCCGAAGATCTGGCAGCATCGACGATGCGTCTCATCGCGACCGCGTGTGAGCAGTCGATGCCCGGAGTTTCCCGCCGCCACAGGAAGAAGCCGGTTTACTGGTGGACGCCTGAAATCGCGGAACTCCGGAGGAGATGCCTTGGTCTCCGACGAGTTGCGCAGCGAGCCAGGAACCGCCCTGATGCAAATGCCAGATCGGCTGAGCACAGAGCGGCCCGCCGAGAGCTCCGCGGTGCCATCAACCGGAGTAAAGTCAGGTGCTGGAAACAGCTGTGTCAGGATATCGACAACGACCCCTGGGGGATGGGCTACAAACTTGTAACCCAGAAGCTAGGGGCTCGCTCACCACCTGCGGTCATGGAACCACAAGCCATGGCCGCCGTCGTCGACACACTGTTTCCCAGCCACCCAGTTCGGCCAGTCAGGGAATTCGGAGAGGTAAGCGCCTTCCCAGTCTTCCGGGAAGAGGAACTCACCGCCGCCGTCCGATCCCTACGACCCAGAAGAGCGCCCGGTCCCGATGGCATTCCGGCGGAGGTGCTCAAGCTCGCTGCGGAGGTGAATCCAAGGCTTCTGCTCGATATGTTCAACGCATGTCTGGCGGAAGGCGTTTTCTTTTCTTCGTGGAAGGTTGCCCGCCTTGTTCTTATCCCGAAGGCGAAGAGCACACCGGGGACCCCTTCTTCTTTCCGACCCCTGTGTATGCTCGACACGGCCGGGAAAGTGCTTGAAAAGCTCCTGCGCGTCAGGCTGACCGAGGCCATCGTCTCTGCGGGGGACTTGTCCCCGCAGCAGTACGGCTTCAGATCCGGCCGCTCTACCATCGACGCTATCCAGGAGGTAGTTGAGGCAGTGCGGAGGGCGGAGGATCACAACCATTGGTCGCGCCGCGTGGTCCTTCTCGTCACGCTCGACGTGAAGAACGCTTTTAACTCCGCCAGGTGGAGCGATATGCTGTGGGCGCTTGAGCATACGTTCCAAGTTCCCTCCTACCTCCTGCGTATGATAGAAGCGTATTTGTCAGACCGCGTTCTGTTGTACGACACGACCGAAGGTCAGCGGCGCATTCCCATCACTTCCGGGGCTGCGCAGGGGTCCATTTTCGGACCAGATCTCTGGAACGTGTCCTACGACAGCTTGCTGAGGCTAGACATGCCCGATGAGACCCGCCTCGTTGGCTATGCTGACGACGTCGCTGCCTTGATCGCTGCGAGGAACGTCGAGCAGGCAAAACTGAGGCTCAGCGTTGTAATGGCCAAGGTCAACGGGTGGATGCGAGATCACGGCTTGTCCCTGGCTATCAGTAAGACGGAGATCGTCGTTCTCACCAAAAAGAGGATAAACACCGTGTTCCCGGTGCAGATAGGTGACGTCACACTCGAGACTAAGCCTGCTGCAAAGTACCTGGGAGTCATGGTCGACAGCAGACTGTCTTTCGGCGAGCAGATCCAGCGCGCTGCCGACAAAGCCGCTAAGGGTGTCGCTGCCCTTGGTAGGCTTATGCCCAATGTCGGCGGTACTCGTTCCTGCAAGCGCCGTCTGCTCATGACTGCCGTCCAGTCAGTCTTGCTGTACGGGGCGGAGGTATGGGCTCACGCACTCGAGAAGCGAGTCTTCCGAGACCGGCTTGCCCGAGTCCAGCGTCGAGGAGCTCTGCGGGTCGCTTCGGCCTACCGCACAGTCTCCGAGCCTGCTGTGATGGTGATCGCCGGAGTCATCCCCGTCCTCTTCCTCGCGAGGGAGAGGCAGGCGATTTACCGGAGGAGGCCTGAAGTGGGCCGGGAAACAGCTGCCAGGGAAGAGCGCGATCGCAGCTTCGACTCCTGGCAGCGCGACTGGGAAGCCGAGCCGAGGGGACGTTGGACCTTCCAGCTCATACCTTCCGTCCGACCATGGCTGGAGCGGCAGCACGGCGAGGTCGATTACTACGTGACCCAGTTTCTTTCTGGACACGGGTACTTCCGAGCCTATCTGCACCGGATGGGCAAAGTCGCCAGCCCGGACTGTCTGTATTGCCCCGGCATCCCAGATACATCCGAGCACACCTTCTTTCAGTGCGACCGTTGGCACGTCCGCCGAGCCTCACTTTCATCTGAGATCGGCGTGATCGTCAGCCCAAACAACATCGTCGGAGCTATGCTCCAGGGAGAGGGCAACTGGAACTGTGTCCAGCACTACGTCCAGGCCATTCTTCGGGCGAAAAAGGTCGACCTCGATCGGCCTTAATCCTCAGCATTTCCCCACGGAGGTTGCCCTAGCGGCGTAATATCAAAGGCCTAGCCCGAAGTAATGTGTGAAACAGTTCCAGGCTAGTGTCCTCGGTGCCGAGGGAGGTGGTTTAGTCGGTAGTTCACGGGACATCGAGCTCGTGGGAGTCCGACACTACTGAGGGGACAACGAGCCCCTCAGTGTGCGTAAACGCATTCCACCTCCTACCCAAAAAAAAAAAAAAAAAATTATAAAAAAATAAAATAATTACAAAATGTCTTAGATTATTGTTTGTTTTGATTACACCAAGACCAAACCTCGGCAAGAAGAAACTAGAAACACGTGATTATACAACAAACAAAGAAGTTTATTGTCAAAGATATTCCACCTCGTCTTGAACATTTCTTGTTAGAAAATTCTAACTCACCAGCTAACTTCAGCCCGGTGCTTTACGCCTCACAATGTTTCAAAAGAACTAATTAGATATTGAAAAATGTTGAATCTTTCACATAATGTTTAAAAATAAATAAGCTATTTTGGTTCTAATAATCAGATTCTCACCCCCTTTTCATGGAAGGATAGAAATCAACTGTTATGCCATCAGGCCTATGCACTTGGTGCATTATGTTTTGAGCCATGGCCTAGGCCTACTCTATTGGGGGAGCTGTAAGGTATTGTTTATTGTAAATAATATGGGGCAATAAACAATGTATAAACAAATTTCAGCTAACTCTCACATCGTTAATTTGCAAATAGTCTTAAATTGACAGCTCTGGTGTCCCGATGACTTGCATTAGGCCTGGCAGCGCTATTTCTGTTGTAATACTGTTAGGCCCGCTAATTTTGTGAGCCCAACTATGTCATACCAGCTAACTATGCACACACTTTACTTTTAGCGAATTTCCCCTATAGGGAAGAAGCTATTACCGTAGGTCTCATGGTAAGACCTAAGCTCGGGACCACTATAACTTTTCGTTTTGGGGCCCCCAGAAGAAAAAAAACACTATTCGTTCGAATTTATATATATATATATATATATATATATATCTATATACCTATATATATCTATATATATATATATATCTATGTGTCTGTTAGCACGATAGCGGCCGCAAAAATGGTCCGATCTTTATGAAATTTGGTACAGACGTGTAAAGTAGTAATTATTCGGACGAATTCGAAAACCAGCCTGATCGGACTACCGGAAGGGGGGGTAAAGGGGGGTAAACCCCCCAAAAATGGGAATTTTGAGTTTTTTACATAGAAAAATTAAAATAATCGAATTTTAGTTGGCACCTTTGAATTCAGCTCAAAAAAATAAACAATTTAGTATTTGAATCACTGCTCTGTGTCCATTTGTTACCGAGATATTGAAAGTGGTAAACACAGTACGTTGTCCCAATGTTAATCTTATGGGGAATAAGAAAAATTCTATATCTCGGTTATTTCTCAACATATCTTGATAAAACTTGGTAAATGACTTCTTCTAGTTCAGATCTACTAAATATTGAATTAAAACCACCCAGTTTTAATATACACGTAGCAGCAAACCTGCATACTCATTTCCCATGTTATTCTTATGGAGCTTTCAAAAACATGTAAAATCTCGCTACTTTGGATTGAAATATGTTGTTTTGCATTTGAAATTCGCTGAGTATGCAGGTCTGCTGCAATGGGGGTATTTTTGTTTTGTAGCGGACGAGCTGGTTGAATATTTTTAATCGCTCACCACTATTTTACTTGTGTTATTGTTACTCATTACTTTGCTAATTTAAACTTTATTGTATCGCTTATAGTTTATGAGATCCCATTGGTGCGCACAAAAATTAACACACTATACAATACTTTTTTTTGAATGCTCTTTCTCATTTGCTACTTTATTACGTTACAATTTTCAATTCAAAGCAACAATATGTTGTAGGTTTCAAATGCGGAGTGGTGCCAAGTACTGAAGAGTCGTTCTGTATGCCTTACTGCTCTGGACGTGATGATTGCTGCGTTTGAAAACCGATTGAAAACAAAACAGACAAAGGGTGATGTAAGTTTTTGTTTCTACATATTTTCAAACTGTCTTGCATTATTTATGCTCACTTGGAGGATGTACACTCAAGATAGATTATTAACGTATGGATGAAGGACCAATACTATAATGTACAAGTAATATGAAAAAAGAAAATACATTTTATTATTCACAAAAGCAGATAGTTCGTTAAACACAATAACACTCACCATATTTCTTTAGAGTTAATGATTGTTCCATCTTATACAGGGTGTTCAAAAAATGTGGGGCAATAATTTACGTATTGATTCCTTGGGTCATAATAAAGCAAAAAGGTTTATATAAACATAGGTCCTAAAGAGCTTAGTTTTCCGTCTGTGTGTCTGTTTATGATTTTTACATGTTTAATCATATCTCAAAAAACCACTCAACGTATATCAAACTTGGTATATGGATAACCACTATTAAGAACTATTTTTATAAAAAATTTAAAATTTCTACTTTTTACCATTTCAAAATGGCAACAGTTTTTTGTTTTCTAAGCTAAATATCTTAAAACTCGTAAAGTTTAGAAAAATTATACAGTTAACAAAAAAGTTGCAAAATTTAATCCAATTAATGGTGATATTAAGATTATGATAATCGGACTACTAATAACGGAGAAATTTTAACTTTTCTGCATTAAAACATGGCTCCTTAGAAGTTTTGTTTTTTGATTTTTAAGGGTATTTACCCCATAAAAACCCATAAAAAATGACATAAATCCAAATTTCTCAAAAACGGCTCTAACGATTTTGATAAACATTTCATGGTTTTTAGTGCTTAAGATGAAAAACAAAATGACACCACCCGCATGTCTGTAAAAATTCAGGTTCAGAATTTATGGGGGTTTAAGTGTTAAAAAATTCCTATTTTTCAAATTTCACAAAATCTGAAACCTCTAAAGAAAATGTACTTTCAACCATTAAATTCGTCTTGAAAAACTAAATAATCCAGTATTTTGAATCATTATTCTACGTCAACTGGTAATTGATATTTTAGTTCGGCGGTAAACGCAGTACGTTGTCCAATGTTATTCTTATCATTGGCGCGCAGGTCCCCAGAATTTTTAAATCAATTAATAAAACCAACTCTTTTTACTTAGCTAACACAATTTATCGAAATGCCCCACCCGAGATAAAAGACCTGGCGGCATCACGGAATGTTTACAAGAGACGGGTAACTGCATGTCTCTTGGAGATAGGCTCACTCAACTCTGACCAACCACTGACTTCTATCTATGACACTACTTGACGAGACCCTCGAATATTCGACTGACTGCCGCGCCCATCAAAGTCAAGCCCTAGCTGTGAGCTCTGATTATTATTCAGCTTATAATTATGCAAGAAGTAAAAAATTTAAAAGTAGCTTGCATAATAATCCCATTTTTTGTTAGTTTATTTGTTATTTTTTGTAAAATTTCTTTTGCATTTTCTCTGTCTGTCCTGTTAATTATTAATTTTTAGTTTGTTATTTTAATTTCCTAAAAATGTGCTAATATATATTTTTTATGTGAAAAGTGCATCACTGCTGAAGAGATTCAGTTCTACGCACAGGTCATTTTTGACCTATGTAGGACTTATTATTTCTTACCATATAAGATGTATATATTTTGTTTTTATTTGAAGGAAATAAACCGATTTTTGATTTGATTTGATTTGATTAATGACAAATATTTATATATATCTCCGTTATTTACAAACCGATTTTGATAAAATTTGGTATATATTTGTGTGATAATTAATTGTTAATTTGTCTTATTTCACTATTTTGTTTTCTGGTTTTGAAGGGAGAAAGTATGTGTCAGTTTCCTGATACCGTTTATTAGGACTTATGTTTACATGAACGTTTTTGCTTATTTCGACCCAAGGAATCACAAGGTAAATTATTGCCCCACATTTTTTGAACACCCTGTATATTAAAAAAAACTTGTGTAAAACTAATGTCAGCGACCCTGACCGCTCTACTGGACCGATGTACATGCGGGTTGTACCAAAACAAAGGTTATCGGCCCTATACGAGGAGGTTTGATTTATATTTTGAAAATATTTATGTTAACCGGGTCAAAATGGAAAATGCATCTCTACAAGGTTTAACATGAACTTGTTCTGTTGAAACAGCTACAGAACAAGCAGTGAACTTGTTCTGATTGCTCAGATCGATATGTAAATGTCCAATCATGTCTGCACATGGTCTCCGTTGAATAATGTAGCGTCGACAAATAATTGAGTCCTTAATTTTGTTCTGGGAAATTTTTATGATTTCAGAGTCATCCTTGTAAAATGACACACTTGTCATGCGCGGCTCTGACCGTACGTTAATGACTTCCCAATCAAACCAGAGACTAGACATATCAAGGAAACTTATAGTTCGCGCAAGTAAATCCCGACTAGCGCGAGAATTTTGACGCATTGAGGTGTGGGGGAAGTTAATACCCCCGTTGCAGCAGACCTGCATACTCAGCGAATTTCAAATGCAAAACAACGCATTTCAATCAAACATAGCGAGATTTTACCAGGGCCGCCGACAGACATTTTGAGGCCCGGGGCAAAGTGAGGAAGTGAGGCCCCTCAATACATAAAATCGTAAATAAAAATACTTTTGTCTGTTAAATAGCTAAATTTGTAGAATCTGCTGATCACAAAATTTTTTATCTAAAAATGTTAAATATCTTAATTTGTTCAATACAAAACAACTACTACATCACAGGTCTGTACTAAACTTTTGATTTCTGAATTTTAAAAATTCAGAACATTACAAACAGTAAAAGTAAGTACAATCTATATATTAATACGCAAGCGGGTTTCTTTTCACAGTCCAACCGCAATAACGGCTGGACGGATTTTAACGTTTGAGGTGTCAAATTAAAGGGATTGTTATGTAGATTTGTCATCAAGTCTCAGAATTTTAAAAAAGGGCGTCACTAAAGTACAGTAAAGGGCTAAAGTTTAGGAACAGTGGCGCTATTCATCGAAATTTGAGCAAGCTCAGTTCACTTTGTTTACAAACTGAACGTATGGTCAAGCCTGTCAAGCTCTCAAATAGTTCTACAGGTAAACCACAGATTGCAGCTCTTTATTTTTTTCAAAGAACAGTTTTTTGTTTTTCCAGCTGCTTTGGCTTTCAACAAAAAGATTTATTATGTAATTTAGGTTATGTTATGAAGTGTTTTTAAAGGGCTCAAACATTGCAGTTCCCAGTGTTACAATGTAGATTACGATATCCCAATACATTTCAGCATAGTGTTTTTTGAAGTTTTATTGACTTGAGCCAATTTATTTTTCGATATGGTGCAGTAATAATGCCAATAAGAAGGCGAATATTGACCGATCGGAAGGAACACGATCGCAACCGCCTACATTCACCCTCCCGATGTAACATATTTGATGCTCTTTCCAACCTCAGACCAATGAACTTACAATGTTTTCATCGCGGTGTTGCATTTCAGAAATTAAAAGACTGGTAGAGATAGTGCGTCATTTACTACGCGTTGTTGCCACATAGGAAAGGGCCCCTACAAAGACAGCCGTTCCCTATGATTCCGGTTTGGCGATAACTATCAATTAGGTGCAGGGACATTCCCTAAACGCTCACGGCGCCAGTGTTTGCTCTCGGTCAGATACATGTTGCTGTAAGCAGAGCTCGATCTTTTGCCGGTATTAAAATATATATTTCAGAATAAAGAGAACATGGAAGTTGAAGGTGTTTGGGTTTTTCCCAAAAAGTCGTTAACCGGAAACTCCTGCACTAAAACAAATGAACTTTTACAGTTTCAATGGTTTAGCCATAATTTTGCTATTGAATTTAGCCCTTTGATTAAATTTCAAAAGTATACAAGTAGGCTGTTTATTCTTCTTTCTTTTACCATGATTTTTATGATTTTTGCTCGATTTCGAGCTACGTGTTATCTAGTCCTTTTTAATACGACTAATTAATAACACATAACTTTGGATTAAAAGCACTTGGCTAAAATATGTTCCTAATAAGCCTTTACGTGGGGGTAAAAAGGATTTAAGAAACAGTTTTAAGTTATTATACAAATTATTCACGGACTACCTAACTACTATAAACCACTTGTTTTCTTCCTTCTGTTGTCCAACTCCCAAAATGCCCGTGGACTGTGGAGCGTGTGATGTCACTAGGACACCATTTTTCCAGTTGTATCCTAGCCCTAGCCTATTACTATTGGGTAAAATTATAGCCTAAATTGGAGATGTAGTAATAACTACCACAGAGAAGAAATAAGCAGAGGTCGCATTCATATGGCAATAGTGTTGCGGGTAACTGCCTAACACCAGGAAGTAAAACAATAGGGAGACAATAGACTTCTGGGCGCCCCCCTACCCTCCGCGCCCACCCACGGCACTGCTCGACACCATATTTAGCGCAACATTAGATGCGACCTCTGTCTTATTTATTCTCTGTGTAACTACTCTCTGGTTGGCCAAGGTACTTTATTACACTAGCTTGAGGCTACATACGAGCGCATTCTTTCGGTCTGCTGATTGGATCACGATCTGCTTAAATTTTTGTATTGTACCTGTTTTGTGTATTTTTGCTTGTACCTGTATTTCTTTGGACCTTGGTTCATACGTAGCTAAATTCAAACTAAGAGAAAAAACGAAACTGGAGTTTTGATAACCATTGGAAAAAATTAATGTCACGTCTTGAGTCGTAAATGTTATTGCTATTATTCTTTTGTAAAATATACACCATATTTAGTTAAAGCTAGGAATCCTTTTCCTTGGTCCATCGTAGGTTTGTACAAAAAAGTTTTGTGACTAATTTTAGGGTGCAAACGATTGGTATAAGACGATTGCAGAGCTTGGTACGGATTTAGTTAGTGTGAGATCAGGTGCAGGCCTATAAAGCCGCAGTTACACTAAACAACTTGTTTTGTAATCTTTTGTTCAAAAACATGTTTAATACAACTTTTGTTTTTAAAACTCGAGATCTTATGTTTTAAAACATGTCGTACAACAACATTTTATAAAACACAAATTCCTTTGAGCATTTTAAAATCTGCAACCTGGTGTTAAACACGATTTTTGGGTTTAAGAACATGCTTGTTGTACAACTTGTTTAATAATTTTAATTGCTTTCTTAAACATGTTCAAACCAATTAGTTTAGTTGGTTGTACAACAAAACTATATAAAACAAGTTGTATGGTGTAATCGCAGATTAACCTCGGGGGCCTCAGACGAGACGTCAGAAAAACAAAAGAAATTGCATCAAAATGTTACAAATGAATAGGTAATTTTAATTTATATACGTTTTTAAGTTCTAAGTTTCTTATACATCTTCTAATACATTTCATTTTGGTCTCCTTGATTAAAAAACTCTAGTATTTAATAATCCCCCAAAAAATATTCTCAGCTCAAAATGTGGCCCCCTTTCTTATGTGGCCCGGGGCAATCTGTCCCCTTTGCCCCCCCCTCTCGGCGGCCCTGGATTTTACATGTTTTGGTAAGCTCCATAAGAATAACATGGGGAATGAGTATGCAGGTCTGCTGCTACAGGTATATTAAAACTGGATGGTTTTAATTCAATATTTAGTAGATCTGAACTAAAAGAAGCCATTTACCAAGTTTTATCAAGATATGTTGAGAAATAACCGAGATATAGAATTTTACTTATTTCCCATAAGGTTAACATTGGGACAACGTACTGTGTTTAACACTTTCAATATCTCGGTAACCAATGGACATAGAGCAGTGATTCACCAAATTGTTTGCTTTTTTGAGCTGAATTCAATGGTGCCAACAAAAATTCGATAAATTTTATTTTTATATGTAAAAAACTCAAAATACACCCGTTGCAGCAGACCTGCATACTAAGCGAATTTCAAGTGCAAAAGAACATAATTCAATCCAACATAGCGAAATTTGTCATGTTTTGTAATCTCCATAAGAATAACATGGGGGATGAGTATGCAGGTTAGCTGCAACAGGTATGTTAAAACTGGTTGGTTTTAATTCATTATTTAGTAGATCTTGACTAGAAGAAGCCATGTACCAAGTTTTATCAAGAAATGTTAAAAAATAAGGAAGATATAGAATTTTTTTATTTCCCTTAAGGATAACATGGGGAATGATTATGCAGGTTTGCTGCCTCAAAAATGGAAATTTCGGGGGTTTTAGACTAAAATACATTAGATCTCATCTAGATGAAGCCACAAACCAAGTTTTATTAAGATATGTTGAGAAATAAGCGAGATATAGAATTTTACTTATTCCCCATAAGGTTAACATTGGGACAACGTACTGTGTTTACCGCTTTCAATATCTCGGTAACCAACGGAGATAGAGCAATGATTCAAGATACTAAATTGTTTGTTTTTTTGAGCTGAATTCAATGGTGCCAACAAAAATTTGATTAATTTTATTTTTCTATGTAAAAAACTCAAAAAACCCATTTTTGGGGGGTTTATCCCCCTTTACTCCCCCTTCCGATGGTCCGATCGGGCTGGTTCACAAACTCGTCCAATCGATTACCACTTTACATCTCTGTACCAAATTTCATTAAGATCGGACCATATTTACGGCCGCTATCGTGCTTACAGACACATATATATATATATATATATATATATATATATATATATATATATATATATATATATATATATATATATATATATATAGATCGATAGATGGATAGATATATACATAAAAATTCGAACGAGTGGTGTTTTTTGCTTCTGGTGGCCCCAAAACGAAAAGTTATCATGGTCTCGGGCTTAGGTCTTACCATGAGACCTACGGTAATAGCTTCTTCCCTATAGGGGAAATTCGCTAAAACCCTTTTTTGGGGGGGTTTATCCCCCTTTACCCCCCCTTCCGGTGGTCCGATCGGGCTGGTTCACGAACTCGTCCGAATAATTACTACTTTACACGCCTGTGCCAAATTTCATTCCGATCGGACCATTTTTGCGAGCGCTATCATGCTTACAGACACATATATATATATATATATATATATATATATACAAATTTGAACGAATGGTGTTTTTGGTATCTGGGGGCACCAAAACGAAAAGTTATGAAGGTCCCGCGCTTAGGTCTTACCATGAGACCTACGGTAATAGCTTCTTCCCTATAGGGGAAATTTGCTAAAATGCACCAAGTGTGGTAAATTAATTATTAAAATTGTCTTTTATCCTTTCTATTTACTTTTTAAGTTTGATCTCAGGGTAGGGTTCTTTGCCAACGGCAATTCAAACTACCTAAACCTTAATTAAGTTTTATACTCAATTAAAAGGCATTTAATAATAACATAATTGAGTTTATTGAACTTTCTTAATTCTATTTAACAAAATAAGATACTTATTAAAATGAAATGAAATGAATTTAATGTGGGACTTGATTCACGTTTCTTTTATTATTTTAAGATCAATTATAATTCAGTTAATTTTCCGTATAGGACTAGGTGAAACAGCTAGTCGCCGATTATCACCAAATCTTATTTAGGGAATTCTTATTGAAACAGCTTGACAGCCGATTATCAATAAGTTGAGAGAAGTCCAGCTAAGCCGAGAGTCCTTACCTTTCGGTTTGGAGACCAGTTGTTGCCGAGTTCTTCTACCTTGAAATTGTATTTAAAAGTGGGGGTCATTTGAATTCGTACGTGCCAGATAGAAATCTATGAACGAAAAAACTGACTCATTCCTCCTGGCGGTCTGTCTCGTGCAGTGCCGCGACCGAGTGAGGATGAAAATTTACTTCAAATGTCATATGGTTAGAAATGTCAAAATTATAAGTGAGGTTATTTTTTATATTTACAATAAACATAATAAAGGTAAGTCGTAAGTTATAATGGTGATAGATAATTTAGAATAATTAAATTAATTTTTATTGTGACGGGATGTTGTAACGTCACAAAGTCTACTCCCCTACCCAAGGCCCGCTTACGGGTAGTTTGCATATCGTAAACACTGATAACCTAGAAGCTTTATCACTAGTATCGCATTGCAAAATGAATTATTCATTAGGATCAGGATGATGAAGGAGGTTAGTTTCTAGAAATAACTTCTTAGCATTGATGAAGGCTTGTTCTTCTTGTTCAGTCCATATAAATTTATGTTTGGATGAGGGAAGTTTCAGCAAGGGTTGGATAGTTTCAGAATATTTATCTACGAATCGGTTATAATAATTTAATGATCCTAAAAATCCTTTTAACTCTTTCTGATTGCGTGGTCTCTTTAACTTTTGAATGCCTTCAATTTTTTTCTGTATTTGGTTCTATGCCGTTGTTAGTTACAACGAATCCTAAGAAAGGTACTTGGTTTCTACAAAAAAGTGATTTTTTGAATTTTATAGTCATATTTGAATCCTTTAACTTTTTAAATAATATTTCTAAATGTGAAATGTGTTCTTCGAAACTAGCAGAATGACATAATATATCGTCGGCGTAAATTAAGGTGAAGGGATCTACTTCGTCTTGAAAAACAAAATTTAATGCTCTCACTAACGCGGCGGAAGAAGTTTTTAATCCAAATGGAGTAACACAAAATTGATAAGTTTTCCCTTGGAATTGAAAAGCCGTATATGGTCTAGATTCAGGCATCAATTCTACCTGCCAAAAAGCACTAGAAAGATCTAAAGTACTTAACCAACTAGTTTTCCTTCCTTGGAAGAGTATTTCATTTACTCCTCGGTTACACTCATAATCGGGAATGCTGATTTCATTTATTTTTCTTGCATCTAAGCAGAATCTAATTTCTCCAGTTTTTTTTATCGCGGGGACGATAGGATTAATATATGGACTATTAGATCTTTCTATAATACCGTCCTTTTCCATTTAGTTTATTTCTCTTTTTATATCAATAATATATTTAAGAGGAATCGGATAGCTTTGTGATTTAAAAGGTTTGGTTTGATCGATTTCTATTTTATGTTGATATTTATTGCATCTTCCTGGTTTATCCGAAAATACGTCTTTATATTTCTCAAATAATTTCTTTAGTTTGGTTTGCTGCTCTTCAGTTAAATTATTTAAATTATGTACCGTATGACAATCTTTGTTTTCTTTCATATCATTTTGGGGTAGTAATATTTCTTCGTTTTGAACTTGATGACATACTATAGCGTTATTTAAATTTTTATTAAATTTTACTATGGTCTTTCCATTATCGATATTTACGGCTTGTTCCTTAAAATTTAAAGTCATATTTAATTCATTAATAATATCTATTCCAAGTATTAATTCCTTGATTAGTTTAGGGATAACTAAACATTGGACCATAGTTTTAAAATTTCCTATGATGATTTCGAGAAATATTATATTATTTATCCTATTACTTTTATGTCCAGTAGCTGTGATGACTGTAGTATTGTTTAAAGGTAATTTACCTTCAATTTTTATTCTGTTTTTATTTAGTTCTAACCATTCCTTTTGGATGCATGTAACATTACTACCAGTGTCGATGAGTGCGCTTAACTCGATATTCTGTATTTTTAATTTTATTTTTCAGGACACGTAATATTTTGATAATGGGTATCGTCTTTGATCTGAGGTTCATCTAATAAAAATTCTTTAGAACAATATATATTAGATATTATAGATGTATTGGGAGGTGTCTTGCTCTTAAAGTTATTTACAGGTGAATTAGGTTTTATTTGCACCGGGATACTAATTTCCTCCTCGTTTATTGGTAAATTTATATTCGTGCTGTCACCTCTTTTATTCCAGCTCCCGGTGCGTTCCCGTTTAAAGAAGGACTCGGAATATTATCTGATGTAGATTGCATCTGATTTATACTGGCACAAATGCGTTGTTGTTCCTGCGAAGGGTATTTCGGTTCGAATTTTCTATTAGGGTAATTGGTGTTATTGGGATTAGGTCGCCATTGGTTACGATTTTCAAATCGATGATTTTCGTTCCCTATGCTCCTTTGATTGCTATTTTCCTTTATTGATTTGTGTTTATTTGGTATAGGATTGTGATATTTTAACGTATGACTTTTCTCGTCGTTGTCTTCTTTCTGTAACAGTCTTTCCATGTTAGTTATATCTTTAATTCCTTGGATTCTACACGCATTGGTAACATTAGGTCCGAAATGTTCCGCAAGTATTTCCACTATTTCTTCTTCATCTAATGGACATATTGTCAGGGATTTTAAGATTATGGCACGATCGGTGAAATATTCAAGTCTAGTTAGTTTTCCGTTAGCGCGATACTTTTCAAATTCTAATCTTTTTCTAATATTCTTTTGAATATCACGATTCCAATATCGGTTTATAAAGATAGTTTCGAATTCATTAAAGGTTGTTATTTTTTCTTTGTTTAATTGCCACCATGAGGCTGCGCCATCGGTCGAGATACTTCATTAAGTATCTCGAACAAATTTTCTTCATTTTTGATTTGGTTCTTAAGATTATTTAAAAAGATCATGGGGTTGTTTTTTCTGCCATTAAATTGAGATATCTTGGGTGAAATAGAGTCTTTATATACAACTCATATTTCTTTCTCAATTTGTCTGTTGTTCTGGACATTTGGTTCAGTTATTTCGGTTTGTTTATTTGGAAGTTTATTTGTTTATTTGTTAGTTGGATTTGTAGGTTAGTTAAACTGTCTTCGAATTTATTCTTCACTAGCAGTTGCCCGTGGCTTCGCTCACGATAAAAATTGTAACTCCCTGCTGACTAAATGAATATAGGGCCACATACTGAGTTTATGATTACACAAATAAGGTACAAAAACGAATGATAACTTTAAGTTAACTAACTAAACTAAATCTAACTTTTATATAGTACATATAATCAAAATAATCAATTAACAAAACAACCATAAAACCATTATGAAAGTAACGAAATTGTAAATCAGCTGTATCCGTATGTGAAGCTTGAACCATCTGCTTGTTGAATGAACATTGAAAACTAAATAAAAGATCATCCATTCCATTTACTAAGGAGAACTTCGACCTCGCCAAGACCCCTTAAAAGTTTGAATTTAAAAAAAAACGTTCTTAGCGGATGCTTACGCCATAAAGAACGTCCATGCAAAGGTCCAAGGTTGTAAGACAAGTGGTTTGGGCTGTGCAGTGATAGGTCAGTGGTATTGGACAAATAAAGAAGGTAAACTTTCATTAATCAGAAAGATGTTTTCAGGAATCTGCAAAGACCGCACGTCTGCTGCGACTGGAGTTATTCTATTACTACCCCCCGCAGAAGGTATTTCTATTTGGCCTCCCTGTACTATACATGGGGGCAGATTCAGCGCCCCGCCGACAAAGCCCTCAAGTGTGTCACTGCCCTAGGAAAGCTTACGCCCAATATCGTCAGATATGCTCTCATGTATGGTATTGAGTGGCACTTAGGCAGGATATAAATACCCCCGTCGCAGCAGACCAAGTATACAGTTTTCTGTTTCATGAAAGTATATGTACGTAAAACGTAGATTTTTCCCTTGATTTAATGTCAAAAAAAGTTCTAAGGTTTTTAGGGTCTATCTTGAACGAAAAAATACCCCCGTTGCAGCAGACCTCCAGACTCATGACCTTATTTTATTTCTTCCATAAGAATAACATAGGGAATGAGTATGCAGGTCTGCTGCAACAGACATACATATATTTTGTGGTTTTAAAACAATATCATGTGAATCTGAACCATAAAAGCCACATATTCCAAGTTTTATTAAGGTGTGTTGAGTAGTAACCGAGATATAGAATTTTTCTTATTTTCCATGAGGATAAAATAGGGACAATGTGCTGTGTTTTCCGCTTTAAATATCGTTCAAATGGTGTTTTTTGCTTCTGGGAGCCCCAAAGTGAAAAGTTATCATGGCCTCGGGCTTAGGTCTTGCCATGAGACCTATGGTAATAGTTTATTCCTTTAAGGAAATTCGTTAATTCCGTCAATGAAATTCGCTAAAAGACAAAAGCAAAGTCTTTTTCTAATGATGTACATAAAATAAATGGTTTAAATTAGCTCTTTCAATAACAGCTGTTACAGGGAAGAAAGGTCTTTAAATTATCTCTAGTCAGTGATTTATTTTATGTTCTATTCCTGACAGCTGATTTGACATACTACTTTTTTTGCTTTTTACATCTGTTTAGATATAAACAGTTCATCAATTATTTTGTATTCTGCCACAACTTAAACTTGGTCGAGATAAAATAAAATCGTGTTTTAGGATTTTGCAGTTTGATTTCAAAAGTACTTGTGATTTAATAAATTGCCTACAAATATCAAACATTTTATACTTGATGAGTAGATTCCATGAGCAAATGGATTATGTACGAAAACTAACGATGGATTAAATGCTACTTTTATATAGTACATAAAAAAATAAATATTATAAACCAAAACATAAAACTGAATGAAATCATTAAACATCTGTAACGACGAATCCATCAGTGAAGGTAACTACCATCTGCTTGGAACTCTGAAAATGTAAACAAAACATCATCCCCTTTAATTATTATGGGGAAACTTGGTTGAAATCAAATAAAACTCGGTTTTTAGAAGCTTGCTATTTAATTTAAAAAAGACGTAAGCTAGTTTTAAGTCGTCTAAAGCCTTCTCATATGTGCATACTACACAGGAAAAAAGTTTCAGCCATAACAGTACTCTAGTTTTTGCGTGAAAAGCGGTCTAAAGTGTGATGTTGAGCGTTACCAACACACATCGTGACATAAATTGAGAAAAGGCTTGATTCAGATTCTCTGACCTTCAAAACGCAAAAATAACCGAAAATTTCATAATTCTAAGCAATGTACAGACAAAACTCTAATTTTATTTATATAGATTTGATCTAAGGTAAACGCACCAGTAGCTGACAGTATAAGAAACTATACGCACTTAATAATCCGTGGTTTTGAATAAATAGGAACTAAAGAGATTATTACGGATTTTATATGATTCTAAATTTAGTGTAGTTTTCAAATTTGTCATACAAAAAGGGTTTTTCAAATATATTTTATAACATTTTTAAACTTAATTCAACCTTAGTACGTGTTCCAGTGGCTGACAGTGAAAAAAGTGCTTGTACCAGTAGCTGACTGTCAGTTGTCCCAGTAGCTGACACTGGAACTATAAATGTACTAGCTGCTAAACCTAAGGGTTTTATAATTTATAAGACAAATAAAATCTAACTTAATAATTAAATTATAAAACCATGTAAAACGTTATTAAGAAAATTTATTTTACATATTTTAAAATAAAAAATATTTACATCAAAAAAAATTTTTTTTATATATATTTAAAAAAATATACATTTTAGCGAATTTCCCCTATAGGGAAGAAGCTATTAGCTATTAGCGTGGGTCTCATGGTAAGACCTAAGCCCGAGACCATGATAACTTTTCGTTTTGGGGCCACCAGAAGCAAAAAACACCATTCGTTCGAATTTATATATATATATATCTATCTATCTATATATATATATATGTGTCTGTGAGCACGATAGCGGCCGTAAATATGGTCCGATCTTAATGAAATTTGGTACAGACATGTAAAGTGGTGATCGATTGGACAAGTTCGTAAACCAGCCCGATCGGACCATCGGAAGGGGGGGTAAAGGGGGAATAACCCCCCAAAAATGGGTTTTTTGGGGTTTTTACATAAAAAAATGAAATTAATCAAATTTTTGTTGGCACCATTGGATTCGCCTCAAAAAAACAAACAATTTAGTATTTTGAATCATTGCTCTATGACCATTTGTTACCGAGATATTGAAAGTGGTAAACACAGTACGTTGTCCCCATGTTAACCTTATGGGGAATAAGTAAAATTCTATATCTCGCTCATTTCTCAACATATCTTAATTAAACTTGGTTTGTGGCTTCATCTAGATGAGATATAATGTATTTTAGTCAAAAATCCCCGAAATTTCAATTTTTGTGGCAGCAAACCTGCATAATCATTCCCCATGTTATCCTTATGGGAAATAAAAAAATTCTATATCTTACTTATTTTTTAACATTTCTTGACAAAACTTGGTATATGGCTTCTTCTAGTTAAGATATACTAAATAATGAATTAAAACTAACCAGTTTTAACATACCTGTTGCAGCAAACCTGCATACTCATTCTAGATGCTAACCTTATGGGTAATAAAATAAGTTGTGTAGTTCGCTCATTTCTCAAAATATACTGATAAGAAATGGCATGAGGCTTCATACAGTTAATATCTACTTGATTATGGCTTAAAATATCCAAATCATCAAATTCCTGAGGCAGCAAACCTGTGTAGGCTACTCTCTTTGCCAATGTTAACCTTATGAGAGGTAAATGCAATTGGATAGCTTTCTTATTCCTCAGCATATCTTGATAAAACATGTTATGTGGCTTTATATAGTTTAGATATATTGGATTGTAGCCTATAATACCTCATTTTCAAATTTCTGTGGCAGCAAACCTGCATTTTTCCATACTAATCTTATGAAGAATAATTTATTTTTGAATACCAATTGTGGGCATTTGGCAAATCACAGGATGAGGGAACAGGGCTCAAATGAAATGTTTTAATGTCAGGGACTCAGGAAAAGTACTGCAATTTCTTAAAGTTTGCTAGATAACAAAAAATAACTGCCATTTAAGTAGCATTGGGAAGTAGCATTGGGATCTAAAACGTCTGCTTTGTTTACATTAAAACATGTGAGCTGATGTTTGATTCAAAGCCACATGGTGGATACAGACATATGGCTTACTTAAAGGCCAGATAACTAAATATGTCAAATAAATGTACTATAGCGAATACAGATTTTTACTGATGATGTTTATGAAATTTTTTACTCAAACTTAAACAGCTGGTCATTTCCCCATACGATTAAATTGGAAAAGCCAGCTGTTTTGAAGTTTTGAACATTGCATTTTCGTGCCAAGTATAGGCTATTATTTTTTTATAGCCTGTTGATCTTAAAAGCCACTAGGAGAGTATTTTTGCACGCTTTCTTTTGAATGTATATTGATTTTACTTGATGCGAGACTTCATTTAAATTATTTATTTATGCACTTGAAATTCGCTGAGTATGCAGGACTGCTGCAACGGGGGTATTTTAAGATAATTTGGCTTATTAATTAAAAAATTTAAATTTGTGAAATCAAACACATAAAATTAATCATTAACTATCCATTAGGTTAATGCAGAATGGGTTTAGACTGCTAAAAACATGTTCTTTTATGTACTCTCATCGCCACAAAATTTCATACGTCTGTACCAAATTTCATAAAATCGGACCATTTTGCGTCCGCTATCGTGCTCACAGACACAAATATAGATATCATAAATAAATATATATATATATATGAACGAACGGTGTTTTTGGCATCTGGGGACCTCAAAACGAAAAGTTATGATGGTCCCGGGCTTAGGTCTTACCATGAGACCTACGGTAATAGCTCTATTTCCTAAAGGGAAATTCGCTAAAAGTAGTTATGGGGTCTTATTTCTTTATTAAAATGACATTTTAAGGTGTGGTTAAGATCACATAAATTATAAATAGCATGCAAATTTCGATGGGTAAAACCAATTTAATAGCCCCTGTCAGCTAGTGGAACTTGTATGGCTTTTGTGTACCAAAGCCTGACATTGATATAATTTTAAATCCAAAACCCCTAACACCCCAATTTTATCATGAAATTGTCAACAAAGGTATAATTGATAAAAATAATGAGCCTAATCATTAATACTATTTAAGAAATTTAGCGAAATGACAAAAAAAACCAAACTTACCTTCTTATCAATTTTATTAAGGGAATCGACTAAATGTGATGTGTACAGACATTTCAAACCACCACCATTCAGCGAGTATGGGCTAAATTTCACTAAATTGTTTGTAAACAAATCAAGAATAAACATATGTTCTTCTAACAATGCAATCATGTGTAAATATTTTTAAGAGACCACATTATAATGTAAAGAAACTCAAACTGTCAGCTTCTGGAGCACTGTCAGCTACTGGTGCATTTACCTTAGGTTTGATTTGATTTCTTCGATTCGAACGTTGTTTATGTTCATATTTTCGTAAATCATTTCTATGTTTCTTTCTAACTCAATAGTTCTCTCGGTCAATACTTTCATCTCGTTATTTGTCTTCTCTTTGATTGTTTGGACGTCTAGCTTTAGGATGTTCATTTCTTTAGTCAGATCTTTTAATAAATTAACCGTTTCTATGAGTTTGATTTCAATGTCGCTTCTTCTCGAGATGTCATGCCTAGTCGGAGATTTACTTAGGGATCTAGGTTTCCTACGCGAAATCTGATTATCTATTTTATCAGTCATTTTTGGGGTTTCTCTTAGATTATATGGGGTTGTCATTAGTTATTTAGTTAAGGCACAGAGGAAACTAAATATTGAATGTTTAATGCCTGCTTGTTGGTCGCCAAAATATTGAAATGTACCAATAAGTGTGGTAAATTAATTATTAAAATTGTCTTTTATCCTTTCTATTTACTTATTTTTTTTAAGTTTGATGTCAGGGTAGGGTTCTTTGCCAACGGCAATTCAGACTATCTAAACCTTATTTAAGTTTTATACTCAATGAAAAGGTATTTTATAATAACATAATTGAGTTATTACCCAATTGAGTAACTAACCAAGGCCCGCTTACGGGTAGTTTGCATATCGTAAACACTGATAACCTAGAAGCTTGTCCTGACATTTTTTTTAGAGAACCTGCCGCCACGGAATGCACCTGTAACGTTCCTATGATGGGTAAACTGCGAACTATGAACTTCGCGCACAACTAAACTTTCAGTTTATGAACTGTCTTTATTGCTTCAGACATTTTTCCAAAAATAACAATAGTTTAATAATTTTGAGTGAAGTTTCAAACAAAATAAAACCCAAATAACATTTTTACTAAAAATCCTTTTACTCTGATGCCTATTAAAACTCAATTTCGCTCTACATTAAGTATGTTTGTTTCAGACTTTTTGGAGATGATGACCGGAGACCTAGCAATATTATTACATCTTGGTTTGTTAATTATATACATTTAATACTACTTTAAATCAAAATGATTTACCCTACTTGTAAAAGCTTGTTACAAGATAATATCATCCATATTATTACATTTTTACTTTATTTGCGAGAGAAATTCCAACAATTCAATACGAATAACTATTAAATATTAATAATTATGTAAATTTCATATTAGTTTTATAGTAATTTTTTTAACTGGATGTAAATAAACGTAAATAATTTTTTTTAACGAAATGGTATATCATATAGTGGAAAGTGTGTCATTGCATATTTGAGACCATATCTCACACTTAAATTAAACTGTTTTAATATTCTTGGGTGTAGCCCTTTCTATTCATACTCTATCTGTAACCTTTGCTAACCTATTTGTAAACCTTTTACTGTAAAAATATGGTATTATGCCATTAGTTAGGATGAGGCCGAGACCCTTATCGGCCCGAACTACTTCAGACGCGACCCTTGACGCACTCAAACCTCCCTCCCTTCTCTTTCATCTCTCACTAAATTTGTTTTTTTTAGAACAGTAGTTTTTGTCGTTGAATTCATTATTAAAGTTATTAGTTAAGTTTAATTCAATTATTACCTTTTTAAAAAATATATCCCCAAAATTTCTGGTGTATTTTTTACCCTTTTCAGCCAAATTTTACCTTGTCAGATAATACGCTCAGACACCTGCCGATGTAAGCACAATCCTCTTACAAGCATATACCTGTTATGATTACTATTTCGGTTTCTTAAATTGATGTATTGTTATTGTTTGTTTTCTGTATTTGAAATATTGTTGGTGATGGTGATTTTAAGTTTTGATTTTGAGTAAGCAGCTATATATAGATAACATTAGTAAGTATTGTTATTATTTTGTGTTAGAAAGTGGGATAAATAAATGAGTTTCTTTTCATTATTTTCTTTTTATTACACAGGCCTTACAACAAATTTAAGTATACCTGGTGTCTGACCTAAAGTGAACTAATAAGTAGCCTTTTCTATATAAATCTAATAATTAAGTTTTTGATGAGGGAATCTTTACTTTTTATGCTGGTTTTAAATTTGAAAATACGGCCATCAGTTTCCAATTTGGCGGACTACTTATTTATCTTAGTTAACACTGTGTATTAGATTATGTTTTTTGTACGATAATTGTATGTTCCCAGGCTTCCGTTTAGAGTTCTTAAAATCACTTTTATATTTGAAAACTTTATGTATTTAGTTGGCTGGATTTAATAAAAATCCACGGCTAGGAACGAGTGTTTACAGTGAAATATTCACTACCCAAGTTAACCGACTAAGCAAAGTGTACATTAAAAAAATTACACCTATCTTAACTATGTCAAACGTCAGTTACAGCTTGATACCTTCAATCTTTCTGATACCTCATGAAGTAAACCAAAGAATGATTAAGAATGATTAAGTCGTGTTGGTGTGCGTGATTCATTACATTTAACAAAAATTCTCTAGCATATCAAATGTCTGAAGAAATAATCGATTTTATTTTATGGGCTGATTATTCTATCCCATGAACAAATACTATCTGAACAATGTTTGCTGTTTGTTGGTTTTTACAATCATTTAAAAAATACCTCCGGGAATTTCTTTCAAAGTTTGAAAACACCTAGTTTGTGCCTGAATAAACTGTCCTAAACAGGCCATGTCACCATTAAAAATCTAAATATGTAAAACGTAAATTTAAAAGTAGTAACATTTTTACATGAACTATAGGTTTTGCTGAATCGGCAACTATAAAATTAACAACGGAAAATATAAAGAAACTAAATTAATGCTATACTAGCAGTTGCCCGTGCTTCGCTTACGATAGATAGCTTGAAACAGCTGATCTTGCCACTGCTCTTAGAACTGTCAAATTAATTATACTCAGTTCCACGTTCACCTTTCAATATGGAATTGCCATAAGCCGTGTATTTCATATGGAATTTTAAGTTGTACTAACCAAATTAAGTTATAATCAGCTGATGATATTATAACATGTTGATATGGATATTTGTAAACAAATATACCCAGCAAAGGTAATAGAATAGCTATCTTCCATATGGCCTGTACTGAAAGGTGAATGTGGAATTGAGTATAGTACCCACAGCTGTTTACATTTCTGTGTTTGAATGTTTACATCCTTATAAAATGTAAACATTGAAACTGAGGACGTTCACGGGTCGTAGCCCGAGGGGATTTTTAAGGAAGTGAATAGGCCTATGTGTTTCCTAGGTTCAAGATCTTCCTCTGTGTAAAATTTCAACCCAGTCAGTTCAGTATTTTTCGCGTTCACTTGCCACATCTAAACATACATACAGAAACCACCTCTTCTTTATAATAGTACAGATAGGCCCATCGGTGTATAAAACGAACATTTTATACATTCAGGGTAACGTCCTCCATGAGGTACCTGTCTTATTAAGAATGATTAAGAAGAATGATGGTAGACCTGTCCAGTTATATGTTTAATTACAGCAAAAAGGATAACAATTTAGTCATAGAGTAAAACTGGGAAAATGCACTACCTTACCGAGTCACGTTGTACATACTGTTACTTTAATCTTTTAATTATTATTTCTAAAATCATTAGTGGTAGTGATTGTTATAAAAAAAAATTAAAACTCTGAATTCCAAAATAAAACAATGATTTAAATTAATCTAAAAAATTAAAATTGAATATGAGCAATTTATTCCTTTCATTCGGTAGGTCAGTCATAAAAATTACATTTTAGCGAATTTCCCGTATAGGGAAGAAGCTGATACAGTAGTACTCATGGTAAGACCTAAGCCCAAGACCATGATAACTTTTCATTTTGGGGCCCCCAGAAGCAAAAAACACTATTAGTTCATTTTCATACACACACACACACACACACACACACACACACATATATATATATAATAAGAATCATTTTAACTCAGTACCCTTAGTTTCATTTTTTATTTTAAAAACCCAACATGAAAAACCCATATAATAATAAATTCAATAGAGCTATCAGGAAAACATTTAAAAATTCAAAATTTAAGATAAGTTATAGAACCAAAAACAATGCATAACAAGTGATTAACAAGAAAATCAAAGGAGAAAAGCACCTAACCAAATCAAATTTTGAAAACTCAGGTATATATCAAATAAATTGTAAAGATTGCCAAAAATACTATATAGGCCAAACAGGCAGATCATTCAACTGCCGATATAAAGAACATGTACAAGCGTACAATTCTAAAAATAAAACCACTATGAAAAGTAATATAGCCGAACATAAGCTCAAAGAAAATCATAAGTTTGAAAATATTGAATCTGATCTACAAATTTTGGATTATGGTATAAAAGGAGCAAAACTCGACGCAAAAGAAGATGATCATATTTATTCAAAATATAAAAAAGATCCAATCAACATACTGAATACCATGCAAGTAAATAAACACAATCCTATATATGACAAAATATTAAATCTTAAAAATACATACCGAAGACATTGACAACTAAAAAGAAAGAAAAAAGAAAAACATATGATACTTACATCTGCAACTTTAATTATTTACATTTCAACAAATTTTATTTCTATACATAGTGAGGTTAAGTTTAATTTAATTTTACCCTTGACAATGGCCTAAAGGTACGAAACATGTTGGGTTTTTAAAATAAAAAATGAAACTAAGGGTACTGAGTTAAAATGATTCTTATTATATGTATAATAGTAACCCTTTTTAAAGAGAATTCTATATATATATATATGTGTCTTTAAGCACGATAGCGGCCGTAAAAATGGCCCTAGCTGAATGAAATTTGGCACAGCCATGTAAAGTAGTAATTATTCGGACGACTTCGAAAACCAGCCCGATCGGACAACCGGAAGGGGGGGGTAAAGGGGGGTAAACCCCCCCCAAAAATGGGTTTTTTGAGTTTTTTACATAGAAAAATAAAAATAACCCAATTTTTGTTAGCACCATTGAATTCAGCTCAAAAAAACAAGCAATTTAGTATTTTGAATCACTGCTCTATGTCCATTGGTTACCGAGATATTGAAAGTGGTAAACACAGTACGTTGTCCCAATGTTAACCTTATGGGGAATAAGTAAAATTCTAAATCTCGCTTATTTCTCAACATATCTTGATAAAACTTGGTAAATGGCTTCTTCTAGTTCAGATCTACTAAATATTGAATTAAAACCACCCAGTTTTAATATGCCTGAAGCAGCAAACCTGCATACTCATTCCCCATGTTATTCTTATGGAGCTTTCAAAAACATGTAAAATCTCGCTATGTTGGATTAAATATGTTGTTTTGCATTTGAAATTCGCTGAGTATGCAGGTCTGCTGCAACGGGGGGTATTTATCATTTATTTCCAATTGAAGTTTGAGTTTGCAAAGTTATCTAGCTGGAAAGTTAGAAACCGTAGGTTCTACGTTTGATTCAACATATGTTTGCCCACCTGTGCAAACAAACGAAGCCTAGTACGTTGCAGTGCTACAATGTTATCAATACTGTATGAAAATATTTGTCATTAAGAAAAATACTTTGAAAAACCAGCTTGTTTTAAAATCCAAAATGGTATTTTATCTGGTTTTCTGTTGTACTTAATCCTTTTCCTGTAACCTACTACCCCAAAAATTGTTTGCAACCTACTAGTGGTGTAAATTTTTTTATTTGTTAATGGAAGTTATTCCTCCGATAAAAACATGTACAAACCTTTAAGTTTTCTTTTTGAAACTACCTCTATTTGTTAAATTACTGGTGCTGAAACAATATTACAAAAATAAATAGAGTAATGCATTTTGTAATAATAAAAGGCTATTTTCGAGCCAAGCAATTCAAATATAGCTTTGTATGACCACTTTATGTATAAAAAACTTCAGATACCGTTTTGGCTAACGGTAGTTCTTTCTGATTCAGCATTAGTAATAACTTTAATAAACCCAAAAGTTATTCGGTTTGTTGCCAATTTCACATTCATGACAAAAAGACAACGGTAAAATACGCAAACACTTATTAATCTTACTTGCCTTTACTCAACAAATTTATCTTATTAAACATTCTCCTATTATCTTTGTTTATTGTAAGTAAGATACATCTATAATTAACGTTTCGCTTTCCTTTTACCTATTTTTTGTATTAGAATCTAAAATAATGGTTAATCAGACCCCCTCTTGGGTGTCCCTCTTCTCTGACAGTACTAGGGCTTACTAGTTCAGTGAAACCTGGCCTCACATGAATGTGCTCTTAATAAAAAGCAAGACATGTTCAAATTGAGTTGAACTAACATTTTTATACGTAATGTAATCAGGCTTTTTTTATTAAAGCCACTAATTACGTTTGATTTTGAGTTTCATTTTGCTAAGTAGCCAAATTACAACTTTTAATTTTAATTATACTTTGTTTTATATTTATGGATGTAAGGACATCTATTTAACGCACTGAAATGTACTTTTAGAAATATTTATAATTTACAGCACAGCTCATAATTACTATTTATCTAGTTTCAACCAAACATAATGATATACTATTAGAATTTTATCGAGATGATTTTAAATCTCGTCCGTTGTATTGCATCGGTTGGAGACTGCTGGCGCGCTGTAGTTGTCATACTCAGCAAATTCCTTAAGCAGCGGTACTAGTTTTGCTTTTTCTTGAACTGAATCAAAGTTATGGGTTTATAAAATGTTAATTTGGTCGTGCACATGTTTGACTTGTCTCCCGAACGACACTTGTTAAGAAACCTGACTGGGATTTGTTGGCTATCATTGGAAATAACCAATTCATGGAGATAAAACGTTAGTTACTACGCATAAACATTGTTGAAACATTCAACAATGTTTACTTTGTAAAGTAAAAAGATTTTACTTCAATACCATTTGTTTTAACTTTGTATCATGGCCCTATTTCTTAAAGTACTAGATTAATCTCTCTGCATCTAAAATCGTCTATTATATAGAGCTGAACCTAATTTTTCGCCAATTCCATAAAATTTAAACGTGTACATTTCCATCAAATTTAACCGCAAACACTTGCAAGTCACATTGTTGTAATTGTAAAACTATACACTTTCATCTCCTTACGAAATATATACATGGTGTCAGCAGTTCAAATCACTCGGTACCGAGCGGGCACCCAGCACGCCGCCGCGCCGGCGCCGCCCGGACCCACGTCACAGCCCGCAGTTGTAGACCCGAGCTGCAGACGCGCGGCCCGACAAGGGCAGCCTCGGGTTCACATTATAATGGATGTGTAGCTTTTAGAATTACCTTTAATCGTATGTAAACGCCATCTCGGTACGCCTAGTCGATCAAGAGGTATCGACCATTTGCGTTTAAAAGGCATTATGACATTTTTATGTGGCAATACTATTTGTCGTTGCCCAGATAAGGCTAGAAACAGTCTTAAAAAAATAAAATTCAATAAATATGCCTTAAAACCTTAATAAAAAACAAAAAATAGGTACAAATTTGAAAAAAAAATAATTTTTTGAGGTGGGGAAAACAATTGTTCATGTAATGTCTCTAATGTGCGGTTCAGTGCATCTGTATCAGTGCTGATAAGGACTTGCACAACACCTCACATTACAAGATGAGTCAATCTAAATTAGATAGTTTTGACATAAAAAGGTATGAAATTCTGTTTAATTTCTCTGAGGTTAACATCGGGATGTCGATTACAAATCCCTTATTTACTGACCTGCACATAAGCAGTACGTGGCGCACCCTTTCCCGCCCGCCGCCCGTTTTTTCGTCCCTTTTCCTCCCTGAGATCCCCTTTACGCCCCTGAAGCTCCCTTTTACGCCCGACGCCCCGGGCGCTCGCCCCGTGCGCCTTTAGGAAAATACGGCCCTGAGAATGACATGTAATACTAAAACTACAATTTCAAAAGGCAGCAAAAATGTAAGCCAAATACAATCTACACCTTTTAGGCTACGGTAGGCTATTTGATAAAGGTGTACGGTTTGCGTGAGGCAAGGCCACTAGAAAATAATAAGGTGTGAACTTCTTGAAGTATTCAAAGTTAATACAGCCCTCATAACGTTGGCTACCGAGTTTCATGTTTATTTATTACTACATTATTGATTACATTATCAATTGCTACATAGTGAATTGATGTTTATTTAGTTTCACCCGTTCCATGCGTAAAGGTTATTGCCGTTGAATTACATAATGCTTTACTGTAGTAGCATTGGCTTCACACGACAGAATCACCCAACTGTAAAGAGTTCCATGCAGCTCTTTTGAACCCAAATCTCTATTTTTTTTTTGACAAATCTGACTATTAAATATTGCAGAACACTATTAAATTAAATTGAGGCACTTATAAATTGGAAAATTCAAGTAGGAGTGTTGGGAAATTCACGGTCAAAGGTTGAGAATTATAGGTGATCTCCTCTTTCTATATATATGTTGATGTTCATCCTTGGAAATGTGTAACTGATATAGGCTTTACTTAGTGTCCTTTGAGATTTTGCGCATTGGCCTTATAAGGGAGAGGTCAAGAACTGCGATATTTTTCATGACTTGACCGCCCTTATACATACGTAGTTTGCACTGTTTAACTATGTGTCTCATGTAATGTTAAATAGTTATAGGTAAGTTTAGAACAAAGTCGCCCCACTAGTGTAAAAATTGAATGTAGAGTAGTATTGGTGATTGGTGGTGGCCGGGGGGGGGGGGGGGGAGGCTATTTGAGTTGGGAAGGCCTCAAAAGTTTTCTTGCCCTAGGCTTCGCACCCGTTAAAGCCGGCACTGTGTTTAGTGGGTTGCACATTCAATTGTCAAAATGTATAGAAATGCAAAAAGGTTTTTACAATTAAAATATTTAGTTATAACACTTTTTCCACTTAGGGCTACCCAAAGAAATTTCGTACTAAGATAACTCGCTAAGCACGTGTGTTTGTAATAAAACATTGTGAAATATGCTCTGCACACAGGGCCGGCTCTACCATATAGGCGAACTAGGCGACCGCCTAGGGCGCTACGGCCTGAGGGGCGCCAAAGGGGGCGCTGGATGGTCGCGTTTGTAAAAGTAGTAGGGCGCAAAAATAAAATAATAAACACGGACGCCAACGATAGACTTAAATTATAGGTTTAAATTATAAGGTTATAATTCAGGAATGGCTTTACATACACTGGTCGTGTAGTTACTCTTTAAATCACTTCAAAACTTATCACCAGTGGTGGAAACCCCGAATCTGCCCTTTAATCGACTATTTATACCAATAATTAGCACCAGTGCCTCAGCTAAACGGGATGAGTAAACTAAATGAGGAATTAAAAATAATGAGGAATTTGAAGTTTAGCTCATCAAGTTTTATTGACAACATTTTGCCGATTTTTCATCCACATTTGGCACCCCAATCCATATTTTCTTATTTCCCCCTGTTAACGAGTTCATGGGCGCTCTTTTGACGTAGCTTAGTCAAACCATTGACTTTGAATCTGAAGCAGACCTTCCATCGCATTATCAAACGTATACCTGGTTTTGAGTGACCCAGGAGCTCCTAGTCATAGAGTATCACCAACAGTGTCCTGATGTCACCTATTAATTTAGATATCAGGAGCAGGTAATATATCATTAAAATAAAAAATAAATCATAGTCAATTAATTATTGATCTATGAAATATCGAATACTAATTGTTTACGAAAATAGATAAAATAAGGGGTTGATAGGAGCACCTGCTGTTGATAATTAATGAAACTGTATGTCAACTTTAAATTCTGGGGCACCCAAAACTAGCTACAGCTGGGCCATAAGAATGGGAGGTCAAGGTCAAATTTAGTCACATGAAACTGGTTAGCATTCCCGCTAATTGCAGGATATCACGGGATCTTTTGAAGTTCGGTTTGTTTGGGATGAATTGTCCGCGATTGAGCCTAAACAAGCGAATTATACACATAATTACAGAGCAATGTGACTACACAGCAAAGCCCCGGGCGTGTCATGTTCCGGCGATAGGCGGACTGATTGACCCATGCCACGGCCTCCGAGGACCTGTTCTGTCGGGGAGAGGTGAAAAATTATGTCAACTGAGAAAAATTGAGATTTAAACCACCTTAAATGCCAATTTTACAGATATCTCTTTAAATTGTTAACCGATTTTGATAAAATTTGGTATAGATTTGTGGAATAGTTGTGAATTTATTGTACTGTAGATTTTCTTGCTTTAATAAAGAAAATATGTGTCAGTTTGCTGATACCATTTATCCATTTTAATTGTGCCATCCTTATGTATTCCTTACGGAATATAAGAATATTCTAAATAATACAATGCCATGGGTGAATATCAATAATAATAGTTTTATATGATTGAATCTCAACAACAATCACATTATAAGGCACTTTTGCCTTTGGTATTTATTATTTACCCAACTTTGACTCCTATTGCTGAATTGTTGTATTTGGGGTTGGTAATGCATGGGAAAAATTACTCTCCCTCACATTTCCAACCTTACAAAATCAGAGGGCCGCGAAAATTCATTTTCCCTTTACCTCCAATGGGAATTATGTTATGTTGCGTCCAACCTACTTGGTTTATGTTGAAATATACTTAATTTAAGTAAGTTTTTGATGATTGAACGAGTAGAATTGTATTTCTAAGTACATAACAAATAACATATTTAATAATCTAAATGTTACATTGTACCAGTGATTATATATAATGTAAAATAATATTATAATTAACAATTTCTTTGCTTGCAGCACTGCTGCACGGGGTTATTCTAGTATGAATATTAAAAACGTTTGTAAAAGTGATGGGTTGTACCAAAACAAAGTTTATCGTCCCTATATGTGCAGGTTTTATTTGTATTTTGAAAATATTTATGTTAACTGGGTCAGATATGAAAAATAAACTTTTCTTATGGAGATTTAACATGGGGGAAGAAATTTGAAGCTTATGACAGCGAGCCTGGCCATACTACAGGACCGATTTACACGCGGGTTGTATCAAAACAAAGGTTATCGGTCCTATATGTGCAGGTTTCATTTGTATTTTGAAAAATATGTATATGAAATGGGTAAAAATGAAAAATATACTTTTCTAATGAATATTTGATGTGGGGAAAATCTACCTAATCCAATCCTTTGGACAGCTCGTCTGAGACTTCCACTAGACCCATTTTCATGCAGTTTGTACCGAATAAAAGAGCAAAATTTCTATATTTGCAGGTTCTATTTACTTTTATGTTTTTTTGCTTGCTTAAATTTAAAAATCCACATTTCCAAACCTTTGCAACGATATTATCTTACAGTCATTCAATCAGCTGATTGTGAAGACATGAGGTATTTTGAATAACAACAGAAAAAAGCAATCTCTCAAGAAGCATTTGGTTTGTCATGGCCAGTACATAAAAATGTTTACAATTATTGTGTATGATCCTTTAAATGAAAAGAAAAAATAATACAGTTTTATATTATTTAAACTAATATTCTTAATAATTTTTTTATCCAAAGTAGACCCAAAAACGTAAACACATTATTTTTGTCAATGAATACAATTTCTAGGCATATTCTATTTGTTTACCTACACATATACCTTCATGAGGCAGAAAAAATCTTTTACAATTCGCTGAGTGCGCAGGTCTGCTGCGATGGGGATACATAATATAGTCCTACCTAAGGGCCACTCTATACTATATATGCGAGCAGATTCAATGCGCCGCCGTCAAAAAAGCCAAGGGTGCCGCTCTGTAAGTCGTGCCCCATGATCGCTCAGGTCGTGCGGTAAGCAGAAACAACCATAAATACTTCTCGGTGTTTGACTTTGGTCTTGGTAAACTCGCTTCTCAAGTGTGTGAGCGCAATCCTCTCCACCACATAGCAAGGTCGACTGGGCAGCCGACACAAGCAAACACTTGTAAGAGGGAGGACCGCCGATATTGGGCATGAGCCTACCCAGGGCAGTTTCATCCTTTGGCCTTTGTCGGTGGTGGAGCTGGGTATGGTCTATTTTAGAACAAACAGACCCTTTAGATAGGAATAGAATCATTGAATATAATGATAGAATACTCCCGTCGCAGCAGACCTGAGTACTAAATGAATTTCTGGAAACATATTTCTGTATCATTAAAAACATTTGACATGAATAAAGAAATACATTTTTACAACAAGAATATATAAAAGCAAAACTATACAGGGTGTTCAAAAAAATGTGGGGCAATAATTTACGTGGTGATTCCTTGGGTGAAAATGAGCAAAAAAGTTGATATAAACATAGGTCCTAAAGTGCTTCGTTTTCCGTCTGTGTATCTGTTTATGTTTTTACACATTTAATCATATCTCACGAACTACTTAACGTATAAAAATCAAACTTGGTATATGGATAACCACTATTAAGAACTACTTTTGTAAGAAGTATCAAATTTCTACTTTGTACCATATCAAAATGGCGACTATTTTTTGTTTTCAAAGCTAAATATCTTAAAAACCTTAAATTTTAGAAAAATTATACAAGAGACAAAAAAGTTGCAAAATTTAATCTAATTAACGGTGATATTAAGATTATAACAATAAGACGACTAATAATTGAGAAATTTTAAATTTTCCGAATAAAAACATGCAATTTTCAGACAGAATGTTTGAAGGACCCATGTTTTTATGCAGAAAAGTTAAAATTTCTCAATTATTAGTTGTCTTATTGTTATAATCTTAATATCACCGTTAATTAGATTAAATTTTGCAACTTTTTTGTCTCTTGTATAATTTTTCTAAAATTTAAGGTTTTTAAGATATTTAGCTTTGAAAACAAAAAATAGTCGCCATTTTGATATGGTACAAAGTAGAAATTTGATACTTCTTACAAAAGTAGTTCTTAATAGTGGTTATCCATATACCAAGTTTGATTTTTATACGTTAAGTAGTTCGTGAGATATGATTAAATAAGTAAAAATCATAAACAGACACACAGACGGAAAACAAAGCACTTTAGGACCTATGTTTATATAAACTTTTTTGCTTATTTTCACCCAAGGAATCACTATGTAAGTTATTGCCCCACATTATTTGAACACCCTGTATTATTAAAGGGTGATACCGTATGTAGTATTTTTATCGTGGGCGAAGCCACGGGTCCTGCTAGTACAGGATATAATTGAAACTCTTAAATTTTGCTTGAAAAAATAAACACAGTATTTTGAATTATTAGTGTACGTCAACTGGTTGCGGAGATGATTGATATTTTCATTTGGCAGTTAACGCAGTACATAGTCTAATGTTATTCTTATGGCAAATAATTCAAAACCTGTATCTCCAATCAAATAAACCGGTCAATAAACCGATTTTGATAGAATGTGTAATGTATTTCTCGTATTTAATTCATGTTATTGTAGGTTTTCTTGTTCGGGTTTTAAGGGAGAAAGTATGTCTCAGTTTGCTGAAACTGATTATTACGATTACTTTCTCCCCCTATTCATTGGGTTTTTGTACAAAAACCCTTTTATACAAAATGTTGTGTATAAAAGGGATGGTTTGTGGAATCTATCTACTAGCATCCTCTAGTGGAAGCCACTTAACCCTTGAGCGGGCGCTTCACCGGCAAAACGCGAGCGGGCGCATGCGGAGTTTTATTCCGCAACACTAGATTGCACAAATTTAACCCACTTTACCTGTTCTATGACGAAATATTGTATTGAAATGTTGACAAACTTCATTAGGAATCACATTTCATCGTCGATTCAATTAATCGTTCAACTTTATAGGTGTAATATTTCAATTAACCATAGTAAGTAATTTTCTAGTATAAAATATGTATTAATTATTATTTACATTTTTGGACTTTTCCTTTCGCTTCTTTTTTTTGAAAGCAAAAGGAATGTCCAAAAAATTAAAAATAATTACAAATCCATTGCTATTATGAATTTTAAAAATAGGTATCAGTGTCTGTGTAACGGGAGAGGGCGCTTCGCAAACTGAGACGGCATTTCTGAATTGCTTATAATGAGGTACCAAGGGGGGGGGGTGGGGGTATAAATAGCTTTAGGAAATTCCTGGAATAAGGGGCATAAAGTATGGAGCCGGACACAACCGGCGAGACCCATTATGTCTGTTTATTTCAACATAAAAAACACGTGCGGAGGAAAATTCCGCGTGCGCCCCCTCGAGGGTTAATGGCCCTGTGTAATGGTGTTCTGAACGTCAAATTCACTGGGGGCTACTAGTGGCCATTGCTACTGGACGCCATTATTGTCCTCGTGTACAAGAGCCTACATTTTTCAACATTAGTACAACACTCTATTTTATGACTTGTGATCATATTTTCAACCAAAAAGGAGGATCTAAATACGTTAAACACGACAAAACCTTTTAAACACCTTTTAATAACACAAATACGAAAGCAGTGTGAACATGGTCAGTCTCAGTAGGCGCGCTGAGCATCTCGGTCGCGCCTCTGACGGCCCCAGTCCTGACCCGGCCGGTTGTAGTTCTGTCGGAACTGGCCTTGGTTGCCGCCGCGCAGGAAGAAGTTGCCTGCAACCGAGGAGATCAAATGTGAAGACACACGGACAAAGAATGGTAAGGTTAATTTTTAATTTTTCTTTATTTCTTGTATTGCCTGGGAAGGTTTCTGTTCTACTTCTGTTTCTTAAATCCCTCCGGGCTCCGTACAAAGTTCCAAAGTTTCAATGTTCAATCTTATAAAGGAATGTAAATAAACAAATTGGAACTGGAGGAACAGCTGAGAATACAATAACTTATCATCGAGCAGAAGCATTATCAGCTGTTTTTTAGCTATCCTTTCAGCAGGCAAAGGCGCAGGCATCAGCTAGTAAATTATAAAAAAAGGACATACAGACTGAAAACAAAATAAAATGGTATGAGATAGAACATATGCTATACTTTGCCTATGACCTCAACAACTGGCAGGGTGTCTACCACAAGAAATGCAGTAAACAGGAGGACTTTTGGAGACTCTCCAGAATTTTGGAGGACCTAACGACATTTCTTGGCGAGGTGTTCTTTAAGAAAAATAAAAAAATATCTAAAGCAATTTAGTCATAATGTCATTTGCCAAAGAATATCTCTAGGGATTTCTTGAAAACTAGTAAATTTAACCACATTAATGGAACCAAAATTCGTGTTTCACAGAGGTACATTTGCAACATCCCAAAAATCCGATACAAATATTGTGAAAAAATTTTTTTTTAATAAACCGGGAAAGTTGAAGGATCGAGGTCAAACGGAGATATGACTTGAGGGGATTTGGAGGACAGGTAGACACCGTGACTGGGTTCGGTTTGTCAAAGTACCTTGCTTCATCTCGAAGATGCGTTCGTTGCTCTCGACCAGGTTGTTGACCTTGTCGGCCAGCTGGAGGGCAAGCGACTGCAGACGACTCGGCTCGCTGCGATGCATCACCACGGTGTGCGACGGCTCGTCCAGGGAGGCCTAAACAACGAAATAGACAATAGACAAATTTATTCAATCACTAAGCAATATACACAATTACAATAGATTTCGTCCGGTATGTTATAATAGCACATATTTACTTTGAGCTTAAACATTTAAAATACATTTATTGGCTTAAGACAACTTAGGCTTCAAATGAGCTAGCCTATCTGTAAACAATTCTAAAATCCAATCCATCATTTAAGAACTGTACATTTAAAAAAATCTTTCAGGCTATAAAAAGGACTATTTTGATACCAGTCTAATAATATCTGTGAAAATTCCTTGATTGGTAAGTTTCTAAAGCTGACAGGAAACATATTAAAAATATTTATTCCAAGAGAGGTATGATGATTCTGCGTTTTGGCAAGCCTAACTCTATTTACTTCTAAATTGCTGCTGTGTCTTGTCAAATAACTATGAATATTATCTCTATTTACATGATTAAGAACAATTTTCTTAACTAACATAGACACTTCATATATGTGCAGATTTATGAGAGATAGAATACTTGTCTTAACAAACAAAGGTTCACAGTTTGATTTTTATAACTAGAAGCAGTCAAGACGAGGAGGAATATCTTTAGTGATGAACTTTTTTGTTTGTAATATAATCACATGTTTCTACCTGTCAAATATTGTGGTTAGATTTAATCAAAACAAACAATATTAACAATATAAAACAAACAAATGCAACATACAGTGTAGCTGTTCTGGATTGCGAACAGCTACACTGTATGTTGCATTTGTTTAATGTTCGTACGGAGTTAATTACGACATATTAAAAGTACGGTATCAGTGACAGATGACAGAAAGTGATGGTTAAAGGGGCGATGGTTGATCGAGGTTCTACTGTGCCCTCACAGGATTTTCCTGTGGTGTAGGGCAACACTGGCTCCCAAATCCCCCCCCTACAACAACCACAACCGCACTCACCATGAGCTCTTCGTTGATGATCATCTTGCTGATGATGGAATGTACGATCGGCTTCTCCATCTCGAACATCTCCGAGAGTGTGGGCATGGAGATGGAAGCGTAGACGTGGGAGTAGGTGAACAGGTAGGTCCGCAGCGCCTCCTCCTTGATAAGCCGGGTCAACATCCCTCGCACCTTGTCACTCTCGTAGAACAGATCCCACACCTGCAACCCGTCGTGAGGACTGGTAAATGATCATTCCATTATGGTGGTTCTTATCACGAGGGCCGTCCAGAAAATAAGATCCCACAACTGCCACTCGTCGTGAGGACTGGTAAATGATCATTCCATTATGGTGGTTCTTATCACGAGGGCCGTCCCGAAAATAAGATCCCACACCTGCCACTCGTCGTGAGGACTGGTTAATGATCATTCCATTATGGTGGTTCTTATCATGAGGGCCGTCCAGAAAATAAGATCCCACACCTGCCACTCGTCGTGAGGACTGGTAAATGATCATTCCATTATGGTGGTTCTTATCACAAGGGCCGTCCAGAAAATAAGATCCCACAACTGCCACTCGTCGTGAGGACTGGTAAATGATCATTCCATTATGGTGGTTCTTATCACGAGGGTCTTCCAGAAAATAAGATCCTACACCTGCAACCCGTTGTGAGGACTCGTAAATGATGGTGGTTCTTATCACGAGGGCCTTCCAGAAAATAAGATCCTACACCTGCAACCCGTTGTGAGGACTCGTAAATGATGGTTATTTTATGGTAGTTCTTATCACGAGGGTCGTCCAGAAAATAAGATCCCACACCTGCAACCCGTTGTGAGGACTCGTAAATGATGGTGGTTCTTATCACGAGGGCCTTCCAGAAAATAAGATCCTACACCTGCAACCCGTTGTGAGGACTCGTAAATGATGGTTATTTTATGGTAGTTCTTATCACGAAGGTCATCCAGAAAGTAAGATCCGTTCATGCGTAGCTCAAATAGTAGTAGAGGAAGCGCAATAATTTACACACCAGCATGTGCAGTGACTCAATACGTTTCAAGCTAAATGAGGTGGATCATTATACACTGTGTGTTGGCTTTGAAATATGATCTTTAAAATGTGAGTGCCTCTAGAAAAAAAACCCTAAATTGCACTCTATTTTAAGTTTTTTTTTCAAAAACACTAAGCATCTAAAATAATTCGGTATACTTAATTTAAAATAATTCATTATACCCTTTTTTAGGTCACTATCTGCTGTAAAAGACTTTGAGAAAGATTTGTGATTGTTAAACGAGGTTTCTCGTGAATCTGTTTCATCCACTTTGTTCACCAGGTCATCATTGACAACACAAGGTTACCTTTGCTCTTAATACTGTGGATGTTAGTCACTTCCACTTAAAAAATCTAACCCATTTTTGAACAACACCTTCACTTATACTTTTAGGATGATACTCTGAACAGAATTCAGGAAGAATTTTGGTTGTTGATTGTTTATTTGAAAAAATAACCTTGAAATACAACAGAACTTCAATTTGGCGGGACTTTTTCTTGGGGTGCTCATGATTTTTAAAGGTTACATTTAGCAAACACATTTAATTAATATTAGCTAATACAAAACAAATTATTAATATTAGTATAAGCAACAATTGTATTATGAGCATATATAAGCGAGATGTAAGTTAAGACAAGAGCTCAGCATCTGACCTAAACATGTCACGAGGGGACTGAATTCAACCATCTATATACTACTTTATCTATGACCAACAAAATACTACTATGACTTTGGTAGAGGGTTTAAACGTAATTTTTATAGTCTTTAGTAAAATATACATTCAATTTGCATTTGTGGCTCCTTTCCTTTTTAGACAACCCGAAATTTGAGGCATTTCCCCAACAAAAGTAGGATTAAAGGTGCATTGATTGTTTCTTTCCCTTTGAAACTGTCCAAGTTATCATAGAAAGGAATATTACTACCGAATTTGAATAAAATCGGACAAAAATGGTGACCGCTAGAGTGCCAACAACACATTTATTAAAATTTTCATCAACGGCATCTGGGTAGCCCAAATTTCAAAGTTATGGACCCATGCCTCAGAGCTACTTAGCGTTTGATGCTGACAAATCATGTGGCGGCACTGAAAACACTTAAACTTGAGTGGATGGTCTCGGCTGGCGCGTCTCAGGGTTTCCGCGTTTGCGCGATTGCTGATGCATGTTGTGCTTGAGTGTGTGATTGGAGCAATTTTTTTTTTTATTTGCCGATTTATATATTTTCTGTGAATATCAGAGAAGTTTATTTTTAAGTTATATATTTTTTTATGTAAATAGTTAAGTTGTTCAGAAGCTCATCCTTCTGTTTAATATTTTGTATATATTTAGTTAATCCATGTTAAGTGTAAGAAAGGGCCATGTGGCCCTAAGTTTGCATGGTAAAATAAAGAATTTTCATTTCATTTCAAATCACACTATTCCACAGGGAATTTGTAATGTCAATCTCACGGGTAGACCGGGCCAGGTCACGATACCTTGGCGTTCATCTTGTCGTTGATGATGAAGTCGCGACAGCTGGCCCAGTTGCCGTTGCGCATGGCCTTGCTGGCGGCGACCACGTGTTCGCGCATGCTCTCGGGCGGCCCCACCAGCGACTGTCGCTCGCTGCTCCTCAGCTGCTGGTAGAACGTCTTGCTGATCATGCGCCGTCGCGCGTCAAACTCGTGCGCTGCAACACACACAACGCACGTCACTTGCTAGTGATGGGCAATTCGCGAACGAATAATTTAATTTCTACGACTAATCCAGTGAATCAAATGACTCATGATTCTTTTTGAAAAAGAGTCGATGCTTTGCCCGAATCTAACACACATCTGAAATTGTATTCCTTTATTTCGCAAAACAAAACTAGGTGCAAACACCAGTTTTGTTTGCAGATTAGCTATTAATAAAAAAAGCATATAACAAATGGTTTTTGTAATTTACCTTGAGGCTTCTGGGTTGTCTTTTTTTTGTTTTTTTTTTTGGGGGGGGGTTTGGGTTTTTATGAAGGCCAGTGACATATTAATTAAAAGGAATAACTTGATAATCTGGGGAACAGTCCACTCAACAACTGTTGGTTCATCTGATTGTAATTCGGTGGTTTGAGTCTTCCAGCTTACATTCAAGTCGCTTTTATTCCTTGGATCAAATTTATATCATAAATTTTGGGTTTGGAAATAGCATTCACAATTAGATTCGGAATTAAAAATTATACTCTGAGGTCTAAAAACAAAAAAACACACTTTTTATTCAAGAAAAACCGACTGATTGTATTAATTTTAAGTTTACTTGCGAAAGAGTATTAGATGAATCAAAGAGTCGATTCAAATTTTGATTATTTAAAATTGAATGATTGAAATGAATTGATTCACTGAGAAGAATCAAAGTGTCCATCACTATCACAAACTGGGATAGTGACAACAAATTTACAATTCACCTATGATAGACTGCTAGCCCGATGGACTGCGGATGCAAAAGTGACTCATAGTACTGACAGTTCTCAATAGGTAGCACCACCGTTTATCAAATAATAATAAATAATAATAATAAATAATAAACTTTATTCACCAAAAAATACATAGTGTACAAATTCAGGTTCTGAAACATTCATATAAAATAAAACACTAATTACTACATAACTAAAACTATACCATACTTAAGGTGAATAAAATTAGGTTCCCCCTAGGCAATGCCCGTTTGGGGTCACCCTCATAATATTATTAAAAATTAAGAAAAGGAAGAAAATGGAAACCGGACTATCAGCAAAATTATAGCATTTTTCAAACAAAAACAAAAGATGTAAAACTTGCTTGAATTAATGAATACTACCATATTTAACGTAAAATATATCTTATCAAACAAAAAAATATAAATAAAGGAAAATATGCTTAGTAAACTAAAATCTATTTGACACACAAAAACATTTTAAGTAAACAGCAACAACAACAAAATCAATGCAACTTCTTATAAATAAAGCTCGACATTTTCTTCTCTCAGAAGCCTTTTCTTTACATTTTTTATAGTAACTTTTATGTTTTGATTGGTTACATATAATAATCAGGTAAGGTGTGGGTAAAACAGTAGATCTGATAGTTACCAAGAACCTTAAAATTACCTTTTATATAATGCAGTTTTGGAAAATAAACTACCTATACGTATTCTATTGACAGCTAAAAATAATTGGTATATGTCAAGCATTTATTTTGGAATAACGGTGTAGTCATTTCTGCTTGAGTTGACAGTCACTTATTCACGAAAGTAGATAGTTAATAGTATTTGATGTCTGAATGCAAATGACTGATGTTCGATTTACACAGAAATAGTTTTTCCGTTATCCCAAAAAAATAATGTGTTCCTCAAATGACGATTATTCCTACCTGTTCATAGAATATGTAAAGGTGGTTCATTTTCCAAAACTTTGATAAAAAAGACAGTATAACAAAGTTAAATCTTAGGTTTTCAGTGATTATGGAATAATTTTAACCACACTTTACCAGATAATGTGATTACCAATAGTGCTTAAGTCCACTAAGTGTCGCACTATTGAGAGTCTTCTGTGTACATCGAATGTACAGATTTTTTTTTATATGGTACATTTTTTTAAATCCATATCCAAAATTTCAAAATCAAAGCTCAAATATTTTTGGACTGGCTGAGTTGGGATGGGTATAAAAACCAATTTCCTACCTTTGTTACTGAAGCTTTCTCTTCTTATGATATTATAACATCACTATCATTTCACAAATAAAGAGGGAGAACTATGAGATATAGATACACAAACCCCAATTCAGACCAGGAGCAGGAAATAATAGAAAAATAATGGAACTCTGCAAAAAAAAACACACAGCGGAAAAACTTTTTCATTGGATCTCTGCAAATCAGTTACATTGTCAGACTTCAGTAGATAATTAATTCTAGTCATCAGTTCTCAGCAAACTAGCCTAGTTATCAAACCACAGTGGGTGCACAATAAGCTGTTATAGCTGTGCTGCATCTCCAAAGGAATAAAGAAGGCTGGAGCACTTACAAAAACTATCACTTCATCAAAGACCCGGTGAATTTTTTTTTATTTGAGAATTGGAATCAACTAATTATTGACCGGCCCATTTCTTCTGCTGATCCATTTTGCTTTTGTTTTGCTTTCTCCCTTTACATTTTTGTAGGGTTGTTTCGCAACAAACATGACTCTATCTATTTCTACAACTAAAAGATTTGATTTAAAAACCACTTGCTTGTTCAAAACATTAATTTGCAACAGTAAATGATTGCTTTTACTCTAATATTACGGAATTACAAAATTCCAATGCAAATCAATACGTACCAGCCATGTAGGGTATTTCGATAAGCATGGCAGAAACCAAATATACACATTCTAGCAGTTCTAGGTTTATGTGCATGTGGAATGGCATTTGGCGCTGCTTCTCAACCTTTTCTTGCTCTTTGCTTCTTTCATGTTGCCTCTGTAACATAAAAATAACTCACTTGAAAATGCTAATAACGAAATAAAAAAAAACACTCGGTGTTGCTTGTCTGTCTCTTTATTTCTTAACACTTGGTATATAAAATTATTGTCCAATAATCATTGGACAGTCCTATTATTATTATAGGATTAGAGCTATATTGTCCTACTCAAGGGCTCAATCCAAGTGGCTCCAAAATGTTTGAGTGAGTGAGTGTGTTACAGTTTTAGCTGCGCCTGCCTAATTTTGTGCTTCCAATTTATAGTCTATATTAATATATTACTACTGCAGCTTTGCATGTACTGACAATTTTTTCTTCAGAGGCAAAGTAAGTAACAAAAAGACAACACATCACCTTGATGAATTTATTGATATTAATAACAAATTATAAACAATACAATTTAATAAAAACAAACCTGAATATAATGTGCCAAATATCAGGGTCGTATAATAGAATCAGCAGGCTTACCTGGTGGCTAAAACTGCTGAAGAGCACATGGAAAGACACAAAATATGAATTTTCCGTCAGATAGGAGGGTTGAACTACCTCCGCTCTGAAGAAGGAGCCAGTGGCTCTGAAAATTCATATTCTGTGTTTTGAGACTAATATTCAATTCATATTCATATTCAATTCTCCTAATCCTACTCAACCCTCATATCTTACGACTCTCAGGACTAGAGCCCAACCTTCAACAAATGATATAACCTGAATATAATTTGCTTTTGTCGATACAAAAAAATAAGTGGATAATAATAAATTATTTTGACTGTGCCTACCTTATGATTCGTGATTATGGAATCCAATCCCGACCGATATTTTCAATCCCGGGATTATGGGACTGAAGATGTTGATCCCGGGATTGAACCAACATAGTATTTGCAGATATAAAAAAGTTTAAGTATAATTTCGCATATACTTTTAGGTATCGTAATTTTACAATGTAATAAATGGATCAGTTTTACGCTAGTTTTAAGTTATTATACTTTGATTTTTTCTCAAAAAAAAAAAAAAAATTTAAAAGTTTAAGAATTGACAATATATGGTAGGCCTCATCATGAAACACTGAATAATAGATGTCACGTCAAAACGGGGAAGCTTTGAGCTTAGGTACCCGGCCTAATATCTTTACCGGGGCCTGCCAAGGCTGGGCACGGCCCTGGTAACACTGTAATGGTCGATCAGCTGTCAAGCCAAGCTGTCTGCCGTAGTCGTAGAGCAACAACACTGCATAGTAATTAATGCATGTTGCTGTTATCTGTGACACGAGGCTTAAGCAAACGTAGGCCTAATTGAATATGTGAATATGGGCCTAATTGAATATGGGTGTTTGGATTCTTGAATAATTGAATGGCATATAAAAATGTTTGAAGACTTGGATGAAGAAAATGGTAGTCATCCGGGCTCAGGTAGCCAAAGCCTTGTAGAACCTGAGAGGAATATCGTTCTAATATTCTTGTTAGTAGTATTACCACACTTTGGCTGATAGTTATAATTATTAGATGACTAAACAAACTTTGAACTGATTAATTTTTACTTGGACTGCTTGTGTTATTTTAAGATAAACTGTAGGCCTAGTAATAATAACTATTTCTTGAGATAGTGAAAGGATATAATTAATTTTAATGGGAAAAAATCTAACCAGATTTTTTTATACTGAGTTCTCTTTCACTTGTGGTTGGTGTTTGGCATTTGAACCTACTGTGTTTACTCATAAAAGGTTTGATAAAGTTACTGGAGAGAAAGTTAGGCTTAACTTTGTTTTCATTAACTACAATCTAATTACATTTTTTAAATTGTTAGGTAGCTTGAGGAGTATGTGATGTTCAATGGGCCTAGGATTTAAAATTACTTTGTAGGCTTTGGGTCAAGGGTCATTACCAAAACTGTTCTAGTTTAGCATTTTTAATAACAGTTTATCGTTCCAAATTCCATTTATAATGGGCCAGTACCTGTTACAAATGCTCTGGTACAGACCAATTCAACTTTGTGTGGATTTTTTTACTCTCATCCGCTTGAAGGTTATTGACCCATTACAGTAATGCAAGCTGTAAATAACTCTGATAGCAAATAACGCCGCACTGCATCGAATCGAATTGCATTGATTCGAATCAAAATTATTTTGATTGCATTGACGCATCGAATCGAAAAAATTTGCTGCATCGCACACCCCTAGTCAATTTTAAATGCAAATTTGATAGTCCCGAAAAAAACCGGGATTGAATGTGCTCAAACATCATGCGGGATCCCGGGATTGAATTCCCTTTCATGATGGGAGTGCATGGGCAGTGGGCGGATTCCCGGGGAAGTATAAGTACCTGGGGCAGCAGTCCCTGCGCCAGTAGCTCCTTGACCTTGCCCGTCATCATGAGGTCCACCAGGCAGTTGTGGGCGTCCTTGATGTTGGCGTGTCGGAACGCGCACAGCCCCAGGTGGGCCATCGTCCTGTTGTACAGGATCTGCAACCACCACAAGAAATGTTACCTGTATTTTAGCAAATTTTAATACACTGCCAAATAAGTGAATGATCCCATTATTTAGGATAGCTCACTCTAAACACAAACTAAAATTTTAAATAGTATCCATCTCTGTACTCTAGTTTTAAGTTGTTTCTGATTTTTAAACAGGATTATAGTAATTTTTTAGAGAAAAACCCAAGGGTTAAATAAGTAAATTTTACAAGGAATAAAATCAAGGCAAATGGGGAGAGTAAAAGTGGTAAGGAGATTAAACCTGAGTTTAATACTGCCTGCTTAATCAAACCTTTATATGGAAGATCGAAATAAAAGTGAAAATTGAGAAGGAGCCAGTGTGTGATTCACGTGTTTTCTACACCGATAAAATTTATATTGAAACTGATTGCTCGATGTTAGTTTATTTTGATAAATAAGCAAAATTATGACAAATTTCAAACTAGATTCCAAGACAAGAGCAGACATTGAAATTTATAAAAACCATAAATTTTTTGTAGATATTTGACGTTAGACAACTCAACTGCTTACAACTGATAAAAACCTCTTAAATTATTAATAGTTTAAAATTATATAGGCAAGCACTCTCTTCCTACGTCTAAACTACCTTGACATAAAAATAAAATAAAAAACAAAACCAAATTTTTGCATCAAAAAAATTATTTATCATCACTATCATAACTTAACATGTAACTAATTATAAATTATCCTACTGATAAAATCGAGTCATATGATTGAATATTGATCATGAGGATCCATTTCAAAAATAGATCGTGTCAGTGGGGACAGAATTTACAAAGTGTTACCAGAATAAGCAAACAACAACTTGAAACATTCCTTTCGCTTCACAAACCTCGACCTTACCTGCGTGCTGGGGTCGGAGTGCTGAATCGTCTCCTGCAGGTGGCTCATCAGTATCAAGTCTCGCGCCTGGAACCAGTTGTCGTGCAGGGCGTGGTGGTACACATGGCTGAGGATCGCGCGTGTGCGCAGCCGGTCTGTCTGGTCACGATCGTACACATACTTGCACAGTTTGTCCATCACTTGCACACTGGTCACGGCGTCTGGCGGCAGCTCTCCCTGGACAGATTAGACATTCCGTTTGATCATTTTAGTTGCACTATTTTAACTTTGAGACCGGTGATCTGACTACTAGCTGAGGTGTAGAGCAGGCATTAAGTTAGAAATATTCTACCATCCCAATACAAGTGATCAAATGTTACATAACGATCATGTTGATAGGACTTAGTTTTCACCAGTTGTAGTGATTTTATTTAGTCATGCTCGGTTAATATATTGTGAAATTTGCTTAGAAATAAAACCTTAATATATATATATTTATTAAAGGTTTACAAAAATGATGTTGGTTTCTATATATTTAAAGTTAATGGACTAAGTGGTATATTTATATAAACTTTAATGGAGAAGGATATTAAGCCATCCAAACACAATGGGTGCCACCCCAAAGGCCCAACAGTGTCCCCATATTAACTTTATGAGAAGAGACTGTTTACAGGAAAGCTAATAAATGACATGTTCACTTGAACTTTTGATCTTTAGTAAATAGTCAATGGCTTGACGTCTGCCTCATTCAGCTAGTATTTTTTAAACTAAACAACTAAACAAAAATAGTAAAATTATAATAAATGTTGGAAATGTTGGAATATTTTAAACTGTGATGTGTTAATTAATGTATAGTCAAACTGAGGACTAAGGCAAATACTTAAACCTTTGATGGACATTATTGAACATTGGTTCTTATATGCGGTCAAGTTGAGTTTAATTGATTTACCTTCTTTTGTTTCAAAACTTGGGGATCAAATTTATAGTAGAGATGTTCGATCTTGCGCATGTAGATTCGACACAGTTCAGATGGGTTTCCTTGTCGCTCCAAGAACTCTTGGACTTTGTCTATAATGCTTGTGACTCGTTTTTCATCTGACAATCTGAAATTACAAAAATTATTTTTACAAGAGAATTGTGCTGATGTTATTGTTTGAAAATGGGTCTCATACCGTCAAAAATATTTATTGTATGTTTTTTTTTGCTTGCCGTAGGTTTACAAATCAAGGCAGTGCTGCTATCTGTGGGTGATCCAGTGAACTACGTCCAATCTCATGGTTACGCAGTACCATCAACGCTAGCGTTTTGCGTTTAGTCGAACGGAAATAAATCGAATTCACTGATCCGCTGCCTCACACCGCCTGCACTTCACGAAACCCTGCCATCGGGTGGCCACAGTGAACGTGTTAACAGTACACGACCACACTACCTATGCACGGCATTACGACCACATTACCTCTGCACGTATTCGTTCAGAGCTCGAGGACGGTGAGGATGCAGCCACGGATCTTGTACGACAACACTACCTCTACACAGCACTAAGACCACATTACCTCTGCACGTATTCGTTGCTGTGAGGGTCGTACTCCTTGAGCAGCTTGATGAACTCTTCATCCAGCCGCTCGACGACGGTGAGGTTGCAGCCGCGGATCTTGTACAACCACACTACCTCTACACAGCACTACGACCACATTACCTCTGCACGTATTCGTCCAGCCGCTCGACGACGGTGAGGATGCAGCCGCGGATCTTGTACAACCACACTACCTCTACACAGCACTACGACCACATTACCTCTGCACGTATTCGTCCAGCCGGTCGACGACGGTGAGGATGCAGCCGCGGATCTTGTACAACCACACTACCTCTACACAGCACTACGACCACATTACCTCTGCACGTATTCGTTGCTGTGAGGGTCGCACTCCTTGAGCAGCTTGGTGAACTCCTCGTCCAGCCGCTCGACGACAGTGAGGATGCAGCCGCGGATCTTGTACAACCACACTACCTCTACACAGCACTACGACCACATTACCTCTGCACGTATTCGTTGCTGTGGGGGTCGCACTCCTTGAGCAGCTTGGTGAACTCCTCGTCCAGCCGCTCAACGACGGTGAGGATGCAGCCGGGGATCTTGTACAACCACGCTACCTCTACACAGCACTACGACCACATTACCTCTGGACGTATTCGTTGCTGTGCGGGTCGCACTCCTTGAGCAGCTTGGTGAACTCCTCGTCCAGCCGCTCGACGACGGTGAGGATGCAGCCGTGGATCTTGTACAACCACACTACCTCTACACAGCACTACGACCACATTACCTCTGCACATATTCGTTGCTGTGAGGGTCGCACTCCTTGAGCAGCTTGGTGAACTCCTCGTCCAGCCGCTCGACGACGGTGAGGATGCAGCCGCGGATCTTGTACAACCACACTACCTCTACACAGCACTACGACCACATTACCTCTGCACGTATTCTTTGCTGTGCGGGTCGCACTCCTTGAGCAGCTTGGTGAACTCCTCGTCCAGCCGCTCGACGACGGTGAGGATGCAGCCGCGGATCTTGTACAACCACACTACCTCTACACAGCACTACGACCACATTACCTCTGCACGTATTCGTTGCTGTGGGGGTCGCACTCCTTGAGCAGCTTGGTGAACTCCTCGTCGAGCCGCTCGACGACGGTGAGGATGCAGCCGCGGATCTTGTACAACCACACTACCTCTACACAGCACTACGACCACATTACCTCTGCACATATTCGTTGCTGTGTGGGTCGCACTCCTTGAGCAGCTTGGTGAACTCCTTGTCCAGCCGCTCGACGACGGTGAGGATGCAGCCGCGGATCTTGTACAACCACGCTACCTCTACACAGCACTACGACCACACTACCTCTGCACGTATTCGTTGCTGTGTGGGTCGCACTCCTTGAGCAGCTTGGTGAACTCCTCGTCCAGCCGCTCGATGACGGTGAGGATGCAGCCGCGGATCTTGTACAACCACACTACCTCTACACAGCACTACGACCACATTACCTCTGCACGTATTCGTTGCTGTGTGGGTCGCACTCCTTGAGCAGCTTGGTGAACTCCTCGTCCAGCCGCTCGACGACGGTGAGGATGCAGCCGCGGATCTTGTACAACCACACTACCTCTACACAGCACTACGACCACATTACCTCTGCACGTATTCGTTGCTGTGGGGGTCGCACTCCTTGAGCAGCTTGGTGAACTCCTCGTCCAGCCGCTCAACGACGGTGAGGATGCAGCCGCGGATCTTGTATGGCGGCGAGTCCAGCTTCTCTGACTCCTCGGTGATGTTCTCGCCGATGGAGATGTCGGTCGACGCCAGCAGCATGTCCAGACACTCGGAGATGCGCTCCAGCAGCCTGCAACAGCCGCGATTATTAGTTTGAGAATCGAGGATTTTATCGTAATTGATCTTTAATTACAGTAGAACCCCTTATATCCGACGGGACCGAGCCCAGGCTGGATAAGGATTTGGACCGGATAACCCAACATACCTATTTGTATTCAAGTAGAAAAAAACATCATAATAAAACATAATGTAGGCCCCAACAAAAAATCTTCAAAATTACAGTTCTTTTGCTTTTAAATTACTTTTTCTAGGATGATCTACAGGGAATTACGTTTTTTAAGATTAATCCATCTAACTTATAAATTTTGCATTGAAAAAGTAACAACAAGAAAAAAATCTAGCGGCATTCTGATCAATCTGATTTGAAGACGAAACTCCAAAGACGAACACAGCATTTATTGTGAACTTAAATTAAATATATATAATGGAAGAATGTGGAATTGATGAAATGAAAGCCTCTTTATTGACAAAAACCAGCTGAGTCATTTTGTAGATATCATTAATTAATAACCCGAGAATTAATGACAACTGAAACAAGCCTCAAACTTTTTTGAAATTTTCTTAGGATCTTGCTTGAAACCAATTCGGCACCCTTTATTAGTCTAGGCTATAAAAATTGAAAACATTTCTTGAACAGTATAAAAGAGAAAAAAAACAGTTGCTTGATCAGACACCCATCAGGCAATGACAATAACAGATCTTGATACAAAAATGAGTCCACTCACTTTGCCCAGTATTCAGGCTTCATCGCGTCGGAAACCTTGGGATTGTAGTCGAATATCGACGACACGATGGCCAGCTTGATCTTGATGGCGATGGCCTGCCCGAGGTGGTGTTGGTCCGCCACCGCCTGAACACAACAAGCACAACTTGTGTATAAAGTATTAAGTAAAGTCCTTAACCCACTGATATACCAATTTTCTTCATTTCTCAAGTTTTAATTTTAATATGTTTATTTAGTCTGTATTTGGTCTAATATTTTGGTTGTCCTTTTCTCCTTTTTGATTGTCCATTTGTATCGACAATATGCTGAATTAATTAATAAATAATAATAAAAAGTCTTCCTCCTCTGTACAAAGGTAAAAAGAAGCAAAATAGGTGTCCACTGCAATCCCTATTAAAAGTACAAATGCCGTCAGCTTCCACCCAAGCCGGTCACCGTTTATTTTAGGTGGGCCCTCCCACCAACTTTACCACACATTTGCAAGCCTAATAGGGATTGCACATGGTCAGGAATCGAACCCACGCACCTCCGAACGACTTCAACACTATACTCGTCAGTATAGCGTGTTAACCGTCGGCCAGGGGAACAATTGACGCATAAAGCCTACAGTCGACCCTAGCAGCAAACCAGTGAACTACTAGGTCCAGCCATCATTAACCGAACCCTGAGGTGAGAGAAATCCTTTCACGGACCTGTTCAGTCAAAGTATGCCAATGGGTTAATACAAAGCTGACTTAACTTAGGTATTTTTTTAGGTACTTTACTACCGTGAAACACAAAATATGTTTCCTCCTCCTGCAATACCCAATCTATAACTATCCATTTAATGACCGTAATTTATAACATAAACTATTCATTTTACTGCAACACAGTAGAACAACATACCCTTTTTTCATAAATTGCTTGTTCGGGATTGTTAGTGAACACACTGACATGAGGGAAATTTTAATTTCAAACCATAATTGCCTATTTTGGACACAACAACCCTTTGGGCTTTACACCCCTAAAAGAAAGATAGGGGCTTCTAATTTATTCTCCCAACTAAATCGACAATCACAAAAAAGAAAATGATATCTCTACCAAATTTACAGAAAATCACTAAAACCAAACAATAATTGCAGCCGCAAGAGTGTGAAATCCCCTAAAGTAAATTCTTACTGCGTTAAGTAAATTGTTATTTTGGATCTGAAATAAATTATTTTTGATGCCATAACTTTGGGAGAGGGCTTATAATTTTAGTAATTTTATTTTCTTTGGTAAAAAAATAAATGCGACTTAAAATCTCTTTGGGGCCAAAAACCCCAAATTCGGTACATTCATCCCTCAACAGTGGGATTGGGACACACTGATTTTTTGTAGAAAATTAAATTGCCGTAAATATCATAAAACGGAATGTTCCAACCAAATTTGAAGAAAATCTGCTATAGTACGGATGATATTTTTGGCATCTGGGGGACCCAAAACGTAAAGATACATGGTCCCACACCTGAGAGCGGGTGATGCCAATAGCTCCCAACCACAGCTATCCCATATAAAATTCATTAGAGAGAAGATGAGAACAGACCTGAAGCTCGTGCAGAAGCTCTATCTGCTCGCGGCGATCCGTCCGCTTCTTGCCGCGCGCCGCCACGATCTCACTCAACTTCTTCACCACCACGTTCGTGTCGATCTCTGCGTCCTTGGCGAACATCTTGGGCTTCTCCTGGAGATTAACAAATCAGTGGAGATTAATCCCTCACATTTCAATTCTTTACTTAAAGAGGTTCTTTAGGAAGTTGTGACGAATCTACAGAGAAAAACCAGGATCTGTTTTTTTCCCTTTACTTCAGGAAGCTGACCAGAAAATTTTACACAGGCTACGGCTCTTTTTTGGAGCTGGAAAGTTTTTCTCAAGAACCGGTTAATCAGTAGGTAAAGTTATTCTAACTACACATTGTAGTTTATTTTGTCATCCAGTTTAAAATTTTATCTTTGTATAGCTCTAATAATTATAAACTGACATTATAATGAAGAATGAAAACTGTCATTCCCTTAACACCAGACCATAAAATAATATTAAAAACAGCTAGTTAATGATAATAATAATAAGGTGGATTATCTTTATACCGCATTTATGTTTGTTGAGTCATTTAAAACCTGGATATAAATTTATCTTTTTTCAGGCATTAATATCTTAAAATTGGCTCAGTTAAGCATTTAAATTTTCTAAAGTTTAACTTAAAAAAATTTAAAGAAACTGTAATACAAAGAAAGATAATTTCTCTTATCACAGTTTACAATTTCTAATAAAAAAAAATTGACTGAATCCTGACTACAGTCAACAGTAAAATCTTACAATTCGGTTTCAAATTTCCAAAGAGAGATCGGACGTTACTTAAAAACCGTCCATTCCACTGAATAATTACACAATTTGTATCAGTACCTGGTGGACCGAGCCTTGCTCGGTTTTATTTCATGTTTACCAGTTCATCCAGTTACTATAAAATATTTCAATGTCATAAAATTGATAAATAGAAACCTTTTTTATTGCTCCATGGTCTCTTCATCCCACTTGCTGTATTTTCCCTTAATGGCTGTAGATTCCAAACAGCTGTCATGATTACTTCATTTGTTTACACTATCCTTGTTTATTTTCGTTGCTATCACGGCAACCCATAAGGCCAATGTTAAAATTTTACGACTTAAAAATTTGATTTATTACGTTATTAGATTTTCCCTGGCCAAGTAATCTGCATAAAAGACGTTTTTGAGTCATAAATTACTTATTTCCAGACTTTGAAGGAAATCCTCGGAGCCGTTTTTGAGATCGTTGTGCAAGCAAGCAAGCAAGCATACATACAAGATAACACTACTCGTATAAGAGTATAGGATTGGAAAAACATAATTTAATCATCTACTTACCGAAGAGATGACCACTCCACCCTTCACAGTTTCCCACGTTCCTTCGCCATCATCTTCATCTTCCTTGCGCAACTTCTTCATAGATCGTTCTTTTTCTTTTCGCTCCTTTTTCTTTTCTTTCTTCTCCTCTTCCTCTCGGTCTGTTGTTCTAAAAAGGTTTACGATTTAAGTATGAAGTTTACAATATAAACTTTACACTTTGTAGGAACAATTCGTTTTCATACTTTACCCACTAACTTTTGAATTGATCTCTCAATTTATTGCTGAAATGATAAGAATAATAATACGTATAATTTTCATTTAGAAAATATAAGATTACGTCTAGGGTCTAGATCGGATTGATTAATTGGACATGATTGTCAATAAAGGTACAATATCAGAACTCTTCCTAATTAATGAGATGCTTTTAGACTTCTTGCTTAGTCAATTGAATTACATAAACTCTGCCTTAGCCTGCCCTTAGAATTGATTAGACTGCATCAAAACAATTACCTAGGGCCTAAGTAACACGATCAATAATGCTTACATTTCTTCTTCGTCCGTAAAGTATTAACAGAAAACGTAGTGCTTTTATAACACTTAACAACAAAATAGTATATTTCAAACTAGAGTGCAAAGCAGGTCATTGCAAATTTGAGACCATATGTTTGAGGTGAAATTTATCGAGCACTTTATAAGGTTGAAAATGTGCAAAACACTTTCACTCGTGAATTCAACAATAATTTTCACAACACGACTGAAAAAACAGTAACAAATGTTTGTTTATGTCAGAAAAAAAGTTAGTTAACATTATTTGTGCATATTAAACATTGTTTTTGTGAGTAAAGTGTAAATTAAGAATTTTCACAGGTGATAAACAGATAACAAAAAAAGGTAATTTCACAGCAGAATGTAGCGAAGACTAACTTTTTCAAGAAGCGCTCCCGGATGCTGGTATACTGCCCCTCGTCTTCAGAGCTCTCGGAGCTGCTCTCCGAGTCGCTGCCCCAGTCGATGGAGTCGTCACTGCCATCGTCGTCGTCCGCGCCAGTGCTGGCACCCTGCGCAACACAAATATCCCTCAACTGTTGTAAAGAGTCCCAAACGAAGTCTTACAAATATACCTTGTTCTGTTTCTTCCTTCACCTGAAGAAGTCCCTAATGGGACAAAATAAAAAATCATCTTGAATTTTTGTGACTTTTTTGTGTTCTGTAGCCTACCTGAAATTTTTCAGGGGTAAGCTAGCTGCCTTTCTATTCCTAAAATTAAAATCCTGTCCAATGGTATTTCCTGAAAAAACTAACTCAATTAGAAGTTGAGACGTCATACCTTGGAGGCCTTGGTGTCAGGAGCACTGGACTCGGAACCCGCCTTCTTGAAGGCTGCCGGACCGGGCGTGTCAGCGTCGGAGTCTGCATCCTGATCTGAAATTGGCCGAATATTTTATATTAGATACCCAAAAAATTTCACAACAAGTACTTAGAGGGTACTAGATGGAATAGAATTGTGAGCTTCAAATTTACTTGAACAGCTAATTCTTATCATTAACCCATTGGCTCACAACCCCGAGTATACTCGGGGCCGCCGAAAATGGCCCGGACGTGCAACTCCGAGTATTCTCGTGATTGCGTATTAGTATAAATGAAGCCCGATTGCTCCAATATTATTGCGTTTTATGAAGCCTAAAAGTGTCTGTATTGTTTAAAAACATAAAATATAGTGTCCAAACAAGTTTTATCCTTTATTTTGCGTAGTACTCTGTGTTGTTATTGTTTACGTCTTAGTTTCGCCGTAACCTCAACTCGAGTTATCGTGTGATCGATGTTGTTTGGTGTTTATATTTTAGTGAAATGAGTAATTTTGAGGATTATGACACTTTATTATTTTTTGAAAGTGAATCGGAGGGTGATTTGGATGAAAATGAAAACTATGACGACGAAAGTGAAACAATCGTGGAACAGCACCTTCGTGATTGCAACACTGACGACGACTCAGATGAAAGTGATAGTGACACTGAAAATAGTAATACTTATAATTTAGATGTAGATGTAAACTATGGACAGATTTACTATGGATTAGAAAATAAGACAGAACAAAAGTTTCCTTCTCAGTCTAAACCTCATCTAACCTATAATGATAGTATTTTGGTTTCTGTGCCTAGCACTAGCACCAATACTGAACAAGATTTACAAGCCCTATTTCAAAGGGGAAATGAATCCACTGAAGGACAAAATGACTTTTTTTCTCAGGAACTAGACCTATCTAGTCCTAATGGTGAGGATCACAATCCGGTACCCTGTGCCAGTGGTAGAGAGAAACCAAAAGTAGGCCTAGGTTTACGTAAAACCCTTGGCAAACGTGGGCCTAAGAAAAGGCTAATTATTGAAAATAATGAAGGCCCAGGGCAGAAAAAAGACCTAGAGGTAGGCCTAAGTCAAATAAAAGTAAACCTAATGAAAGCATAGTTCCGCAAGTACCGGTAAGCGTAGACCAAATCCTAAATGATCCAGTGACTGAAGATGTTTGGGAGTGGGTTGACTGTAACAATGAAGTGAAAAATATAAGGTACATTGACAATTCTGGCGTAGATCGGTATTACAGTCGAAGGATAGGGACAAACCCTACACCTTATGAAACTTTCAGTCAATTTGTCGGAGAAGAATTTTGGCAGATGATTGTTTTGGAAACAAATGATTATGCTGCGCAGCAACTTGCCGATAATGAGAGGAAAAAACTGAAATCAGATGCGGACTGGAAACCAGTGACTACTGAAGAAATTAAAGCATATTTTGCTCTATATGTTCTTATGGGCCAGGTTAAAAAACCTTCACTAAACCTATATTGGTCGACTCGTAAAATTCTAGAGACAAGGATATACACCGAAACAATGTCGTACAAACGATTTCTAAACATTTCAAGATTCCTTCATTTTTCAGATGACAATCTTAGTGATCCCAATGACAAACTAAGAAAACTAAGACCTGTGATTGAGTATCTTCATTCTAAATTTTTAACAATTTTCAATCCAGGAAAAGATATTACTATAGATGAGAGCCTAGTAAAATTACGCGCTAGGTTAGGCTATATCCAGTTTAATCCTTCCAAGAGAGCAAGGTTTGGCATCAAAGTGTATAAGATATGTGACTCAAACTCTGGGTATTGTATGGACTTTAAAATTTATACAGGTAAAGAGAGTAATACTGCTAACGAGACTCCAGCAAGTGAAGGACAAACACAGCTGACAGTGGAGTTAGCTGAACCTTTTACGGACAAAGGGTACGTCGTATACGTCGACAACTGGTACTCATCGCCCAGTCTTTTTCATAAACTGTTAGAAAACAATACACATGCCGTAGGGACAGTCAGATTAAAGAGGAAAACATGCCTGAGACTTTCAAGGAAAAGAAAATGGAAAAAGGAGAAGCTGAAAGATTGTGTGGCAAAAATATTCTTGCGGTCAGATGGAAGGATAAAAAGTATGTGCACATGCTGTCAACCCTGCATGAAGACATTGATTTCCAGACAGCCAAAGTAACCAGGAAAAGGGGAAAGCAAGAAGAAATCAAAAAACCAAAATGTATTATTGACTATAATAAGGGCATGAACGGCGTTGATCGCCAGGACCAAGTCCTTGCATCTCATCCTATTATGCGAAGATCCTTGAAAGCTTATAAAAAGATATTTTTTTACCTAATGGACCTAACTATTTTCAATTCTCTTGTGGTTTGGAGAACAATCACTGGCAAGTCTTGCCACATGAGTGAATATCGTTTGAATTTGGTGGAGCAAATGCTGTTGTCAATTGAAAGGCCTGTGAAATTCTCTCCTCGTGGCGGAAACTATGGGGAAAATGCTCTCTGCCTCCAAGCAAAATCTGGAGGTCACTTTCCAGAAGTAATTCCTCCAAATGAAAAGAAGAAGAATCCTACAAGACTGTGCAAAGTTTGTACTAAACATGGCAAACGTTCGGAGACAAGATACATATGCAAGGCCTGATGCATGTTGACTCGTGCTTCGCCATGTATCACACTGTGATAAATTACTAAGTTTCTCTGAATCTTCGTACATTAACTGTGTAAATATGTAGTGTAAATATGAAGTGAAGATATTATTGTTTTACTATTTCTTTGAATTGTGTTTTTTATTGTGTGCAATATGAGAGTGAATACTATTGTGTGACAAAGATTCTCTGGATTACCTGGCCGGAGTTCAGTTTGAAAACTCGGTGAGTAGAACAAATAAAAATTGTTTACAAATTATTAGTCCGATAGGAGTGACATTTGTAGGTCTAATTGTTTTTTATGTCATGAACAATAATTTTGTGGAATTTTTTACACACACAAGCTTATACTCGGGGAAACTTGGTAAAATCCGCAGAAAACAAGATTTTTTTTTTTTTTGTATAACTAGGCTAAATGTTCATATATCACCATAATATTTTATTCTCACGTAAAAAAATAAATAACCTACAAGAAAATAATAATAGTTTGACTGAAATTTTTTTTTTGTTTCTTAGATATAAGGCGCTTTTGAAAATTATTCTAGTTTTTATGTGACACTACATAAAAAGTATATATATATATATAGGTTTTACCACATACAATTTCTGACAAAAGTATTTTTTTCTTGTAGATAATTATTTATTTGTCTAAAAACCAGTGCAAAAATCAAGCAAATTAAGCAATATTTGTTGCTGTAGTGACCGTTTTATTAAAAGTCTACATTTTTGTTATTTTCCCATGGAAACTGGATGGTTTGTCAGGTGGCTAATTTTAAGTGAGCCAATGGGTTAATTATAAGGGAATCACGTATTTTTTTATTTCAAAGCTCAAAATTTCGTGCTAGTTCATTAGCATCCAATCTGTTGTTTTTACATTCCAAATGATTTTTTTTATAAACTTAATTCTTTAATCCAAAGAATGGTTAATGGTGAGACATTACAACGAGAATCTGGCAGGAAACTTAAGGCCATTATGTTTTCATTTTTCAACCGAATTTGGCAAACTTTAGTGATTGCTCTTTGCAATAGAAAACTTATTGGTAATGTCTTGAATCATGTATGAAACTAAAAAACTGTGCTAACCTCAAAACCATTAACCAAGGTTACTAACCTTTAGGCTGGTCCTCATCCTCCTCTCCCATGTCTGGGTTCTCTCTGAATACTTTCAACTCCTCTTCGAAATCCTTGTTGTACTTGCGTAACTTCTGACGCAGAGAGGCCAGTGACTTGGAATTGTTCTTTGACATATTTTTCCTAGAGAAAATATTAAATATTGAGTTTAAAACTATTTCTAATACCCAACAACATAAAATTCATTGATTACCACAGAAAGTTTAGTTTAATTTGAAAAAACTACCAGTTTAATTGACACAAAAACTATTAGTTCTTTTACTCATTCTAGCACACAGTTTTATTTTAGGGCTCGACTTCTAGAAATCAGTAAGACAAACTAAGCTCTTACAGAATGCACCACACACATAAACTAGGCTAAACTGGGGACTGTTTCTTTAGCAAAATTTGTTCCCATAAAGCTAGATATTCATACTTGAGTGGTAATATCATCTAAAGAAAGAATATGAGACGCTATTTCATGGCTTTATGTAGGCCAAGAAACTGACCTGCCTTCCCGATCCTCCCAAACTTCGTTGATAAAGTCCTCCATCTCCACCAGACAGTGGAGGTAGAACTTGGGCGTCACTCCGTTGTCTTCCTTGGTGATGACTGGCAGGGCCTTGGAGTACGCTCGGGTCAGGTCTTCAAAGCCTAAACGATTCAAATGTAAAACAAAAATTAAGTATACTTTATTAAAAACTAGCAGTTGGCTGTGGCTTCGCTCACGATAGATAGCTTGAAACAGCTGATCTTGCCACTGCTCATAGAACTGTCAAATTAGTACCCACAATTGTTTACATTTTTGTATTTGAATGTTTAGATACTTATAAAATGTAAACATTAAAACTGAGGACGTTCATGGGGCAAAGCCCGAGGGGATTTTAAGGAAGTGAATAGGCCTATGTGTTTTCCAGTTTCAAGACCTACCTCTGTATAAAATTTCAACCCAGTCGGTTCAGTATTTTTCGCATTCACTTGCCACATCTAAACATACATACAGAAACCACCTCTTCTTTATAATAGTGTAGATAGATAATAATGCATCAACTCATTTAAATCAAAAAACTGATTTGTCCACAATAGTCTAAGATAAGGGTGTAATTCATCGACTCAATCGTGATTTTTACATATATTTCATGAATAAACAGGATATACACATGAAATTGGATGATCTTTTTAAAATACCAAGTGCACTCACCACACTTCATCATGTTATCTTTTACTTTTGTCTGTTTTATGGTTGGCCCTAAGTTCTAGGTTTATAAGGGAGTTGTTACTAATCAGGAAAAATCATAAGCGGTTCATTATTGACTTCCAATTGCATGTAAACAGAAATTATAAGAGCTGGTATTCAGTTGGTTTGACTTTCACAAAGTAAACAACTGAAGTGCTGCTCAACCATAAGTTTATTTGATTTATTAGCATTTGTTTTGTAACTAATGTTTATTGAAAAGCATCCCCCCTCCCTTCAGCTTGTTTTTTCCAGTTGCGCACAAAATTTGGACCAACTGTACAAAGTTATTGAAGAACATGTTGTAATCAACAACTGTTAACATAAAAAATGTTGAAATATCCATTTGACTGCTTCTTTTACATTTTTTAAAATTAATACCTTTTACGAGATTAGTAACCTCTCTTGTTTAGACCATAAAAATACCATAATTTTGACAAAACTTATTTAACACACTAGATTTTATTTTAAAAACACAAGGAATTTCGTTGTTGTGTGGATGGCTTGATAACTAGACTGAGAGGATTTAACATTTAGAGGTGTAAAATGGAAGGTATTTATAAGCATATGTGTCCATTTTCTTTATATTTGTGCCCTTTCAATTTTAAGAAAGGGTTTTACTTAAGGTGGTCCTCAGTGGCTAGTGTAGCATACTCGCTTCAATAGGCTATGGTCAATGGCATTTTCAATTTTGTTAGTTTGAAATAGTTATTGACCGATTTTCTTAACGGGACCACTTTTTGAGATACTGTGCGAGAGAGATGGAGAATCTTGTGAGGGTAAGTGTTAACCAATCACAGTCCCTCAACGTGACATGCTCGATCACGATTGGCTGAAGCAAATATGGTTTTTTTGTTGTTTTATTTTATTTAACAGTTTTGTGACATCTGTTACATACGTCACTTTGATACGATGATCCCTGAACCTAATACTTTGTAACCTTTATTAGAACGAATGTTCGTTTTCATGTCGTCAGGAGAAGAATAAAATGGTTTTCAAAATAAAACAGCTGTTGATAGCTTTTTAAATTAAGGCTATCAGCAAGAAAAGAAATATCTATGGCCGAATATAAATAATGTTTAAAAAATGGAATAGTTACACATTGTATATGTGAATGCTTATTTTTAAGTGATAATGTTTTGTACAAATTGGCTGTTACAATACTTATCTGAAAAATAATAATAGCATAGTTCAAGTGTTAAGTTATATTAAGTTTTTTTATTTAATTAATCTATTATTAGTTTAGTTTATATTTTTAATCATGAAGCTAGGCAAATCGTATATATTGATGGGAGAGGGTTAAAACTAATGGTATTTGATCCTAGAACTCAGCAAGAGTAACAGTAGCCTACCCTTATGTTCTCAGACGTTCGATGTAGTTTGCTAGCGTTCATGCGTGAGAGAGGGTGCAGTCACACCAGACCAACGTAAAGTGCCACTATTTTAGCGATTCAAACTCGCGAACCAATAAACATAAAAGAAGGCATCAGTGTTAAGCGGATAAATTAACGTTGATATCCAAGACGGTGCGGGATTTTCTGATACGTGATGCAAGCTCTAGTTTATATGTTTAGGGCTTTAGGCCTACTAGATCGAGTGCTGACGAATGCGAATGCGATCTATAACGAGCAGGAGTGAACGTCAAAAATGGTGGGAGTTCACTATCGTCGAACCAGGGTGAACCTAACTTTCCCTGCAACCATTCGGTGTATTATGCTGTTTGAGGCCTTGAAAGAGCGCTTAGGAACAATCCATGCTGAAAATTTGTTTAATCAATCAAAAGATGCTTTTTCAAAAAGTATTAATCGGTGTTTAAAAACCAAATAAGCTCTACATATTTAATCATAACTATATGTGTTTTTAGTACATCCTAATTTCCGATATTTTACTTATAAGAATCTTAGGTTCATATTCGCTTTACCTAATTTGTTCACTAATAAGCCTACACCAGGCAGACACCAAAAGTTCAATATTAAAATGTTCGTTGCGAATGTTTTCTAGGCCTGGTAAACACGCAGTGCCAAGTTCAGTTGTGAGTAATCTTTACATTTTTGTTCTTCACCACTACGGAAATGGAAAAATGTACCACGCACACTCTACGATTGTCAAGATAAACGTTAAACAAGTGGTTAACTTGAAAAAATATGCCCTTAAAATGCGCTTTTTAGTATAGTATGCACGACAAAAAAACCCTTTCTGTACTCGTAATTTTCTTTTCATCCTCTGATCTAAATAAGAAACCCAAAAAATTCTTCACAGCTGTTTTTTGAATAATAGTGAAAAGAAACTGTTACAACTGCGAACGGTAAAAGAACAGTTAACATTAAAAACATGTTTCTAAATAGCAGTTGCATACGAAAAATAAATAGTTCCTCTAATCCGTTCCGTAGTTTGAAGGGGAAAGATGAATGACGGGAGGGGTTTGACCTCCCCTACATGCGCGGAAATTTTCTGCGCATGGACTCGTTTAGAAAATCCAAGAATATTTTGCATCTGCTCTTTACCTGTCAAATTATAGTACCTACAGCTGTTTACTTTTTATATTTGTACGTTTACATCCTTATAAAAAATCTACATTATAATTTGTTACTTTAATGTCGTGGAGCTTTTTGGATTTAAAGATCATGAGTTGGCCTTCGTGTTAGACAGGTTCTCAAACAAAATTTCAGTCGAGTCAGTTCAGTAGTTTTTGCATTTATCCACAACAGTAGAAATATACACAGAACCCATCTCTATTTTTTAATATTATAGAAGGATAAAAAGACAGCTGCAATGATAATAAGAGTTTAGAGTAAACACTAAATGAAAAACAATTTGTTTGATATCAATTGTGGTACAAATTAGTCACAGTTTTTTTAAATCGATTTTTTCTTCCTTTTTCTGATATTGTTATATATTATAGTCAATAAGAATATTTGACAATGCCACCTGTTTTAAAGCTTAGCTGTGTACAAAACGTTCATGTGACAACCAAAATAAAAAATTTAAGAAAATTATAATGATCTTATAAATAAATCACAATAAATGCCATCCATAGAGAAGTTTAATTTTGAACAGTTTCAAACAAAAATTGCAAGAAGTGCCATCATCAGAGATATTTAGGATTTTGAAAAGCTTAAATTAAATTAAGACCAGAATATAGTAAGTACATATCACTCGGAATTCTACTGTCTAAGACTTGGATGTGTAAACCGTTCAGTATAAGTATGTTCAGAAGTGGGAAGAACATTCATAATTATTGATTTCACTATTTCTGAACTACTTTACATTGCTGATGATTTTGAGGACGTGCTATATTCTTCATCCGAATCCGAGGTCAAAGACAATGAGACATCCGAAGACTCCTGCGTGAACCGAGCGTCCTGCGGGTAGCCGCCTAGTTCTGTGTAGGAGTCCTTGAAGGCCCCCGCACTGGAGGACTCTCTCGGTTGAGCCACCGAGTCTTTCAATCCGCAGTACAAAGAGAGCAGCGTATTTTTCAACACATTATCGTCAGAATCAAATCCAAACAGCACTTTTTTCTCTCTTCTCGGCCGACACCTCCATATACAGAAGACACAGAGGCAACAACATAAGAGGACGATTACCAAAAACGCCAATAAAATCATTAACAGCAAATAGGGGTTATTGAACATGTAGAAATAGTATCTGCCGTGCTTGGAAGATTCCTCGGCTGCATCCAAGTGAGCGTTGAGGGCCGAGTCTTGGTGGTCGTCGGCGATCGGTTGGATGAACACATTGGTGCCGGCATTCCCCGGGGCCAGACCTTTCTGCTTGATGGTTTCCACGACTCGCATCACGGCTCCGAAAGCCGGGTAGAAGTGGTCCATGTCGTTCAAGTGCGGAACCAACTTGCCCATGAGCCACAGGTGGAAAAAGTTATTGAAAGCCAAAACATCGTTAGGTCTCGCCGCCAAACACCTCATCGCCAAAGTGTAATACTTCACCAGTACGTACGCTGCTTTCGGATCTTGCAGACTATACAGGTTTCGCTTCTTGAACGGAAGCGCAATCGCACTCGGTAACATATTATTGTCAAAATACGGAATCGCTATTCTCGACTGTTCCGATATAATCGTCTGCGACCCGAACGTTTCTGTCTCGTTGTTCTGGGGCGGCGAGACAAACAGTTCCGCACACGCGGCTTCAGCGTCCCCGTAGCCGATATCCAACACGGCCACTTTGGTCGGGATCTTGCGCATGTCGCATTCCTGCGACCAGGTGCTGCCGTCGGTGCTCAGGTACCACTTCCACTGGTCGTACATCTCGTGCAGCTGAGCCACCGTCTGGTAGTCCACGTTGCCCGCGTAGTACGCCTCCTTGGCGATCGGCAGCACAATGGCCTGCAGGCAGCGATGGGAGGGTCGAATACAGCCCGAGTCTTCAAAGATTGGAATACTTCAAAATAATTTGAATAATTTAGAGATGATTTTAAAACCAATATGGATTTGAATTCACTGGGGCATATAGGCTTATCGATGATATGCTGACACTGATGTGATCGTTTCCATTGCCATTGAATACAAAAGAATTCAAACATTCAAACTTTGCAATTTATACGTGAATTTGATTCAAGAGTATTTATATTGGCATGGAAATATATGCCTGCTACTAACATACTGCTGTATTCATTTCAAGTGAATACAAAGAAATCAAACCTAGCAATTTATACATTACGTAGTTTGATTTCAGAGATGTACAAAGAAACGTTCAAACGAGAGAAAGACGTTCAAATGAGCATGGAGACTTATATATGTGTGCCTACTACTACCACACTGCTGTATTCTTTTCAAGTGAATACAAATAATTCAAAGCTAGCAATTTATAGATTTCAGAGTATTCATATGAGCATGAAGACATATGAAGATGGCACCACCATATGGTGTGGTAGTAGTAGGCATGTATCACACTGCTGTATTCTTTTCAAGAGAAAAAAAATTAGATCCCAGCAATTACAATTTATGCATGTACAGTATTCAAATTCAGAGTTTATATGAGAATGGGGACTAATTCAGGCCTACTATTATCCTAATGTGTTCCTTTAAATTAAATACAAAAGAATTAAATCATTCAACCCAAGCAATATATTATATTCAATGAATTCAGAGTGCTCAAATGGGCATGGTGACAAATATAGACTACCACTCTACTGTACAGTAAAACCTCGATTAACCGAAATAAAGGGGGCGAAGCCGTTTCAAATAACCTATTTTTTTCGGTTAATCAATCTTTGGTATATAAAGGTTATTTTGGTAAAAAAACCACAACAGTTGATTTATGTTATTTTTGTAACCGTCATCTAACAATCTACATCTGTATATTAACACACAATATCTATTTCTTAAAATAATTGACTATCGTTTTTTGAAATTTATCTTCACATCGGTTGCGGGCAGCCTTGTCTCTCCATCTCAACACTGTAACAACAATGGGAAAAGTCTGTGTGGAATCCAGGGATGGGGAAGGGCTTGTGTGATCTGGGGATGGGGGTAGGACGTTCTATTAAGGTCATTGGCCGCCGCGACAATGGCTCAAGCTAAGCTGGGCCACTTACCCGCGCAATGGCAGACAATTGCCGTTGCCTAGCATATTTTTAAATTAATTTCAACTTTTTATCATGGTTTCCGATAACCCGGGTTTCGGTTGAACGGGGTGCGGTTAATCGGGGTTTTACTGTATTCAAATTAGTTTTGAGTGATACTTCCCTAATTGTCTAGAAGAATTCAAACTAAAAAGAATTCCAATACTATTCAAATACATGGGTGTATTCAATTACAGAGTATTCGATTCCTTAAAGAATTTGATTCTTCTATCAAGAAGTATTCAAATTCAGAAGTATTCCAATACTATTAGTACACAGGTGTGTATTCCAACACAGATTATTGGATCCTTTTAAGAATTCGATTCTCCCATCACTACCTGCAGGTAGCCACCGAGAACGTCTCCCAGTGCGTGGGTCAACAGCGTGTGGTTAATACTCGGTGGGAACTTGGTCGCCGTCTCTATCACCGACTTCAAGTACTTCAGAAGCATCGGCAGGTCTCGCGGGATAGTCCGCGGGACAATGTCCTGTAGCACTCTTCTGTGCACCAGTAAATTCACTTCGTACGTACTCCAACAGTGCGGAAGTAGATCCGTCTCTTTGAAAAGCACGGTTTTTAAATTCGGAGCTTCGAACGAATGCATGGTCGTTTCACTGTTGATTGCAGAAAAATGAATGATGAAAAGTACCGGCAAATAAAAGGTAAATATATTCACAACAGACATTTTCATTTATAAGGCCAAACCTGAGTCTAAAATAACTAAAGATTTGTTATTTTTTACTAAAACACTGACATTGGAAATTAACTATCAATTCCTGAAATAAATAACAATATCAACAAACAAATATAACTATGTTACATAACCAATTTATGAGGACAAACACTGAAATGTAAATCAGCTGATTCAGTAAATAAATAAAATTTAAAACTGTCTGGTAGGTAAAGTAGACTTTCATTACAAAATAGTTTCTGTAAAGCTGACAAATATTATAAATGATGTAGCAATTTTTTTTTATCTAATACAGTATTTACAGCACTAAGTTTCTTTTTACAGTAATTAATAACACTAAAATTATCAACTATAATTATTAGAAAAGCTACAAATAAAATAGGCAATAGTAAGTTTATTTTAAATTAAGGAGTCCAATTTCAACATCAAATTTCATAGGGGATTTTTTACAATCAGTAAAAAATTAAATGCAAAAGTAACATAAGCAGAAGACAATGGGATAATTTTTCTTAAAGTCAATTAATTCTAAAAAACATATCATCAAAATACTCACTACTTAACATGCTGCTCATGTCCTTAATCTTTTTAAAATTCCGCAGCTGTTTGATTGTGTTTTTTAATTCTTCATATCGCTTCTCTTTTGCTGAGCGAACCACTCGTTTAGTATCTTCTTCTTCATCACTAAACTGAAAGTATAAGTCATAAAATTAATTCTGTCATTAGCTAAAAAGGAACTAAGGCCTATTTGACTATTTTGTTTAACATTTTTTTATGTGTGATTAATTAGGATACGAAGAATTATATATACCAAAGGCCTGTATTTAACAACAAGGGGTTTTTGACAAAAAATGAATTCTGACAGACATCAAACAGGCATTCCATAGTTTTGATGAAATATAGGCCTAACTCATGGTAAGTAGCCAATAGTAGCAAATGATTTTAAAAGTATACTGCATCAAAGTAAAACAACTTCTCTTGTGAGCCTGTCGCTCTCAGGCTAGGATCAACAGTGGTCAGTTCAACATTTATTTTAAACAGAGCTAATTGTTAGGTCTGGTTCTAGATAACCTAACTTATTTTTGGATAAATTGATCTCTTCTTGAAAATTTGATTTGATATCAGCTAATTAGAGTACGTAGACTACAAATAAATGGACCCCCCATTTTGCAATTTATAATAAGTTACCGTAGGCCTATTAAGAAAAATTAATTAACTTGTTTAATGTAAACCAACATGAAAATGGGGTAGCCTAACAGGATAAGAACAGCAAAAATAAAGAAAAATAGGAGTTCTGTGGCCAGACATTTATTTGAATATGCCTTAATCGCCACAAAAATATAAAACACAGAGATAACATTTGCATTTATATAGTCTCAACTCACAGTAAAAGCGGTGGTAGGTTGGCGGATAACCTGCTCCTCTTCCGATGAACTCTCTGACTCTGAGTCAGAGCCTCCTGCGCTCTGGAAAAATCTACTCATTTTGGATTCTCTGTCTTATCTGAAAAGAAAACAAATAAATTAAAATTTTGTAAATATTACAAATTGTTTACTGTTTACAAGAGGAAGAGGGCTTAGTCCAAAATTGTTTTCAACATTGGAATAAAAAACCCATCTTGCACTGGCTATTTCTTGATTAAAGAGTGGACAAATGTTGTATTTTACAGACACCAATATTCAATTAGGTACCGTATTTAGCCTAACTTTGGCTAGGCCTCTACATATTTTATTTTAGTAAAGTTTGAGTCCCATAACAACCTAACCCAATCATACAAACTGTGACCTTCATGTTAAACAGGGGTCTTAAGATCCTAAGTAGCCTCAGTCCCACACAGCTCTTACCGTGCAATAGGAAGTGGTAGAACCAGGCCTAAAGTAGAGTGCACGAAATAGGGCGGGCAGCAAAAACTGTAAACTCATCAAAGTGCCTGCTAAACCTCAGCTGAAATGACTTAATGAAATGTTTTTGTTAAACTGTAAAATCTTTGTTCATGTTCTTCAGGGCCTTTAATGTGTCAATTTGTGTTTACTTTAAGATTTTTTTTCCATACGATGGCCAAGCTTAGAAGTTTCCATGGACATGCACTGCAGCTTATTTAGCTTAGGTGCACCCTCAAGGTTACGGCATAATCACATTACAGCGAATTGCCATTGGTGATTGGCGGGATTCGAACGCGGGACCCTGGGAGCCGAAGTCCCGCTTCATACCACTACAACAGGCCACTCCCCCTGGACTTTAACATGCGATCTGATTAACTACCCTAACAAATAAGGAACAATAATTTTGCCAGCAGCGCACTCACACACACGCCCTATTTGGTGCCCACGTTTATAGGTAGCCTACAACGATCAAACAAGGCATTCATTTTGAATGTCACAAACTTACATATAAAATCGGAATGTAAAGAACTAAATCTGTTGACACCATTAACAATGAACAATTGAATTGGATAAATAAATGAACCAACAAATTATAAGAAATGTCCGATTCTTACAATCAACCTAAATTGATGATGTCCGTTAGGTAGGCCTATTTCAGTTTTTAACAAAATAACTTAGCTTAACAAGCTAGCAATCTCCAATACCTGAAGCAGACTAAGAATCATTTAAAGTTGTTTGAGAAAGGCTCTTGGCTATAGTTCCGCAGAAGATGCACACTTTGCCTCACTAACTAGAGAGGACTCGGTGGGAATTGGGGTTATCAAGTAGGGAACTATCGATAGTCAAACACGCATACGAACAATATATTGATATTTGCTATCGATATTTCACCAATTTACTTAATATCACTATCTAGGGGATTCAGTTGGAACCAGCGTTGATGGGTGGGGAACAATCGATTGTCAACGACTTGGCCCGGCTGCAAATTTCCCACATTAGGAATTCGGCCAGACTAAAAATTTCTTATATTTAAACGCTTGGCCACTGCTGCACCTGTGGCGCCGAAGGCGCCTTGGTGCGACTTAAGGGCCGCTCAGGGCATCACCAAAATGGATACCACTAAATAAACGGGCATTAGTAAAAGTAATTTACTTTTTCACAAATTTATTTGCTATTTCAGGCGCGGTAATTATTAGCTCACCTTTGTTTTCATACAACGTTAGCAATCGTGGAATTACCGCGGAGAAAAAAAAGCGCTACGCATTACAGAGCCAGCGCAGGGTCATCTAATAGCTGTTCAAATCAATGTATCGGTATGTACAATCTACCGGATGGAACTAAGTATTAATATATCATTTGTGAGAGGTGTCTGACTATCGATAGTTCCCCACCCGATAACCCTGATCCCTACCAAAGCCCCTATATAGTCAAGTGAAGCGTGCTCCTCCTGCAGAACTTGTACCAGGCTCTTACTGTTTAACTTATTGGCAAGGGCCTAAGCCTACATGAACTACAGCAGTTTATCATGGAAAAAAATGTTGTCTAGGTTGGTCTCAGTTGATGACAACTCATTATACTGGGAAATATTTGATTAGCTCCTAGACAACCTAGATGCTGGTTCAAATGGTACTCATTCTAAATAAGAGATTCTGATTGCATATATGTCATTGTCTATCAAGAGAGCATATGTTGCAATGGGCTAGACACCTCCTTAGCTGCAAGTATCAACAATACTCCTAAAAGGATATGTTTTGTTTCGTAAATATTCGTTTCCAATTACGTTGAATTGCCTAATAACTATAATACTATGAAAAATAATAAATATAAATAAATAAAAAGGAAAACTTACATTGATTGAACTCTTAACCTCAAACCAAAGAGATTCAGAAGAAGGCGAGGTGGAAATAAGCTTGAACACAGAGTAATGATATTTTTATAACTTTTCCATAGTGAAAGTGTTAGAATCAAAACCTTTTTGGGGCCTGTTCGAATTGAATGCTTTTCTAAGTTTCAGAGCGGAATATACTATCATAGATAAAGGGATGTAAAGGGATTATCATAGACTCAAATATATTATATATATTTGAATCCCTTTATCTATGATACTATGAACAGTCAAAAGGACTGAGGGCGGACTGAAATCCGACAATAATTTCAATCTCAATGGTTTTACGTCGTCTTTGGCATAGAGTAATAATCTTTGGCATATGAAGAAAAAATACAAATTTGTTACTCCTTGGTGTCACAATGACACAATTGAGGAGGTAGTTGGAAAAACGACCTGAGGCCACTCAGGTCGTTTTTCGGTAGAACGTTTCAATCGATCCGCCATTTCATTCTGAACAAATCAGTGTTCGTTTCATTCAAATATCTTTTTTCTTCATTTAGCTATGATTTTTTTTCTACAAGCTGTTCTGTAAAACAGCTGTCACCAGTTGGAGGGTAACTGGCATCATAAAGAGCAAAATATGATGGAAGAAGCTATTCAAGAAGAAACAGTTGGATCCGTGGACGATGAAGTTTCAGACTATGAAGCTATTAAGTTTCCACAGTAACCTTTATATGAACATAGAAAAGTAGGCTAATGTAATAAGGCTTATGAGTTTCCACTGTAACCGTTTTGTGAACCTAGAAAGAGTAATGTAATAATACACTTAACTTAGTTTGTGATCATGTTGTTGCTTTATTTTATCCTATAAATAACAAATGAAGGGTTAAAATACAACTTTACTGCGTAAAAAAGTTGTTCTATGGAAAAACGACCCCTGACACTACCCTATATTTTACGTAATAACTGTGTTGGGAAAATATTTATATATGTTTGAAGATATTCTTCTTAAACTAGATAAATGGACCTACTAAGGTTATATTCTATGTAAGCTTAGAAAAAATGTATAGTATAAAAAAATATTAGTTAAACTTTAGGAGCTGATTATCTCAAAACAGGTTTTTTCGACTCAGGTCGTTTTTCCAGCTAACTCCTCAATTATTAAAATGTCGTCTGCATCATTCTGAATTTGCTTCATGTCTGATTGATTGGTATCTCGTGTCAAAGTCTGATTATTATATTGAAATTAATTGCAGCTAGTTTATCATAAGTATTATTATTACAATATCTGAGGTATGATTATTGGTTATTATGTGGTAATGGTTAGTTATGTAGTGCTTTGTGCTTTTTCATTATCCGTAATTGGTTGCATCAACTGAAAGTTAAGTTTTCGTAAGCTCTAAAAACACATTGAGCTAAATGTGAAGTGAACGCAAAGGAAGTCTTATGTTTCTTACCAGGATAAAGCTAGGCTATTTACTTTAGTATTGGCTGGTAGGGTTTAATGTTCATTTGACCTGATATCTGAAGTTAACTTAGGCCTATGTGGACTAACATTTTCGCAGCACTTGCTAACCCCCACCACAATGAATTTTCGGTTCACACTTACACACTTACATTCCCGCGTCGTGCCAAATGACCATGTTCGTGGCATTCGGGCATGTTTGAGTTCATTACTGATTAGAGCCTAGCCTGCCAGAGGCAGAAATAATTTTAATTTATTTAGGCCTAGCTAGCATGTAAATTATTGTATGACCTGATTAAGGTTAGGTCTATATATTTTCCTTTCATTGGTGCCGTCAGAGCAAACATTCTTCTTATGCTCCCTTTTTATACTCATATTAACAGACCACTATGTTACTGACTGCAATCTGAACAGCTAGGCCTGTCAGTTGGACCGTTCATCTTGCAGAATATTGTCAGTGGCTAACTTCTAGGGTAAGTTAGCCTATCCTATGGTACTACCAATATTGGTAGTAGGCCTACATAGGTAAAATTTTGTCATTTGGACTTTGATTCAATCGTATGTTACCAAATACTGCTCTAGTGTAATTGTACCCGGGGCTGGAATTATAATTAATTACAATTATGTAATATATAATTAACACATTGACTGCGCAAGACGCGGATCCGCGTCACGCATGACTAGTGCCAGCCGCGCACGGCAAGAATCCGTGACACAGTCCGACTCACTTTTCATTGCTTTGTGTGAGCTCATCAGTTGTCGGGTGGGATATATGTCACTTGTGCTCGTTGGACAGTTCCCACCATTTCGTTCTGTATTCGCTGCGTCCCGATCCAACTTCTCGTTCAGTTTCTGCAATCATTTTATAGTTATATTTTGTTACTTGCATTATTATTTTACGTTATTATTTTATTATTTACATTATATGTTTCATATTCAATTTTTATTTTATTAGGCCTACATAAGTTAATGTTTCCATCAATAAAATCTCATGAAAAGTGTTTGGTGTACAGTTTTTTCACCTTTTGTTTCTAGATACATGTATGTAATAAATATATGTAGGCCTAATGAAATAAAAATTTGAATGGTACAAACTATAGAAATCACATTTTTGAGGCGCTAGGACATGAAATAAATGCACCCTGGTTATAGGGCCTATTGTTGGCTGAATTTGAATAATATAATGAAAATAAAACTTTTGGAAGCTGGAAAAATGCCCCAGACGCTGAAGACACGGATCTGCGTCCCAAAAATTACGTGACCGATTTTGAAGAAAGTGGATGTTTGACGAACAAAAAACCACATTTCTGCCTTCCTGGGACTATTTTCTGGTAATTAGAATAAAAAATAATTTTAGCATTTTTGGAATGCAATTGTAAGCATTTTCAGCAGTCAATGTGTTAATAGGCTCACAATGTATGTCGTGTGTCCCATATGGAGGTTGGCACAGGTAGCTCATCTCCAAGTGATTATTAAAGATCAAAAGTCAAAATTCTATCAATTCAGGTAGCAAATGTATTCATTAGACTTAAATCTTATATTTAGATAAAAAGTTGGTCAAATAAGCTTAAAATTTTTTTTTATTTTCAGATTTGAATATGGGAAATTAATTAACTGTCATGACTACTGCTGTTCAGTCCCAGCGGAACGAACAGGTTTTTTGACTAATAAATTAACTTAATTGTTTGGAAAAAATCTAACCATATTAGGCCTTCTTAAGTAGGCTTTTTGTATTTCTTTACTGCACTATAGGCTAATCTTAATTAATTTATAGCCTAACTCTAGGTATAGAGATGGCTTGATGACTAATGAGGAGAAAAATTACAACAACGTACACATTTCTAGCCTTTATCCTGACTTTTTTTTGTAAAATAATTACTAGCTTCTTTTATTCTGGTGCCATACAGCAAGTATCCGAATAGTTTAATTCAGGCCTAGGTATATGAGTTTAATAGTAGCATTTTAAGCAGATTATTCCTTTCATGAAAAAGATTAATTTTCATAGCTTCTAGGTAAATGTTACTAACTTAAATTTGTCTATAAAATATATCATGAATAATTAAATCAGTTGTAAAACAATTTTACTCACCACTATAGTTTATTAATTTTTTATTTATAGTACTGTATAATAATTTTGAGTAAATTTTAAATTGTTGGACTCTATATTCAAGAGTAAGGCAATGGCATAATTGTATTGCTTCGTATTGTTTGTCTATTTTTGAGTTTTCATTATTAGTATGAAGCGCATTATACTTGAATTAATACAACTATGAAGCGCGAGAGGGAGGGAAATGTACCAGCGATAGGCCAACCCCTCGAAGGTCGATGAAAACACACGAGGAGTTCTGATATATCCCAAAATTCCGAAGTTTAAGTGCTATCTAGCATACAATCAATAAACTTTTAGGGTAAGCTATAAACAACAACAAACCAAATGATTCATCCAAAAAAAATATGATTCATCCAAATGATGAATGATTCATCCAAATGATTCATCCAATAGGAAATGTGCAAAGAAACTAAAATGCTCCAGCCAATGATATACTTAGCGGGATCTTGCGAACAATACTCATTGGTTTTGGTTTGTTTATTGAGCGACATGCCCGGTGCTGGCGAACGATAAGTGAAATTTCCCTCCCTCTCACGCTTCATAGTTGTATTGATTCTACTAGGGTACAGTGGTTTCTGCCTCGTTTGACCAATATTAACTTTTTGTGTTGGTTAATAATAAACTACTCACCTGGTCATGTTTTTTTTTTGTCAAATTAAAAGGGTACATCAATTTTCATTTTCCCTATTAAAGAAAATTCGGAAGTGAAATAAGGGCTTTAAATTTTGTTATTTAAAATAGGCTCTAATCAATGTTTAAGCTTATTTTTTTTTTTTTTATTTTCCCTACCAATTATAATAAGCAATTCCTAAGAGGAAAGAACTCATAGATCCTGTTAATTGACACTTAAACAAATATGTTTTTTTTTCATGTGGGGAGTGGAAATGGTGCTTAGTATTGTTCTTTATTCTTTTGGGCAAAAATCAATTCACACCAATAAAGACTGGAACACAAGCCATGTCCTACTGTCTTCTGTCTTGCAACTCCTGACTAGGCCATCAAGTCATCTCAGTATAATATTTTATATGCATGGCACAGTTTCTTTATAGGCCTAATTTTAATTTTTGCTGGCTTGCTCATATTTTATTTAGTTTTAACGTCATAACTCTGAAACAAACTTATTACCTACTTAGTATTTCAGAAAAAATAAATGTCTTCAAGAGTATGACCAGTTTTATATAATTTTATTGAGTAATGTGTTGAATTAAGATATGCATGTGTACAGATAAAAATCTAGCATCAGCGCTTATATTTACCCAACACCTCATACACTTATAATTAAATAAAATGAATTTTGACCTTTCAGCTTTTCAAAATTGACTTAAGGTAATGTTTGAAATTTATTCTTTTTCTTCCTGGGATCAACCTGTTCTCATAAATAATTACTGGTACTTAGTAGCAAATTTAGTCTATCCTTTCCTAGCTGAATCCATGGTTATTGATTTTAAAGTGATAGGAGACAAAGAGTGTAGTTGGGTGTCCCTACACTTTGCTTCAATACAGTGCAACAGCTTTTAATATTACATCAGCTTTCTTTGGTCACACAACATAGGATGATTTGCCATCGTCATAACAAATCTCTTCTGTTGTATAATAGTCAGTGTTGAATATGATTTTTTGGGCCAGACATATTTCTGTTATATCATATCAAGCCTTATCTTTTAAACAAATTGTATTTTAATAATTAATTAATACATGAATTCTCCTAGGTGGTATCTAATTTTATTTGACCATTAATCCTAACTAAAACTATGGCAAAGTAGTTGGTGAACTTATCTAATTCTTCAGTGGATGATGGTTAAGTTGAAAACAGTTTAAATTGTGTACCTTTAGTAAACATATACAAAAATACCAGGAAACTTAAAAAAGGGTACTGCATGAATTTGGGAGCGAACTTTTACAGCAACACTTGGCTGTGGGAATTTATAGAAATACCCTACAATCAAACTAGGGAATGTTCCCAAAGAATTTTCAATCTAACTTACTGTACTGTTTTGTTGTACTTGCATCCAACTGGCTTTGTAGTTGTTTTGTTTGAAGTAAATTTTATTGATTTGTTTTTTATATAATGACAATTATTTGAATTTGTGTATAGTTGTAGTTTGTATAAAAATATGTGTATATTTTTTGAGAGCTATTTGCAGGACAATGTTTACACTAAGAAAATCTGTAAGGTTAAAAAAATTCAAACATTCTTTAAAAAAAAATTAAACTAATATGATTCAGGTATTTCTGCAATGATTATTTCTTATTTCATCATTATTTTAAAATGTAATTATGACATTAACTTAGGTACTTGAAATAAAAAAAAGTTAATGATGCTCCACAGCCTTTTGAAGAACGCTGCATTAAGTCTCTTTTTACAATTGTAAATGTACCTAAAAAAGTTTATGATCTGTAAAAACAAAACAAAAACACGTGTTCTTTTTTTGGTCACCTAAGCTTGGTTTCCAAGTTTTCTTGCTTGCTGTACGAACAAATAAAACTAAATAAAAAGATTTATACAAATTTTCATTGCCTTTCTGTGCTCACCTAAGTCAGTTATACTTGTCAATGCGGAAACCAAGCTTTAATCTCCATCATTACCCATACTCCTGCCCACATCCCACACTCCTTTGCACTGCCACTTGCCTTGTGTGTTTCACATTATCGTTGTCGTTGTTTCTAGTCGTGTGTGTTTCACTCGCTGTCGTTGTTTTATTAATTTCTGCTTTTTTTGTTTTCAGTTTGCATGCAGTAGCGGCAGACCATTCGCATGATGGCTGCCTATATAAACCGCACGATATCCATGATCTCTGCCGAGGGTGGGAACATGCGCCCGCCCCTGATAAACCCTGACCCCCGAGTCAATAACTCTCCTCTGCAGATCTTCGTGAAGGCCAAGCGGCGGATCAACGACATTTTCATCGAGATCGACGACTACGTCCAGGATGCTGTGTCTTACATGAAAAGTGAGTTAGATTTGAATAACATCGGTGAAGAAACAATACCGCCTATCTGACAAATCTTGGAAAATTGAGTTTTTGGTATCCTAGCAACCGTAGTGTAATTCCGCACATAATAGTGGTCGTAGTTCACAAAAAATCCGAGGGATAGTGTTAGTATAGCACTGTTCTAATACCGCCCAAGTGATAGGAATGGAAAAAACCGCCCATCTGCTTTATTATTCTTATACGTTTTGGATGTGACTAAGCAGATAGGCAGTGTTGCCAAAGCAGTTTTTCTTCTCCCCTGAAAATTTTGGGATTTGTCATTTAGGTGGTATTGTTTATTCGCCGGAGGATAATTAGGATAGTGATTGTCGATTATAGTTTGAAGATTAAAGTTATATTTACCTCAGTAATTCAGTCAGTTAATATGAAGTTTCTTAATTTTTAAATAACGATTTTCCAATTGAAACAGACTTTACCAAAGTTTTGTAAAAGTAAAATAAGTTTAATAGCAGATTTTACTAATTTAAAACAGGCTCATTTATAGAGAGAAAGTTTAGTTAAATGTTTATGTTGATTTTTGTACACAATATCACAGATATACAGTAGAGTCTTTCAAACTCAACTACCAGTAACTCTACTCGAGAGATCTGGATAACTTAACACCTTTGTTTTTACTTAATGTGCATAATTTTTAGCATTGCGAACAATGAAGTTTGTCACCTATTTCAACTTTCACCTCATAATTACGTTTTGTTGTCAGTTATTTCATGTTTATTTACAACTTTATTCAGTTCATAAATGGGTTTAAGCATAAGCCAGTATACAAATTATAGCTCTTCTTGGATTTTTTCATACCCCACAATATATTTTGACACTACCCAAACCTGACAGGCACAAAATCCACGTTGCATTGATTTTGTGGGACTCCACTTTAATAATTATACTTTCAGAAAGCAGTGGCGTACGCAGGATTTATTTTTGGGGGGGGGATACAACGGGAGACCGGTGGGTATGGAATAATCCCGAAGGGGGGAGGTCCGGGGGCCCTCCCCCGGGAAATTTTCATAAATTACAACTGTAAATTCGCGTTTTAGACAGTCCAGACATCCAGAGGCATAACAATGAACAGAATATCTCCCCCGAAATTTGAACTAATTTGAGGCTGGTCACAGATTAAGTTCTGAAAATTTTACTTCACATTGGAATTTTAGCAAAATTTTTTTTAACACAATCAAAGAAATAGCATATTTATATATTAGGCCTAACATTAAAAGACAGATGAGAAAGTAATAATGAATTATACGTTCTTAACCTTGAAAAAAAGAATTTTTTTCTATTTAATTTTTAAAGTAAAAACTATATCTCACATTCTCATCTATTCAATGTTATTTGAGGTTGCACGCCTTGGACCTCCTGGACCTGAACTATCCGGATCCTAGATTATCCGAGTGAGGTTGATGATTAGAGTGAGAAAATGTGGGTTGTCTTTTTTCTGTAGTGTTTCTCAAGTCCCAGAATGCAACTGCAAAGCTTTGATGTACACGCAAGCATCGAAGGTTAATAATAATCACAAATAGTGGTACGTTGAATAGTGGAGACCACCGGAAAAAGATCACAAATCTGCCTAGATTTGACGGCGAGACTTGGTTTTCACGCAACATAGGCAAACGATTTTCATCTGCCGCGATGCTGCTACGAGATCGTCCGACAGACGAATAGTGTACACAGCCGTGAGAAGACGAATATTCTTATTCCGCATTTTAACATCACATATCGCTTTTCACATAATGACTCTTTTGCCACATTTGACGACGATGGCGATGGTGGCAATATCACCGGTCTGACACTTAAATGTAGCCAAGTGGTAAGCTTAATGGAGCGGGTTAGTTCGAAGCACTTTAATTAGATGTCATTGTAAAAACATGGTTTTTTCTTCTTCACTGAATCAGCCAATCAAAACCACGATAACGATTCGCTAACTTCCTATTCTGTTTCCCCTGATTTTCTGTCACGACGTGTATATAACCAAAACGAGTTGGAATTAATTTGAGTATGGGAAAGTACCTAAAGTACGTTTGCCACTAGTGTAAGTTGTTAAACAAGGCCGTAGCCAATGGGGGGGGTTAGGGGGTCAGAACCCCCCCCGAAATAGTAGAAATAGCATTGAAAACATAGTAAATGGGGTGAAAACCCCCCCGAAATAGTCAAAACCCTCCCCAAAATCCCGCCGAGCAAACGAAGAGGGGCCCGGAAACAGTTAAAAAGGATCCAAAATGACGATAAAGGCGGCCGGAAAGCACACACGTGAATAAAAAAAAAAGGTTACCACTTTTGCCGAGCCCGAAATTCACCCGCCGGGCCTGGCTAAACCCCCCCCCCCCCCGAAAAAATTTCCTGGCTACGGCTTTGTTGTTAAAGTTGTTTTGCGAAATACTGTACTGCGTTATTCATACTGTGCTTAAAGCTATTGATAGAAAATAAACACGTAGATGTTTACATAAAAGCACATAATAAAAATTACTAAAGATTAAAGTCTGGGTAACCTTTTGGCTAAGGTATATTTTTGAGACTTGATATATTAGTATATCTGACATGGCCCACTAGTCACTAAAGTATTTCCTCTGAACACAAATGGATTTCTTAAAGAGACTATTAATAAATTTTCGATCACTTCGATCTTAGCTGAGAAGCGATTGTTTCTAAAACGGTCGTTATTGTTTTTTGTTGTTCGTCTATTGTAAGTAGCCTGCACCAATGTCTTAACATGCCTTTCAAACTTCAGTGGCAGTCTGAGATTCAAATGTTATATATCCTCATTGGATCTAAAATCTGGACTTTAGAGTGATAGACAAGTTCTTCATCTATTCAGAAGTGACTGTCACATAAAAAATAGTACTGCAATTTAAAATTATGTTATTGGTAAAAGTATAAACTTAAAATATTAATAATCCTCTCTTAGTGAACTTAAGAATGGTATACTTCTTTTAAACTTTCTTTTTCAGCAATTCAAGCAGACAAGAACATCATAGAATCATCAGAAGCCGATGTAATCAGTGATTATGTGGTTAAAGTTAGAGGCATTAGAGATGTCCTCACCCGAGATCACATGAAAGTGGCTTTCTTTGGCAGGTAATGTTAACAAAAATTGTTTTATAAATCTCAATATAGCTTGAGTTTAAATACTTACTTACTTGGTACTTTGTTAGTCATCCAGTTGGCTGCAGGCGGCGTTGGATCCGTCATTCATTGCTCCCGAAGGGATGCAATATTGGGAGATATATGTTATCTCTGGGTTTTGAAGTTGGGTTGATTGGGTTTAAGGTTAGGTTAGGTCTGTCCTCTGGTGGTTTATGAAGTTTGACAAAACATGTAAAATTCTTCCAAGCTGTAAAATGATTGACTCAGTAGAAAACTTTGAAGACTACTCTTACACTTTAACAAATTGTTTCTAATCTAATGGAAACTGGAAGTTTTGAAAAATATTTTGTCCTAAATACAATGGTTTTTTCTTAAAAAGAGCTAGGCCTAATTTATGTTGTATGGCAAAAGAGTTCTTAAATCTAGTGTTGTATCTATGGAGTCAATTGTATCTGAGATTCTAAATTGTTTGATTTAATACATGTGGCTATTTCTAGTATATAGTGTGGCTGTTTCTAGTGCAAACTTGGCACCGGCAGAATACCCAGCGTTTGAAAATATTCCCTACAAGAGGTTCGAGGGTGTAGCTTGAAAATACATCTGAGGGCCTTCTTCTGCCAAGTCAAAATTTGAGTCAAGTTTGTTTCAGTCGCACCCCAGAGGACAATATCAAATATCTTGATAACGCCTCAAGTCAGTCCTAAAAAGTCTGTCTTCCTAAAAAGTCTGCCTTAAAACTTGAGAATGCCTTTAAAAACTAAATATAGGCTAACTAAAAAATCCCAATCATTCGATTTGTTTATTTTTGTTTGTTTGGTCTATAGTAAACCCTTTTGGTAACAATGCAAGTTTAGTATCCTAAATGTTTTCCGCTAGAACTTTTAGACCCTAATTGATTATTAAAATATAGGTTAACACACTCAGTCAATAGATTTAAGTCTGTTGATTGAAGGCATAAAAACCTGTATTGTAGGTTTTGTCTCCAGTCTTTGGTTAGTTCTAGGAAAACACCAATCCTTATTAAGATGTATTCTATGTTTATCAAATATCAACAAAAGAGCCTTACATCCAAGTTCATTGTTATATCCTATTGCCATAAATTTCATTCGGGTAATAACAAAACAGTTTAACAACCAAGTAAATTTGATAGTATGTACTTTTTTGGGCTTCAGTCACATTAGATTTCAAAGACTCATCCAAATTTACACAGAAGACAACACAAACACAAAACACTTTTAAACACCAAAATTTTCCAGATCAATCCCACAATAAATCTAAGATGAGTGAAGCTAAAAAAAAACAAAAAAAAACAGTCAGTTGATACCACACCCAAAAAATGTAATTTAGTGACATGAACAAGTAATTTATGGCACTAATAGAATGAGCAATGTTAATCAATTGACACCTGACCTTAAGTTATGTAATTTAGCAACTAACAAAGTCTTTACTGCACTTGCAGAACTAGCAATGGCAATCAATTGACTCCTCTTCTGAAATCATGTAATTTAGCAACTGAACCAAGTAATTTATCACGCTTACTGAACCTCATTTAAAATTATGTAATTTAGAAACATAACCAAGCCATTTATCGCGCTTACAGAACGAGTAATGGCAAGAGCACAGTTATCAACGCAATGTTGCGGGACAAGATCCTTCCCAGCGGCATCGGACACACGACCAACTGCTTCCTGCAGGTGGAGGGCTCGGAGAACGGAGAAGCCTACCTGATAACCGAGGAGAGCAAGGAGAAACAGAACGTGCAGTCTGTCGGCCACCTGGCTCACGCTCTCTGCAAGGAGAAGGTGATTTATCAGAAAATATTTTGAAAAATAATTAAAAATCTTCTCTGTTTACGCTGAGTAGGCCTACTTTATAGCAGGTTAATCTTATACTGAAAAATACTTGGTTACTAATTTTCACGTTGTTGATTCAAGTATATCTTTCAGGATTACTAGTTTCGGGATTGTTATCCCATTTTCAAATCCTTGCGTAAAACAGAACCACTAGGAATCAAAGCTCTCGGCTGCATTCTGTACTGAATCAGAACTGTTTTTAATGAGGATTGTTAAAAATATATCTTGTCGCAAATCATAGTTTTCCTCAAATCAGAAGGAAAAGGTTTGAGCAAAAAGCAGTCAGCTAGCCTCCTTAAGGTGGTAAATTGAAGGACATTTTGTTACTAGCTACACTAGTGGTAGCCACTATTTCATGTTGCTAGTAAGACCACACTACTTGCATAGCCATCTCTAGTAACAAGGCCATGGCACTAGTAATATTAAATGGCAACTTTGTACACAAGGTTTCAGCTAATTTGTTTATCCATAGTTTCTTACGACACAATTTTTTTACCTAAAATAAGATGGCTCTGTAAGGGTTTTTACAATGCAAAACCCCTCGAAAAGCGGTTGACAATTTGGGCATATGACCACGGCCTTATTACTAGAGACGGCCATGCTACCTGTCATAAGTAATTAAGGCCCTGATCTTAGGAAACATCTACTGGATGATGGGCTTAGCTACTCCCACACACATGTTGCCAAGCCTCTATGGGTATATTTTACTCATACAGGCATCAAAAATATTGATATTCTCACTCTGTGCTTGTTAAAAAAACAAAATAACGCACATTTTAAGCAATCAACTCGATTTTCAGGGTTGCCATTTTCTAAATAATAGTTCATACTCACACTATTCTGATGGATGTATGAAATTACTGGTACAACAAAAATGGTTTAAAAGTTGTGAAGAAAAGTTATTTCCAAACTCATACTTATTTTGACCCAATTCACACACAAGCGACGTTGCGTGGGAGGGCAGCCGCCCTTGCCACGTTGCTCGTGTGTAAATTGACACGGACATATGTCCTTTCGCTGTCGCTCCCTTGTAAACGTATCGCCCATACGTTTACAAGGGAGCGTTTACAAGGGAGCGAAAGCCAAAGGACATATGTCCGTGTCACGACTTCGCCAAACGTCTGTTCTTTAGGCCTTAGAAATGATAAGTATGGGCCTTGAATTTTGACTGTTTTGACCGGGAATACTGGGAAAAAGTTTTTTGGAAACCATTTGCTGGCAACCCTGATTTTGATTGGAGCGTATCATAATTACCTGTGGCAGCTGAGTGAGAGCACGCTGGTCCGGGTATTCTGGCCGCGGGACAAGTGTCTACTGCTGCGGGATGACGTGGTGCTGGTGGACTCCCCGGGAATCGACGTCACGCCCAACCTGGACGAGTGGATAGACAAACACTGCCTGGATGCCGACGTCTTTGTGCTGGTCGCCAACGCTGAGTCCACCCTCATGGTCACTGTGAGTCAAGTTGATAAGTTTATTGATAAAATATTCTAACGTTAAAAAAATCCTTTGTCATTAGCGCTGGTGTTGCTTACTTCTTTAAATGTTTCAACCTCTCTTTGGAAATTTTTATTTCCCTCCTATATTTCCAGGAAAATTTCATGCTGCCTTTAAAATTTAAAGGTCTTATAACAATTTATTAAAATTACAATTATCGCCAAAACTTTTTCAATCCCATTGGTACCTAAAAAAGTAAAATTCAAACATAACACTTTCATTTTAACCAGTAATATTATTTTTAAGGGAAACCCACAAAGGGGTAATATTATATTAGGATTATAGAGGAAAAAATTGGATTGCCAGTAGTTGACTGGCAAATTAAGAAAAGAGACGAATTGCTTAAGAAATGGAAGAGTGTGCCAACAAATAACGCGTATAAATTAGAGTATACGAAACACCGAAATCGGATCAACAGAATTATTTTTGATCGAAAGTCCGAGTATGTGGCGCATGAATTTGCTTCTGCTCGTAATAATATGAAAAAATACTGGGATTACATAAATAACCTCATTGGAAACAAGAAAAAAATTAATTTGGACACACAAATAATCCGAGCATTTGGTTATTCTCCTTCTAATTCGATCCAAAACAATTTTGCAGACTTCTTTAAAAATAGTGTTGACAGTATTAAGCACGATTGTGCCATACGCCTTTGCAACAATCGCGTTAATTTAGCAACAAATTCCTTTTTTTACATCCCTTCAGCAACCAAAGAAAAAGTTTCAAAATTTATTAACAATTTAAACTTGAAGAAGTCTCCTGGATTAGACAGAATACGAGTCTGTGATATTCAGCTAGTGAGTAACAGTTTTGGAGAGGTTATGGCTGCATTAATCAATTTGTCACTTAAAAGTGGCATTTTTCCAGAATTACTAAAACCATCAATTATAAGACTGATATACAAATCTGGGCCAAGAAACTTGACATCAAATTACCGTCCAATTGCCATCTTATCTGTACTGGAAAAGGTTTTCGAGAAATATGTAACTTATTACCTTAATAAATATCTTTTTGAAAACAATATAATTTGTGAAAATCAATATGGGTTTCAAAAGGGAAAAGGCACGGAAATGTTATTACTTAACTTTTATGACTATGTGAATACCTGTCTCAATCAAAGAAAACATGTAATTGCAGTATTTATTGACTATTCTAAAGCTTTTGACACTTTGAACCATGATATTCTTTTAAACGAACTTGAAAATATTGGAATAAAAAATAATTTGTTGAAATGGTTTGCAAGTTACTTAGAAAACAGACCCATATTTGTTCAAATAGATAATATCTATAGTACTAGCAGATTAATCAACCAAGGTGTACCACAGGGCAGTGTATTAGGACCTATTTTGTTTAATATATATGTCAACAGCCTAGCATCGTGTGGGTTTAAAGGGAAACTTTTTATGTACGCTGATGATACCGTCCTTGTAGCCTCTCACAAAGACTTTCAAATGGCAGAAAACCTTCTCCAACAAGATTTTAACATTTTAAATAGATGGGCACATGACAAAAAACTAGTGATAAACGCGAAAAAAACTGTTGTCCTTTGCTTTCATTCAGCTCACAATATTCCACCACGTACTCCAGCTATCCTAAGTCACTGTTGTAAATGTCTTTTGAATTATGACCCTAATGTATTATGTCAATGTCCAGTGTTAAATTCAGTAAACCAAACTAAATATTTAGGGGTGATAATAGATTCCAAATTGAAATGGGAACATCACATAAATTACATTGTAAATAAGTTAAAACCCATCACTGCCAAACTATTTTATCTACGGAAAACTTTACCTTATCAAGCTCTAGTTGTAATTTATAAATCAATGTTCGAATCGGTTATAAGGTATGGTGTTGAAGTCTGGGGCACAGCATCTAAATGTTACATAGGACGGATAGAGGCATTGCAAAGAAAAACACTAGTTATGATATCAAAGCTAAAATTCACAAATATGCCTAAAATGTTATCAACTATTTTTAATAGCTTTAGCACAATGTATCCAAACGATCTCTACAAATACAAAATTCTCAAGACATTCTTTGATAAACACGATTTCAAAATTCAAAATTTGAAAGAAAATTACACATTTAGAAGATTAGAAAAATATAAATTACCAAGATTTTGTAATACGTATGGTAAAAACTCTCTCAGCCATGTTGTTCCGAGACTATTTAACGAGCTGCCACCTAATTTAGAAAACGCCAAAAACTTTTACGTAATAAAATTAGAATTAATATCTTGGTTAATAAACAATAATTTGAATTCATATTCCACTTTTCATTAAGCAAGATAAAACTATGTGTGTGTGTGCGTGAGTGAGTGTTTGTGAGGGATTATTTTTTCTCCTTTAATAATTTTTCTAAGTCTACTAATATCAGTTTTCAAGTATGTTCGATAGAAACGTATTAGTTATCAAGTATTAAATTGCTGTTTTCTTATTGCATTGAGTAAATTTAATCACATTTTTGCACGTTTGATTTCATCCGGAGTTAAATGAATCAAAATTGAAACTTTGATTCATTTAACCAAAATGCTAAAAGATTTATACTACTGCTGCTGTTTAATGTATTTTAAGTATTGAATTTCGCTCTTGTATATTAAAATAACATGTGAAATTTTTAGGTAGTTATAATAAGTGACTTTTACTTGTGCACCGTTACCTAGAGCGCTATACCTATCTGTGTATTTAGTTTATCATGTAATTATGTAATATACTATAATAAGGAGCACCCAACGACAAATCGTAAGATTTGTTGGGACTCACTGATGTAAATATTATGGAAATAAAGATTCTGATTTCTGAAAAAGATTCTGACAACAACATTGAACTTTTTCTTGTGAAATACAGTGGAACCTGGGTAATTTGAACTTGTATAATTCGAAATCTTCTTTAATTCGAATATTTTTCTTGTTCCTGGCATTTTGTATCCAAACAATGCTAAAAAATCGTGTATAATTCGAATTTTATTTTGGATAATTTGAATTTTTTAAGTGCCCAATTATGATACATCAATTTCATTCCATGACTGGAAATAGTTACAAATTCATTAGAAAACACGTTTTACTATGACGTTCAATAAAAAATTATCGCCAGACCTATGGCGTGTCAGGTTATGGTAAAATGACTCATCCCTTCCACCTCCCAGGCTTCCCACCCTGCCCCAACATCGCTTGTAACTCGACACCAATAATGTAAACTAAAACAGTACAGAACGCTGACTGGGTTTGGAAAAGGGTTGCGCTCGCCGTGGCAGTGCCACTAGTATTTTCGCGCTTGATTCTGTGTGGAACGGCTCCCGGCAGACGAGCCATGCACAAGACCTAATGCGCAGTTTTCTATGTCGGTCGACACAATAACACTGCGACCCCCTTCCCTCCCCCCACCAGCCAAACTAACTTCCGAATTCCAGTGCAGCATTCCGTTGTTTTCGATCGTCCTTCAAACATAAAGTTTTTTTTATTCATACAGTGTCTTGTTTTTAAGTGTTTAAAAGTTTTTACGTAACATTAAATAAGTGTAGTGACCATGTCGAGAAAATCTCGGACCTATAAAACACTCATTTTAGCGGAAAGTCAATGAGCGTGCAATTGTCAATGTTACACGAAGTTAAGTTGGTAGCCTGTATCAAGTTCAGAAGTAACAGAACATACTGTATTTTTTCTAGCAGAAATGTTTCTTTGTATTATCGTACGTCGCGTCGTACGTAGTTTATACTTTAGGGTTGTAATTTCTGTTTTATGATTACTATTTTTGAACCCTTATTATTAGCGTTTGTTGATGGATTTATATTTTTAGAGTGTCAATTTGATAAAGAGGTTAAATTCGCAATTGTGTTTTAATGTTTTGGCCTCATTATTTAGAACTTCTTTAATTCGAATTTATGGATAATTCGAAGTTTTTAGCTGGTCCCTTGAGGTTCGAATTATCCAGGTTCCACTGTATTGTGTTTTATGGTATGATGGTGAGCCAGTTGATTCCTCTATAATCCTAATTTGAATTACTAATAACCATTTTAGGCCTAGCTAAACCTACACAATAAAACCTTGAAAAGAAGTCTCAATAAAGGATTCACAAAACAGTATTGCCTAAATGTCTTATGCCTAAATGTGCTAAGTTTCTTAAATGTCTTGCCTGTGATTGTTAACTGAAGAAGAAATTTTATTATACCACATAAAATATTGTAAAACATTGAGATTAGCCAAAAATTTATGACTTGTTTACGTGTTTGTTGAACTTATGAATATTTTTTCTTTTAGGAAAAAAATTTCTTCCATAAAGTCTCTACTCGATTATCTAAACCGAACATCTTCATATTAAACAACAGGTGGGATGCTTCGGCCTCAGAACCAGAATTCCTCGACCAGGTGAGATTTTGCAATTGGCTTTTTTTAGTATTTGTTGTGTAAGTGGCCTCTTAACAGTGTTTGTAACGTGAAAGTCATTCCTCATAAATTGGTCCTGTTTGAAATCAAGTTGGAATTATTATAACCAGAATCCCTGATGTAAGTTTTTTTGCTGTGCCTTTGAGGTCTTTAAGTAAGGGTGTTCTAATTAATGTTATAAAATAGCAGTGGATAATATAGATGCATAATAATTTTATTGTAAGGTTTTTTGCACACTTATAATTAATTTGTAATGCACAGTTAGCTTTAAGTTTGTAATGTTTGTTTGTTTAGACAAAAATTAGTCATTAATAGAATCAGTGTGCGGGAAAGTTCAATAATATCAACTATAAAATGTTTATGCTGGACATTTTTAAGTTAACTCTTGAAATAATTGTTTAATGTTATTGATTGTGGAAGCCAGAAACCAAGATAAGTAGTGCATGTAATGTAAATAACTGATAAGTATAAAGTCACAAAGAAAAACTCACAATTATGTACATTATTTTTACTACCCCTTATTCATCTAGATTATTTTTTTCAAGCCTCAAAATGATATGCAAAACCAAGTGAGTATCAGATTAAAAATTGGGCTTTTTGCTTCTTCAAATATTTTTATTTCATTATTATTGTCTTCAATGAATTTTATACATCACTTGTTAAGACACACTATGCATTATTTTATGTACTTTTTAATTTTTTTAACCACCCTTTTATTTTGCATGTTGGAAAGGATTTAGATGATATTCTTTTCCTAGTTATGTTTTAACTTGATTTGTTTTGCTATAGCTTTTTAGACAATCATATAAATTTTATTTAGCAATAAAACTAAAATAATCGGGATTGAAACTGATTTGATATTTTGTCAGTTTGTTATGTCCTTCTATGAGTATGTTCAAGTAATCCCAAATGTTGTTACAGTCTCAAAATTTTAATTAAAAATAAATGATTTTCTTCACTTCTAAAACATTTTAACTCCTTGTTTTTCTTCTTTCACATTTAACATTTTTGGGGATTTTTTTTTTATTTGGAAGGATGGTTGTACTATTTCATAAAGTAAACTTTATAAATTAGTCCTTTGTGGCAAAGGATTGTCACCACAAAGAAGAAAGTAAATAGTTTATATAGTAGTTTCTCAATTTAAAAAAATCTAACAGCCACCTTGGACCAATAAGACTGTGCGACAGTCTAAAGTCAGAGAGGTACCGTAGTGGCAACATTCACATAGGCTAGTCAGAGGTGATTGCCCAAGAGGGAACAGGAGTCGACCGCGGCTGGATGGAACAGGCGACATTTGACATTTTAGGCCAAAGCTATACCTCTGGGCTACCATCCTGTAAAGCTCAGATTTAATTGAGTGTTAGTTTCTTTTCGCCCAAGTAAAATAATTACTTGACAAAACCTATCCAAGAACCTGGTCATCGGTTGTAGTTTGGTAAATGGTATAAAATTGTGGAACTATTGACATTACGTGAAGTGTTTTCCCACCAGGTCCGCGTTCAGCACCTGGAGAGAGCCGTGGATTTCCTGGTGAAGGAGCTGAAGGTCTGCTCCCAGAAGGAGGCACAGGAGCGGATATTCTTCGTGTCGGCCAAGGAGGTGCTCCAGGCCCGACTGCAGGAGGCCAAGGGACTGCCCGCCCACAGTATGTTCAATTTTTTAAAATTTTTTGTCAGGTATAATTATTTTTACTGAACAATACTAGAAATATTTACCTCAGCAGTACAAATAATAGGCCTACTTTACTTCTTTATTGCGGTTTTGCGTGAAATTGACATTCACAATTCCAGTAATTTATTTGAAATAATTTAGCTATAGCTGATAAGAACTGTGTTTACTCCAGTCAGCTGTTTTATTTGAATTTATACTGCAGTGTTAAATGTTTTGGATAAATTCAAAACTTGAAAGGCATCTAGATGAGAAAATCATGTTCAGAGTAAAAATTTTAACGGTTTTTTCAATCTATTTTCTTGATTGTTAAATGAATGTTTAATTTTAATTAACTTATTCTTCCAAATTTAAGAAAAGGAAGGTGTGATTTTAAAGTGCCTGCTTTGGGAAAACTTTGAATATAGCCCATGAAAAAATTTGATTGGCTGAATTGGAAACTTAAATTCCAAACTTAAATAAACAGAACCTAGTGCATTACCTTAACAGTTAAATCTAGTTCTGTATGGTAAAAGGTTAACAAATAAAAATGGCTTATTGAAAGCTAGAGCTTAAACTGTATTTATATCCTTTTTTATCTAAAAGTAAAACTTCATTTAGTAATTAATGTAATGTGGATTGTTTTAGCTGGAGCACTGGCAGAAGGGTTTCCAAATAGATATTTTGAGTTTCAAGACTTTGAACGAAAATTTGAGGAATGTATATCAAAGTCAGCTGTAAAAACTAAGTTCGCACAACACTCTCAAAGAGGCAAACACATTTCTTCGTAAGTACCTTTTACCGGAAATAACCAACCTGATTTTACATATCGCAGTTCCATACTATTATGTATTCAATTAGGCATCTGATTTACAAATTGTTACTAAAAATTTTAGAGATATTAATATTTAAATAATGTTTTATTTATAGAGAGATAAAAGAGGTGATGGAAAAGATTTATGAAAAGGCCCTTGGCCTTCAAAAAGAAAAAGCGATAGCAAAGAAAGAAGTAACCGACAAGCTGAACTTCACAGAGCAACAACTGATGCTTCTAACTCAGGAAATGAAAGACAAGATCCATCAGATGGTTGAGGATGTGGAGCAAAAGGTAGGCCTAGTTAATTTTTTCAATTGCTTAGTGATATTCTCCAGGTAATAGTTTGGAAATAATTTCTACAATTTGATCCTAGATTCCTAAAGATGGGACAAAATAAAATTTGATATTTTTTATTTACCGTACTAATTTTTTGTTTTTGATATTTTTAGGTTCATATTTCCGGGAAAATGAAACATCTTTGTTGTTTAAATGTTTTGGTGACAAATACAAAAAATTACCTTTCTAAACATATATTATTAAGTTTTGTTATATTAGGTTTTTAAGTTGTTTAGTTAGTTTTGGGACACAATTTACATTTATATCTACACAATCTAAGCTTAACTGGACACAATCCATGTACCAGATAAATTTTCGCTTGGGTTTCTCTGAATCAATCCTGGCAATGGTTATTGCATTGTGGATTGTGGAGCCTATAAGGAAAGCTTGTGTTCTGTGTTTGTACAAAATGGCTTATCTACAAAAAGACTTCTCCACGTGAGAATTTTCCTATCCTTGCCCATAAACAGCATTCACAGGGTGTCTACTAGTCCTCCCAAGTCCTCCTTTTGATAAAAGGTCCTCCAAGTTCCCAGAAGTCCTCCTTTTGACTTAAAGGTCCACCAGTATTTCCAGTTTATTACAAAATTGTGATTAAAAAATATTTTTATTAGACTTCAGGGATGCCACAAATGTATTGCTGTGACAAATGAATTTTGGTGTTACTGTATGTTGTTAAATTTATTAATATTCGAGAAATCTTGAGAAACATTAATTTACAAATCAGATTTTGACTAAAGTCCTGTAAATTATTGTTTTTTATTGAATTACAATGCCATTTTTCATTAAAAAAATGTTGCTAGGTCCTGAAAAATTCTGTAGGGTCCTCCAAAGGTGCTTCTAAATGTCCTTCATTTTACTGCATTTGATGTGGTAGACATCCTGCAAAGTCAACATTCCAACGTTCCGTAGGTATCAAAAGCCCTGAGTGAGGAGATCCGCCGCCTCGCCGTACTCGTGGACGAGTTCAGCCTCCCCTTCCACCCGGAGCCGCTGGTGCTCAACGTGTACAAGAAGGAGCTGCACACCCACGTGGAGGCCGGGCTGGGTAGCAACTTGCGCGCCCGACTGTCCACTGCCCTCGCCATGAACATCGAGGCCAGCCAGCGCGAGATGACCGGTCAGTGGATTTTTCTTCTCACATTTTTCTTCTTATAACGTCTTTTTTCCTTTCTCTGCTTTTTTTCTCTTCCACCCACATAAAAGCTGGGCTGGGTAGCAACTTGCGCGCTCTACTGTCCACTGCCGTTGCCATGAACATCAAGGACAGCCAGTGAAAGTTTTTCCCCTTCCTTCCTGCTTTCTTCTTTTGTTTCTACCTATGTGGAGGCCGGGACGAGGAGAATTACAAAGTGGCAAAATATTGTGGCTACATAGCTTTAAGCCAAGCCAGCCTTTAAAAGCTAACAAGAATACTGAAAAAACACGGAATATTAAGCAAGTGAAAACAAAGTACCTATTGACACTGGTATTGAAGAAGCTGGGACTGTAGAATAACAATCAGCCTCTCTTATTTTTTTTGAATTTTGAATTTTTATAAAAAAAAGAGGGTGGCGGCCTTTTTTTACCTCGCCTTTGCCCCGCCCAAATAGACTACTGATCTGTGCGTGGACATTATCAAGCAAAAACAAGGAGTGAGCCGGCACAGTAAAGGGTGAACAGTACTGCTACAAGTATAGTTCTGGACAGCCTTACTGGCGGGTGGCAAAATGTGGAAACTACAAATCATTTGCTAAAATTCATGATTGTGTCGATCTGTCAAAACACTGTTTACTAGAGGTGTGCGGATATCCGAAAATTCGGATCGGATTCGGATCGGATCGGATATCCGAATCCGATCCGAGGGTTTTTTTAACTATCCGGTAAGGCTGACTAGATATCCGACTCTATCGGATAGACTGCACATTTTGGGGTAAATTTTTAAGAAGGATCAAATTTTAAAGTTTGGAAAGTCTTCCAAAGAAAACTAGTCACTGCCAACGAGAGTACAGTGGTGAGAGAAAACATCGCAGAGCAAAAATGACACTTTGGGATGCGACGATTCGCGATTGCGGCTTGAACAACGCCTCGACACGATGCGATTATGTAGTGGTATGCATCAAGCGATGTATTTCGGTTGCTGATATTGCGACTCGTGATAAGATCGAGATCGTTGTATACGATCAGAGTATTGCGCAATACTCGACGCGATAACGAACATCCTAAGATAAATTCTTGTATCGTAGCATTAAATCAGTTAACAAATAATAGTACATCCTTTATTAGTTCTGTCACTGTCGTGATCTCGATCAGTATCCGTTACCGACAAAACATCGATTGGTACGCGAGAGAATCGCAATCAAGACAAATCAGGGTTCGTCAATGACCGACAGTGTCCCCACAGTCGTCTTCAAAATTGCCAAAACGAAATATCCCGTAAATACCCCATAAATAAATAGTCGTGTTGATGTTTCATACGACTATTTCAGGCCGTAAATATCTTAAGTGGCCCGTTGATACCATAAAATAAAAAGCCTACAATAATTTTGGGCTGCCAAAGATTTGGCGAACCTGTTCATTTCATTGTTTGTCTTTCCAATTGCTTTCCATCTCAAATCGTGTTTGAATGTCGTCGTCTGCTTTAAAGTTGAACTAACTCAAGAATGTCTTTCTTTCTTAAGAATGTATTAATTTATTTATCAACTAAGCAATTACCTACCTAGAAATACAAAGTTGAATGATCAAAATTAAGTTTTTATTTTGTTTAAATATTAATCTTTGACGAATTAAGCCGAGCCGTATTTCCGATTAAAATGGACATTCTTAGATAACAGTAAAATGCTGAATTGACAACCTACGCCTGTGATAATAATTAGTGAGTTTGTTTGTTGTTTATTTTCTAAAACAAATAGACTTTTATTTGTTCTAATTTAATGACCAAGCTTTAATACTGAAACCTACAACATTTGAAACTCATCTTGAAATTTAGGTTAAGTTTACTGCTCAGACTTATTATATTATAGTATTATTTTGTAGTGAATCAAAATCTTGGTTGTCAGGCATTAATGCATGAATAAAAATGTAGAGCTTTCTTCTTCAAATGTGAAGAGATTGGTGAATCAAGTTTTATATTTAATTCTTTTGTCTTATCACTTAGGCCTAGTTACTGATCAAATAATTTATTGATTTATGAAAAGGAAAAGAACAAAAAATACAGAGGCATAAAAATGAACAAATTTAGATTGCATTGAAAAATAAATTTTTAAGTGACCCAATTTATTTAGGCCTAATAACCTTGTTGAATTAAATACTAACTATGCTTAAGGGGAATCAATAAATTTCCAAATTATTAACAGATAAGTACCTTTGCATACTTAATTGACATTTGGCCTGCATTGAAAACAATATATCTGAACAATCAACAACTCAGGGCTGTCAAGGCAAACCTTACCTTACACATTAGGATAATATGGTAGTTCCTTGCAATTACCTTAGGCTTATGAGAAAACTTAAATCTGCTCATTACGCCGTGCCGTAAATATCCGAATCCGGTACTATCCGATCCGAACCTGTTGTTATCCGATCCGAAACCGATCCGAACATAAGCTATCCGATCCGAATCCGATCCGATCCAAAAATTCACTATCCGCACACCTCTACTGTTTATGTTGTTAAGGCACATCAACATTACGAAATTTTTCTTGCAATAATTTTCCGAAGTTGAAAGTTGTGCAATAAGTCACGCATTATTAAGTATTGCCACTACTAATGAGAATAAAACCTCTTCTTAGACTTGCGGCAACCTCAGCGAGAACTTTTACCGTCATTTTACGTCTAAGTTTTAAATAGATTTCAACGAGACCTTGTTTAGATTTAATATTTCTTGCATATGAGCTTGCAGCATAAACTTTCATAATGTAAGTGCGTCTTTATTTAAACATTTGATCATATGATTGATTGCCAACACAACACAGATGTTTCACGCAAATTCCGAATACAGCGCACTCACTCACCCGCCAGTAAGGCTGTCCAGAGCTGTAGAATGCGACATGCTTGAGTCTCAAACCTATGACGCTTCGTGGCCACAGTTCCGAGGCCGAGTGGGCTACCAATTGCGCCACCGACTTGCACATTATTATCCACATTATTTGCTTTTATTCATTTAATGAGGTTTATCAATAAAAGCTTCATGAGCTTGAATAAAAACTTATTAAATCAAAATTCTTGGATAGTTCACACTTTTTATGTTTTAGATTTGACATACAAACCGTCCAAATCTTCTGTATTTTTCCCGTTAAAATTTAAGCACCAAAATTAAGTTTTGTCCTCGTCACAGAGCGGATGGCCAACCTGGTGCTCGCCCGAATTCGAATACCATAATTTAGTTTTGTCCCCGTCACAGAGCGGATGGCCAACCTGCTGCTCGCCCAAATTCGAATACCATAATTTAGTTTGTCCCCATCACAGAGCGGATGGCCAACCTGATGCTCGACCAAATTCAAATACCATAATTTAGTTTTGTCCCCATCACAGAGCGGATGGCCAACCTACTGCTCGACCAAATTCGAATACCATAATTTAGTTATGTCCCCATCACAGAGCAGATGGCCAACCTGCTGCTTGACCAAATTTGAATACCATAATTTAGTTTTGTCCCCATCACAGAGCGGATGGCCAACCTGCTGCCGACGGACAAGCGGCAGATCTCGCTGAACGTGCTGCCGCGCCGCGAGCCGTTCGAGATACTCTACCGCCTCAACTGCGACAACCTCTGCGCCGACTTCCGGGAGGACCTGCAGTTCCGCTTCTCCTGGGGCATCACGGCGCTGATACAGCGCTTTGCCGGCCGCAAGTCCCATCACATCGCGCTCACCAACTATCCTCAGCGGGTGAGTCGTCTTTGGTGGTTTCTTTTCTTTTTTTTTTTTTTTTTTTGTAGGGAGGATTTGGTAGTCTGGGTTTCCCCACCCCACAGGAAAATCCTGTGAGGGTACTTCAGCCATTATTTTTGCTTTTTGAACAGCTACCAGAAAGGAAAGGAAGCTACCCTTTTATTATCCCTTAGGCTCACAGCCTTTAGTAGATTAATACAAGGGAAGCAAAAGGAAAAAGAATAGGTAGATGGAATAGGTTCGGCCAAGCTTAGACTGGGTGGGCAGAGGTATACCTTTTGTCCAATGGATGCTGGAACAGGGCCTCAAGGGATCAGGTGGCCCTCATATTGGCCCTCATCTTGGTCGTCAGTACACCCCCGCCCACCCTGCCATCGAGCTCAGCCTCCTCTGGTGGGGAACTGAAGTCGTTCACTGAAAGACAGCTACAACACTGCCTCCAACCGTGACAACTTCGGTTACTGTACCCAGTATAGGTACCTAAACTAGCAAAATCCAGATAGGATCCCACTGGGGGAGTCTTCAGTGGTTGTGTGCTAAGTAATTTTAAAGGACAGTTTGATAATTAAAATTTGGCAATTTTAATTGTACTCATTGCTGTGTTTGAAAATAACCTAGAAATTTTAACGGTATTAGCTACGATGTCAATTGGAAAGGTTGCACCAGCAACATTGTTGTCCCCTCAGTGGGAGAGTTGTCTATGGTGGTTAGTTGTCAAGTAATTTCTACAAGATAGTTAGAATTGAACAATTTTGATTTTACTCTCTTGCAAACAACCTAAAAATTTCAATGGTAACAGCTGTGATGTTAATTTATAAGGTTGCACGCACCAGCAAAATTTTTGTACGCTTACCGGGTGAGTTGTCTACGGTGGTTAGTTGTCAAGTAATTTCTACAAGACAGTTATGCAGTTTGAATTGGACAATATCAATTGTTCCCTCTACTTTATTTGTAACTAGCTAAAAATTGCAATGGTATCAGTTTTGATGTCAGTTGAAAAGTTTGTACCAAGAAAATTGTGACTGACAACTTCTTTAAAAATAATAGGAAGGTTATTCACAACAAGATACACTAATGTCGGTAGTTTTCTCTTTGACACCTTTTAAAAATGCCACTGCAGTTTAAATTTAACAAAAGTGACATAAAAATTGCGATTGCTCTTACCATTCTCTTAAGTTTGTCAAGCTTGAATAAAATGGGTTGGAAAAACATGTATTTAAATAGAAATTGATTTATAGAACTTTTTCTAAATGTTTCGCTTTGTTTGTAATTTAGTGTTGGCAAAGGTCATTTTGTTTTGATTTTAATTTTTGCGAAATATCCCATCACTATCACTGATTAGTGAAGTTTCGGGATCTGGAATCCAATCCCATCTGTGTGTTACTAATTTTGTTATGTTCTATGTTCCTTTCCACTTAAAGACAAAATCAGGTTCCATATTGCAAGAGTCATGAAATTTTTTTTACTTATAAGTGATGTTAAATATATTTCCTTGTTTATTTTTCAGCCTACGCTCTCCCTCATTCTTCAAACTAGAGCTTACTTTCAAAATTTATCACTTTTGACTCTAGTTAAAAGCATATTATTATTGGTTGGTTATATACCTGAAAACATGTAATTATTTTTTATGTCCATGTCTCGCAGCCGCCGTCCACGCTGCTGTCCCCAGTGGAGCCGGAGCCGCCGTGCGTCCAGCCGCCGTCGTCGTTCCCCCTGCTGCAGCCCGAGGACTGGTCGCTTACCTCTCGCATCGCGCTGGCCTCCATCGGCTCCCAGGGCACCATGGGCACCCTCCTGCTCACCGGCTTTGTGAGTGAACTGTCTCATTGTGATCTCTCATTGTGTGAGAAATTGTCTCATACAGACAAGTTTATCAACCGAGGTTTTAGGACGCTGCATCGGATTATTTGGAATAATGTGATGCAGATCGGTTTGGACAGCTAAAAAGCTGGGAAGTCATAAGATTCTATAAGGACAGTGCTCAGGTTATAAGTAGCACTGGTGGAACTTACAGCTGCATGATACCAAATCTCATTGTTAAACTGCAGCATATGAGTATTGTCGTCCTCTCACAGCACTATATGAGCAATACAGTATTGATCTGCGGACAATGGCAGTTGCGCGGCAAACGAGTTTTGTCTACATCGCATGACCTATAAGTCTCGCTGTCATAAGTCATATCTCGTGTCAAATCTCGGCAGATTTGTGATTTGACCTTACAACATTGTAGATTAAACCCTTCTCGAAGGTTAAGATTTTTTATGTATTACTATCTGTTTCAGGTATTGTGATACTTTTTGTATTAGAAATGAAGAAAATACCTCGTTATGTATCCAAATCAGACAAATTGTAGATATTAATTAATCGTTGACATTGATTCTTCTAATCCTTTACACATTTCATGATTAGTCCTGTGGACCCCATGTTGGAGGGTTGTGAGTCAACCAAGTCAATTCTTTAAATGATTTCCTCCTGCGGTTACCGATGTGTTCTTCTGCTTGCCAGATGCTGAAGACGGTAGGCTGGCGGCTGATCCTGGGCTTCGCGGGAATCTACGGCTGCCTGTACCTCTACGAGAGGGTCACCTGGACCAACAAGGCCAAGGAGAGAGCGTTCAAGAAGCAGTACGTCGACCACGCGACCAAGAAACTGCGACTCATTGTGGACCTGACCAGCGCCAACTGCAGCCACCAAGTGCAGCAGTGAGTGCAGTAACATCACTTGTCAGATCTACAATATATATTAGAGATATTTTGAATATATATTAGGTATATTTTAGAAATTTCCACTTCAGGGAAGAAACTGATACTGTATACTATTGGGTATATCTAGATAAGACCCAGGCACTTTGAGAAGTAAATGTCCTTTTTTTGTAAGGGGAATTGGTAGTCTGGGTTGCCCCACCCGACAGGAAAATCCTGTTGTGAGGGCACTTCAGCCCTCTTTTACTTACGGCTTATAGAACTTTGTCTTACTTATGGCTACCAGAAAGGAAAGGAAGCTTCCCTTAGATTATCCCCTTAGGCTCTCAGCCTTTAAAAGATTAATACAAGAAGAGCAAAAGGAAAAAGGAATAGGTAGATGGAATAGGTCCAGCAAAGCTTAGACTGGGTGGGCAAAGGTATACCTTACCCAATGGATACAGGGCCTCAAGGGATAGGGTGGCCCTCATATTGGCCCTAATCTTGGTCGCCAGTACACTCCCGCCCACCCTGCTGTCAAGCCCAGCCTCCCCTGGTGGGGAACTGAAGTTGTTCACTTAAAGACACCTACAACACTGCCTCCAATCATGACAACTTCAATTACTGTACCCAGTATTGGTACCTAAACCAGCAAAAGCCGGCTAGGATTCCACTGGGGAAGAATGTCCTTTTGGTTTCAGCCCTGTATTTCTAAAACAGTGTACTAAGTTAAAATTCAAAGTCAATCTGGAGGGAAAAGGAGTGAAAACAAAAAAAAGTGTTCTTCATACACGGTAAGGAGGCCTATTAATGTGTTGTCTTCATAAATATTTAGTATAAGGCAAATCAACACAAGACAGGAATTAAATTGTTTTTCCTTTTAATGTAATTTTTAAATTTGTATTAAAAAACAAATTACAACAACAAAACAAATTATTTTTTGTGGATCTCAAATCCACTATAAATAATAATAAAAAATCATCTAACTGCCAAACCAGTAGAATACTACTGCAGGACACATAACAGAAGTGAACTTCCCTTATAAAAAAAGGTTTTTGTATTAGAAAGGGAATGAGTAAGCCAAAAGAGGAATTTTATAAAGATCCTTTCCTGAAGGGACTATGTGAAATAGAAGCTTTTGCTTCTGCTCAAGGCCATTGGGCTTGCAATCAAGGTTGTCGTCATTGTTTCCCCCTATAATTTCCTTTGATTTTCCTGACTTGACACGATTGTCGCAGGGAGTTATCGAGCACATTTGCCCGGCTGTGCCACCTGGTGGACGAGGCCACGCACGAGATGGACGCGGAGATCAAGACGCTCGACCGACAGGTGCGGATGTTGGAGGAGGCGGCCAACTCGGCCAAGGTCCTGCGCAACAAGGCCACGTACCTCAACAAGGAGCTGCTCATCTTCGACGAGACCTACCTCAACAACCAGGACTGATAAGAGGTAATGACCAAGACTGATATAGGTTATGTTCAGGACCGACTGTGATGTTACCAGGTCCTGTAATCCAGCCACTTGGAGGTTACAAATTGTGGTTGGTTGTAACTAACTGATGGCTTCTGGATGCAGTGTTCCTTAGAGAGGGGTTAACCCCTCTACACTAGTGAATACCACGTAAATCTATAAAGACCAAACCCATAAATAGGCCAGTTCGTGAAATTGATAGGTGAAGTTGTATTTCGGATCCCAAGTTAAACTGCAGGTCCCTTAGTTGCAATTGGTTGTTATGCTATTAATTAACAGTTCTGTCTAAGGAACATGTTGGCCTTAGTTAGTAGCAATGTTATAAGATCACAATCAGCCTGCATTCATGTCTCATTCACACTCTGCTTAAAATATCTACCGAGGTAGGTTGCCATTTCAAAGAAAAGCTATAAATGAATAATCAAACAGATTTGAGGGAACAGTTTTAGAATGGCTTATTAGGGTGTCTACTACTCAGGAATTCTGGAAATTACTTCGGAGAATTCAGGAATGTTACTGTTTGCACATTATATCTCCAGCTATGCTACTAATCATATCACTTGATATTTTTAATATACGATATTGGTAAACACAACATTTGACAAACAGCGAGGCTGTAGAACAATATTTTCAGAAAAGTACCCCCTCTCCCTTCCGCGCCTTGCAACCAGCTGACACTGCCATAGCTGAAGATAATGTGCGAACTGTACAAACCCAAGTTTTGAGGCATATGTATAAAAAATTTATTTTTTAGTGGAAGAGTATGAGATTAAAGTTTTGACAGTGAAAAGTTCAAAATTGTTTTGGAAATTTTTAAAGAGAATGACACTTGAAAATTGACAATTATTGAAAACTATTATTGAAATTATTGATTGGACTTATTGAAAATTTTAAAATTGATGGTTTTTAATGAAATCTAACATTTTTCAGGTGCCTGGTGGATCAAGAGGAACTTCTTTCTCCCAACTTATTCAGGGCAGCTCCGGTGTTATCAATGTACAGTTTTTGTGAATCTTGTAGAATAAGGAGTATTTAGTAGTTCATAATGATTTGATTGTTGTGTCCTAACTGATTCGTTTTTTTTCAGAGGAAGTTGTTATCATTTGTTCATTTATAAAATGTTTTAAATTAAAAGAAAAAAATTGGATCATTACCGTTATTTATTTTTTTTACAAAATGAATTAATACTTATTTGATAATATTTGTAAATATGTAAACTAAGGAATTCCAAAATTCAATTTTTTTAATTATTAAATTTTAATTTTTCCTGTTTTTGTAAAATATATACATTTTCTACATTTAAATTAGTTTTTTTGATTGCATTCTATATTAACTTTATACAATTTTTTAAGTAATTTTACTGCTTTTTACATACCGTTACAACTTTTAACGACTTACAGTGAAGCACAGCTAGAAATTTTAACTTGAAATTTAATCCATTTATTTAATTTCAAACATTTAAATCCCTAATTCTTTTAAATGTGGTTAATTAGTTTAAATATTGCGCAGAATTTTTTATCTGAATTTTGTTATATTCAGAACATTCTATTCTTCAATTCTTAACATTTTATCAATTTTACTTTAATGTAACAACATAAATGCAGGTATGAATGATTTTTAAAATTAGTGAGCCTATGTAAAGTACATCAAAGCAGACTTGATATTATTTTAATTAAACTTTATTATTGTCCTAACATACATGATTTTTAACTGCATGAAATAGTTGTTATGTTATAGCAAAACCATATTAGTTGTTCTAACAATGTTGTTCTAACTTTCATTGGTTATTTTTATTTTAATAATACCTATTGGCTAACAAACAGAATATATTAACAAATAGAATTTCTAGTCATTAGATGACAGATACATAAACCAAATGTTTGTATTGTACATTGTTGTTATTCACATTACCAATAAAGAGATTGTTTTGTCAAATTACCGAGTGATTTTATCTTAGTACAAACATACCCTTCCTCTATCCCTTTGTTTTATTCTAGCTTGTTCCTTACTGCAAATAATTATTAATGTAGGAGAAATATGGAGGTCTTAAACAGCATTTGTTACTTAGGTGAAAAAATTGAAATTTACCCACTGACATCTAGAAACGTGTTACGTTTTTTCCAATGCAGATCGACTTTAGAGCATAACATTATAATACCAAAAATACAACGCAGAATAAACAAAATTTAAAAACTCATTCAAAAGAAATAGAATTTAATCTTTTAAAAAATATATTTGTTGTTGTTTTAGTCACAATAATTTATATTTATTTTGGTTTTTTTGAATACTTTTTTAGTAAATATAAAACTTTCTAAGAAATTAATATGTGACTTGCAATATTGTTACATTTCCACAGTCTGGTAAAAAGTATTTACTCTGTCTATACATTGAAAAAAAATGTTGGGAGGTAAAAAAATAAAAGGTTAGATACAAATTATATGTAGGCGAATTCAAACAAAAAGTTTCAACGTTTCTAATGACAGTTGAGATACGGCAGCTTTTGTACAAACAAACAACAGCTGGTCTGTAAGATCTAGAAGAGAAAAACACGGCTCTGTTTGAGCAGAAATAAACATAACTATTTCTGTCAGTGTCCGAAATAGCCGTCACTACTCAGTGGTGGCTCGGGCACCGGTGAACCAGCAACACATTGTGGTGAGAGACTACCGAGGTTAAATTCAATTCAAAACCACATTATTCACTTGAGATTTATAGATTCCACTCTAGATGGGTTTCTCTATCGCAGCCAAAGCGTCTGAGGCGGAAAGGCACTTGGCCGATGTTACCTGTGTTCTCTACCACCAAGACAAAGTCTTCAGTGGAGGGGACGATGGGAAGATCAAGGTACGATGGGTTTTGGTTCATAATGTATCATGTTTAAAGTGGAATAATCTAAGCTAAGTGGTCTTCGTTTTCTAGGTTTACACTTACTGTTTTTGTGACTTTAAAATAGATGAATTGTTAGATTATGCTTGTTTGGGAAATTTGTTTGCATAGAAGGAAAATATGTGATAAATTTTGTTAATGCCTCTCATTATAATTTTGACAATAAATATTATCTTTTAATTTCTCTTTTTTTACCATAAAAATAGTTCTTATAAAAATTGGAGACATCTTTATATCAATATGTGAGGGGTTTTCTTTTCAGTCGTAACTTGATAATTGCTAGATGGATTTTAACGTTTGAGGTGTCAATTTAAAGGTATTCATTTCTATATAGATTTGCCAATATGCCTCAGAACTTAGGAAAAGGCATCATCTAAGTACTGTTGAGGGCTGATTTAAAAAAAAATTACCACTATCTGTCGACTGTGGGTCGCACGATCCACATTTGTTAACAACTAAAAATATAGACATATGGTTTTAAATAGTATTAAAGGTTAACCATAGATTGCAGTACTTATTTCCCAGGCATAAAGCTGAGATCATCAGCTAGGCATTATGTCATAAGCCCTGATAAATTTTACTTTCTCTTAAAAAAGTAAATAAAAATGGATTTGTTCAGAAGAAAAGTTTCTTTTTCTTAGTTTTGTTACTTTTAAGCTGAGTTTAAATTAGTGAACCTGAACGATAATATTGGGATGTTATTTGTTATCCTTTGAAGTCAATGAAAAATTAATGAAAATATTAAAAGCTATAGTTTATTTTAAGTCAAATTTCTTCCGTGATCCTCCACTCTGAACCAGTCACTTCATCATGCTTTAATTTTTTTCACTTTTAAATTTTTTGAATTGTGAGCCTTTTTTTGTAGGGCCGCCACAAGGGGGGGATGAAGGGGGCGATTTTCCCGCAGCTCAAGAGAGGACGTTTCACATAATTGGCACTGGTGCAGTGGCTGATAATTGGAAGATGATAAAACATTTTTTAAGAAATCTGGGCTCAAATTATTTAAAAATTACATTCCAGTGAATGATAAAAGTTCAAGGGTAATAAAAAGAAGTAACTATTCAAAAGTGTCAAGACCCACTTCTTTTGCTGTGATGAGGGAATGAGACTGAGTAAATATATGATTGGTTTTTTTATTCACCCAAAAATTATTAAAGATATTCGACTGCCCTGTTAACCCAAGTAACCTGGACTCTGATTAGGGATTAGGGGTCAGATTCAATTAGTTTGGAATTGATCGAGTTCTGATGCTTATTTTCATATGTTAAGATTACCTAAAACTGCAAAGTTGGTGTTATAATTTCTTTTTTTATCCAAAGAATTGTCCCCTTTTTTCTGTGGGAGCGGGGGTATTCCAAAGTCCAGAGTGGCTTCGAACCCCCCTCCCCACCCTTAACATCATTCTAGTCGCCTATGGGGACCTCAGGTGAACTACGACCTCAAGTTCCCAATCTCCTTGTGGCGTTCGTGCTCTTTAAAGAAGCTGTTGCTACTTTTCTGTACTTTAAATAAAATGTGAACTAAGCCAGAGTTGGAATAGGTAAGGTCTTAACAAAGCAAAACTCAGTTAATTCATTTATCAGAGGTAATGGAGAGATCAAAATTGTTACTGAATTGTTCTTGTTGACGTCTTCACTTAATTGAATCACGTGCAAATTAAATATTTAATGGTATTTTCCACTAAACTCTCCTCTCAGGTATGGACACAAGACCTCAAGCTGATCAAAGAGAATGCCCACCCAGAGAATGTGTACATCCTGGTTGCCAGTGGGCATACTATTTACTGTTGCTCATCACTGATCAATATGTCACAGCCAATAATCAAACAAAATGACTGCTTATTACACATAATAACTAGCTCATGGTGCCCCGCTTCGCTGGGAAGAAGAAAACAAATAATTGTAAATAAAATCAATGCATCATGGTGTGGGGAGCCATTTTCTTTATATTTGTTTCCTTAAGTAAGAGTTTATCAAAAATCTACTACCCTACACGCAGGTGTGGACACCCGACCTGAAGCTGATCAAGGAGATAGACGCCCACCCGGTGAACGTATACAGCCTGGCTGCCAGTGAGGACACTGTCTACTCCTGCTCCAACGACGGGACACTGAAGGCGTGGGCTCTGGACACCTACGAGCTGAAGAAGACCCTGGTCGAGAGTCCAACCAATGAGATCAGCCGTCTGTTCTACACCGAGGGCCGACTTTACTCTGGCGACGACAAGGGCAATGTGAGATACTTTAAAATAGGCAATAGACAACAGACAATAATTGATTTCTTCAACATACACATATTGTAATGGACATTGTCAATAATCATTTATGATATAGTGAGAGCATGCAGAGAGAATCATACAGCAATAAGTACAAATCTATAATACGGTATGTAATACAAATTTGAGTGATAAATTACATGCTAATTTTAAATTAAAAAACTCATCAATCTTATAAAAAGGGTTTGCAGACATCAAGTCAAACAGTACATCTGTAAATTTATTTTTGGTTAAATTAAGCCAGGCTGGTGGTAACATATATTAAATAGCGCCTAACTCCTAAAATATTTATGGTAATTCATGTATTTGGTAAGCCTACATCGTGGTAGTTCAAGTTCATTATTCCTTCTAGTCTGATATAACTATGCATCATATTTCTATTAGGCAATTCAGCGAGATTCTTCTTAAATAAAATTAAAATATGAAAAAAGTGTTCACCTAAATTGTAAAGGATTTGTAGCCCAGCTAACAATAATTTACCTACCTTCATTTCAACCTGTCTTGTATTTTGTTTTTAAACTTCCGTCTTGCTCATTCCAATCCATCTCAAACTCAGTTGACCGAAAGGTCTTCTTCTTCCTTCCTTCTTGAATCTCTTAAAATAAAAAGAGTCATATTCTCTTTTCCATTTTTGCATACCCATGTAAAGCAGTAACTTAAATAACAAACTTAGTTTGATTCAATTTCAATATTCTTTGTCTCTTTACTGATTTTTAGGAATTTGCCTGATACCACCCAAAGTTTGCTTGAAAAATGAAACACTATATATGTATAAATATTATACCATATAGGTTTAATACAAAGTTTGCCTTACTTAAAGGTTTTAGAAAAGTACATTTAAATTAATACGTGAGGTTTAATAAAGAAAGAATCTCAAGCTCTGGCTTCTCAACACAACTTTCTACTGAGTGGTATCGTCTTCTTAACTAGCGAAGAAGAGTTATGAAGAGTGTAAAGTAAACACATGGAAATCACCTCACTTTACTTTAGATTGAATGGTATGGTATGACAGGTCCTGGTGTGGGAGAACGACCAGCAGGCAGGGAAGTACGAGGTGGCGGAGGAGGTGTGGGACCTGCTGGTACACGGCAGCCACCTCTTCACTGTCCGCAACATGGACGTGTCCATCATCGAGATGAAACCCGGTCAGTGCTTTGCTTAACACGTTCCCTACAGTAACTGATTTCTCGTGCCACTCATTCCACATGTGCATCAGCAGCTGAAATTGGCGATCATTCCCAAATTCTTTGGCAAACCAGTTTCAAGACCTTGCTTGAAAGAATTTTCTTTTACCTAATTGCCTGTAGATCTTGATTTGATTGTTTTGTTCACTCGATGAACATTTCACTGCTGGTTGTGGCATCTTTACAGGAGCACTAAACACTAAAATTATATATATTTATTTACGTACATGAATAATGTAAATTAATATATAATTTTAGTGGTTAGTGCTCCTGTGGAGATGCCGCAACCAGCAGTGAAAAGTACATTACAGTGAACAAAACAATCTAATCAAGATCTTGTGGTAATTAAGGTGAAAAAAACTATCATTCCCAGCCGCAGTTTGCATATCATTTTAGGAATTTTTGTTAACGTTGGTTTTGTTAATAATATTTCTGGTAATAGTTATTTCTGGTTTTGTGGTAATAATAGTTCTGGTAATAATAGTTTCTAGTTCTAGGAGGCCCTACTTCGGCTGATGATAATGAGACATCATCAGCATTATAAGTTTAGACAGTGTCAGCTGCATAGTGAGGAATTGGTTACTTGCGACGCACACAAATTAAACTAGGATAAAATTGATATGCAGTGAAACTATGTGTATTTAACTGTAAAATGTTTACTGTTCTTTGCCTTTGAATAAAAATTGTTATCGAAGTAATAAACAAGCTAATTTAAACAGCACATCTGTTAACAATGGAAAGTATTTTTTTGTAGACTGTTTTCTAGTGTGCAACTTGCTAAAAAATTCATCTACAGGAAGAAATATTCATGTTTCTGCAGAAAAAAAAACATTCATGATTTAACCAATATTTTAGGGTATATCACAGCCAACAATAGATATTAGTGTGTAACAATGATCTTATTTACAGGTTTCAAACAATACTCCTTTCTGCATTCTGTCAGTGGGAGAAGCCCATTAAGAAAAGTGGGGGATTATTTCTGTTTCTTGGAACGAGAGGCAAGAAACATCAATATTTGCCAACTGTCGAAGGAATCAAAGTTCTTAGCTGTGGGAAATATTCAGGTATGCATAGTTATTTTGCTGTTGTGATTAGGGATGTTTCGGTACCGAAAATTAAACAATCCTCGGTACCGGGACCATCATGGTGTACAATGTGAGGAGGAGGTGAAGTTATGCTACGAGGATGTGAGGAGAAGTTTATGCCATTCCTTTATTAATAAGTGTACGCATAAATTTCCAGGCAATCTGTTGTATATTTTATCCATGTTTTAAGTTTCATATATAAGTTACAGAAAGCCAAACTTCGGTCACACTTTTAATTTTAATGTTTTAACCTTCTGCTAACAGGTATAGCAAAAATTGTAGAATAATATGGAACACTGGTGGGGAATAGATGTAGAATAATATATTATGCAACAAAAATAATAGAATCCAAACCAACTGTTATTATCAGTTTTACAATTACCATAGAAAATAGTCCCACTTTAATTTATTTAGAAATTTGTAGACAAAAATTAAATTAAGAGCAAAATAATTTCAGCCACATTTAGAGTCAAATGCAATTAATTATGGAAATATCATTAACCTCCAACAATTGCAGCACTTGCAACTACTCGACAATGGTAAAGTAATTAGAAGCTGTCATTCTATTGGTAAATTAATTGGTTATCCAGAATGGCCAGCTTCCTGTTCACTTGGTTCCTCTTTGACTCTCTGGGAACTTCTCAGCGGAGCTTGATTGGATACCCAATCAGGTCTGACTCCTGGAAGGACTAGCGGATCATCCTGGCTCGTCCAGATGTGACAGGATGAGGAACCTTTATCTTATGGTCCAGAAGATATGCCTGGAGGGTATGCCAATCCAGAAAACAAACCGTCCTGGTCAACACTCTCCACTGAAACTTAGGACTCCTGGGTAGCGACCCTTGCCTAATCCCTAGAAGTTCGACCTGTTAGAGGGTGAGAAGGCCCTGAAGGAGGCCAGAGAATAGGTTGGGAACAGTGTTACCAGATTGAAAAACGCTTATTATCGCACCAACCAAGGAAAAATATCGTAAATTTACTGAAATTATCATACTTTTCCAATAAATTTTGTAAATTTGCATAATTTAATCAAATAAATGTAAAAACCGCCTAAAGGCATTCAAGAATGCCCTGTACTACTGTAGAAATATAATTTTTGACACCAAAACATTATAGATTATCTGTAAAAAAGTGAAAATAAAGTAGGCTCCAAAACATCATCAAACTATTGTACCAAAGAAAATTTGGATCGTACCACACTAAAAATTATTGTATTGGGAACATGTACAATAATTCATGTGTTCCCAGACGTGAATTATATTGTATGTCTGGGAACACTGGTTGGAAATGGTCTATCTTCCTTCAGGGGCGAGGTTGACTGACCAAAACATACCTTTCTCTTCCTCCAAATCCCTTCTGAAAGCTGCATGATATCCCGAAAAAAGGAGACTGTCTAGTTGGCAATACTGGTACTTCCCTCCCTTCAAAGTCTTATCAATCTAAACCCCTTTTTCACGCTGTTTTGATGTATTACTTGCAGGGTCATGAGATGATCGTGAACGCCCTGGCCAGTGTAGACACCCCGGCGCCCACCATCTTCAGTGGCGGCTACGACCGGAACGTCAAGAGGTGGGACGTGACAACGCTGAAGAACACGGGAACAGCAGAACTGGAGACTGTAGTCAACACCATAGCAGCCTCCGACATCAACACTGTCTATGTGGGAGGGGCCATCGGCTACCTTGCCAAGATCGTCTTCCAATGACTCACACTTGTTAATTTAGAGATTCGACTGTTTTGAGTTTTTAAATCACTGAGATAATTGTTTTGTATTTTGTATCCAAACATTCCGAATTCCGTCATTACAAGAGATTCTTGAGGTCTTTGTAAACTAACAATGGTAACTAAATACACCAAACTGATAGTTTTAAAAGTGTAACAGTATTTCATATGTAATGGGTTAATGCTAAATATACTGTATGTTAACAAATTTTGAGTTTTTTTTCTGTATTCTGAAGTTCAAAAGGATCCTGCTACTCAAAACATCTTTGGGCTTTTTCCGAGTCATCATTGCCGAGTGAGTCATGTCATTTTTATTGTTGCCATCTTAATGTCACAGTAGCGACTGTGTTCACAGTGGTGTGTGAACTCGCATAGTTGAAACAATGGTATTCAAATCGCAGCAGGACTTAGTTGATGTCAAAGGTAGCCAAATGTGACTAGTCCCTTAGATTTAAAGACATTAATACTTTGATATCTTCAATTCCTTAAGTCCAATTTATTATTAAGTAATGTTGAAGCAATATTATTAAACCAATTTACTGAATCCAATTTATTAAGCGAATTTTGAAACAAATCACCACCTGGAACAAGGGTATGAAGACACCAACGTGTGTTCACCAGATTTATATACAGCCAATTCCAGAAAAAGTTTCAATATGAATCTAAAAACATATTTATCCAACATCTAGGTTAAATGCAATTCAGTTTTGTATAATCAATACAAATAATTCAGTTTGATTGCAATATTTTAATTTTGATTTTCGCGGACACTTGCCATTACTGATTAGTAACAAACAAGTTTCACAACGTTTCAGGATCTGAAATCTGATCCCATCTTCAGGTGGAAAAGAATCTAGAACATAACAAGCCATCTGAACAATTTTTTTGTCCAGGTTATCCTGGCTGTGAGTAGTATCTTGTTGTTCTAGGTTTTTTTCCACCTACAGATAGGGTCAGATTCCAGATCCTGAAATGTTGTGAAACTTAGCTTTTACTTATCAATGATGGCAAATGTCCACAAAAATCAAAATCAAAATATAAAAAAATCACCATCACCAACAATGAATTTCACACAAAGAATTGATTTCAATGTTTGTTTTGACTTGCCTCATTGTTGGTGAATTTCCCCTATAGGAAAGAAGCTAAAACTGTAAGTCTTAAGCCCGAGACCATCATAACTTTTTTGTTTTCAGGTTCCCAGATGCCAAAAACATTATTAATTTATTTTCATAAATATATATACACATTATATTTATGTGTGTCTTTAAGCACGATAACTCCCATAAAAAAGGTCCAATCTGAATGAAATTTGGCACAGACATGTAAAATAGTAATTATTCGGACGAGTTTGAAAACCAGCCTGATCAGACTATTGAAAGGGGGGGTAAACCCCTCCAAAAATGAGGTTTTTGAATTTTTCACATGGAAAAATTAAAATAATGTAATTTTTGTTGACACATTAAATTCAGCTTACAAAAACAAATAATTTTGTATGTTGAATCGTTGCTCTATGGCCATTGGCTACCGAGCTATCGCTAGTGGTAACCACAGTACGTTGTCCCAATGTTATCCTCATGGGAAATAAGTAAAATTCTATATCTCACTTATTTCTCAACATATCTCATTAAAACTTGGTATATGGCTTCTTCTAGTTGAGACCTAATAAATATTGGTTTAAAACCACCCAGTTTAACGTACCTTTTGCATCAAACCTACATACTCATTCCCCATGTTAATTGAAGCTTACAAAAACATGTCAATTCTCGCTATGTTGAATTGAAATATGCTCTTTCGCATTTGAAATTTGCTGAGTATCCAGGTCTGCCACAACGGGGGTATTTTTGTTGTTATTGAAGCCTCATTACAAGTTTGTGCATTCACTGTGGCTTGTTTTTCATGCTTGAGTTAGTTGAATTGCAACCCCAGCTCGTACCTTGTATCGACTCAGTAGAGTAGAAGCTTGATCAATCGCTGCCCCCCATCATTATCCATCACTGGTGCTGTACTGTTCATGTATCGTAATTGACTCTGTGCGAACATTGAACAAATACAAGCACACGGTAATATCAGTTCAGACCTGTATTACACTTGCACAAGATGAGTGTGCATCTTGACACTTGCATACTTGTATAGTATAAATATAAATATTTATTTTATTTATTTATTTATAGTTTTAACTATATACAGGGTGTCAATTAAAAACATTTCAGGATTTCAGGAGGTGATTCCTTACATCAAAACTAAGAAAAAAGTTCCTATAAACATGGGTCCTAAAACGCTCGGTTATCCGTCTGTCGGTATGTATGTGTTTTTAACATGATTTTGCATTACTTGGAAACTACTAAAGATATCAATTTCAAACTTGGTACATATGTGCAGACTAATAGGACCTATTTTGGTGCGGAGTATCAAATTTCTACTTTGTACCATTCCAAAATGGCAGCCATTTTTAAATTTTAAAACTTAATATCTTAAAAACAGTAAATTTTACAAAAATTGTACGAGAGACGAAAAAGTTGTGCAACTTTGTTTCCTACAAAACCATATCAAGATTTAAGATTGAACTACATTTAACAGAGTTATTGCAATTTTTCCAACAGAATACTGCTTATTTTATGGCAGCTATAGCAAATTTGCTTGAATTATAATAGCAAAATTGCAATAACTCTGTTAATTGTAGTTTGATCTTAATAATCTTAATATGATTTGTAGGAAACAAAATTGTACAACTTTTTTGTCTCTTGTGCAATTTTTGTAAAATTTCTGGTTTTTAAGATATTAAGATTCAAAATATAAAAATGGCTGCCATTATAAAACGGTACAAATTAGAAACCTGATACTCCATACCAAAATAGGTCCTATTAGTTAGCACATACGTACCAAGTTTGAAGATCTCTTTAGTAGTTCCAAAGTTATGCAAAATCATGATAAAAACAAATACAGACTGGTAGACAGATAACCGAGCATTTTAAGACCCGTGTTTATAGGAACTTTTTTCTTAGTTTTGATGTAAGGAATCACCTCCTGAAATCCTGAAATGTTTTTAATGTATATTTATGTGGAAGTTTGATTTATTCCAAAACCTTTTAAAACTAGTATCTCCACAGATTTTAAAAGAAATCCAATTGCAGTCCAGAGGGTGATGGTTTTAAGTTCCACTGCATGCAAACCATGGAAAAAAGAGGCCAATTCTTTGACTAAAACAAGGAAATCATAAAATAAGGCACAACATTTTCCCACTGTATAAATTTAATTGTTTTAGCAATACATCATAATAAACTTAAAAAATATACCTTGAAAATATAAACATTATGACTAAGTTCTTATAAACAGACAATTTATTTAAAAGAGAGCTGGATCAATGACTAGAAATGTACAAAATGGCGCAATAATTTAACTTTGGCTGTCATATTATTCTACCTAAATTATAATAAAAACTAAAAACAGCTAAAAGAACACAGTTGTCTAGTAATTACATAAATACATTTTTCTAGGAGACAATTAATTTCTACATAATATTAATTGGTAAAGTAACACACACTTAGTTTAAGTAATAGTAGTTGTTATTTGTGTCATACTTTTTGTTCTAGTTCCATTCATTCAACATCTGATACAAACATTAAATATCATGGAAAATCCAAGTATAACAGCACAAATTGTAAAGTCTTTTAACTAAGAAAACAATTAAAAGACCCGTAAATCTGGGTGGAAGGCACCTACTTAACAGTTGCAAAACTGTGAAATTAAAACTGTTAAAGAATTAGATTGGAAGAAAATTTGAAATAATAACTTAGAAAAAAGGATGTGTAAAGGTTTATTTTTAATAATTTATGTCACTGCATAGCCAAGCCAAAAGAAATAAAAATTATAAATTTTGTGACATTTATCAATATTACTTATTACCTACTAAAGGGCTTTTTGCCTAATTAGGTGGGACATTATGAAAAGGATAAGCAGGCTTACCTTTGAAAGTGTAGGCATCCCAGAAAGCACACATAACACACATAACGAGAAATGAGAGTGAGTTGATATTTGAAATTTTTACTGGTCACTACCTTTCTCCTTCAAGTTGACAAAGAAGTCAGTGGCTTCGAAATACCCTACTTTTTTGTGTGTACATTATGTGTTCTTTCTGGGATGCCTACATTTTCAAAAGTAAGCCTGCTTATCCTGTCCATAATTTCCCACCTTATTATCTACTAAAGTTATGTTTGAGCTATGTCACAGATTAAAAAGATTAATTAAAAAGTTAATTCCTAAATTATTTTTATCTGATATTTGTCATAAATGAAACATTTGCTTGATATAAATTTTACTTGAGGGAGAGGGGAAAATGAAGTTACTTTTGTACATTGGGATAAAATATTTTAAGTTCCAGCAAAAACTATTTTGTCATATATGTCAATTAAAATAGTAGTCATGTCTCACATAGTCTTTATTTACAAAAAAACCTTTTGAGTTACTTTTTAAAAGATAAAAGGTAAGCGTCTAGACTTTGGTTACTCGTTCGATTTACGCTAAGCACACCTCAATATAAGTAAGGATGCTTCCCTTAAAAGCATGACCCTTGTTCATTTCTTAGGTCAAGAGATAAAAAGAGACTTCCAAAAATTCTTAAAAAATGAGCAACATAGTTTAATGTTAAATTAATATATTTAGAAAGCAGAGAAACTTAAATGTTAGTTATTATTTTTGAGAGTAGAAGAAAAATATATAATTTTTCAATATCCATTATAATATTGAGCTTTTTGTGGTGTACAAGTGTCTGTGATGCTACTATTTAAAAAAAAGAGCAAAACCAATACAACCAAACGAGCACATTAAGATTTAAAGTTAAAAATTGTACAGTATAAAAGTCACACACATACAACCGTTCATTTACATTATCAACATGTTTATATTACTTCATTATTTGTTATTTTGTAACTGTTCATATGGCTAAAATAGACTTATCCACTTTGAGATGAATCTCCCTATGTAACAACCGAATATTTCAACTTCAGTATTTGTTCTCAATTTATTAAAGCTATTAAGATCAGTTGTCTTAGTAGAGCACAAGATAGATATTGTTAAAAATTTTCACTCGTTGATAAAGCATGATCAACCTTCTACTGAGTACGTTTATTGAACCAAACGACAACCAACTACATTCTATTTCAACTAACAAACCAGTATTAATAACAAACAGTAAGCTTGAGTCTCATAAATTACAAAAAGGCATGAAAATATTGCTGCAAAAAATTACTCCTTAGAAAAATTAATCAATCATCATGTGTTAAGAGAAAATCATACTGTACATTAATCAAACATTTCATTCAATTTGAGCTCATAATTACTTGTATAAAAACATTTTTTAACCATATACTATCAAATAAACATTGTGCTTTCAACTTTAATCATAGAGATAAAATAATAAGGTCTGTTTTGAAACATGGTAACAACAAAGTGATGAATTATAATAAGCATAATTGTATAAATATAATCTACAAATAAATATATATTAAAATAAAAATTAGCCTTTGGAATATTTTTATTTTGAGGGCTTCTTGAAATTTATTGAAAAGTTAAATGATCTGACCCAAGTAAGTAATAAAACTCAAGTCAAAATTAAATTTACGCTTGCAAAAAACAATGCTAACCAATCTCCTAAGATATTTTAGTAAAAGAGGATTAAAAAAATGTTTTTAGTAATTATGGTATAACATATTATGTACTACTATTTTAATATGTATTATTATTAACTTTTAAGTAAGGCCTGCATAAAAGTTAATAGTAACACATAGTTGACATTATGTAATTGTCAAATTAATTATTTGGTACTGACTACACCAGAGGATGGATCCAAAGGCTAAACACATACTGTCAAACATCAAAATAAATATAAATGCTCGAGTTATTTTTGAAACAGCATTGAGGTTAAAATAAAGCTGCGATCTAAATTAAAATGCCCAAACAGTCTAGACTAGATAAAGCTATATATGTACAACGTCGCTGTGCACACGTAAGTTTGTGCTTACTTTTGCGGTCTGTTCCTCCACAAAGATACCCGTTCTTTGTACAACAAACAGATGAAAGGATGGGAGTCGTCGAGCAAAATAACTAGAGCAAAGTGCACTTCCGCTGACGCCGCTTCTGGGGCTCCGGCCGCAACACCGCTCGCACGGCCTCGTCAAACACCTGCAACAGTCGGGACATCAGCTGTGGCTGTGTACTAATACAGTACACCTCAGATTTTCCGGATTCATGTGGCGGAACACCGATCCGGATGACAAAAAAATCAAGATAGTCCGAGGTTATAACAATATCGCCTATATAGCGATTGTGTACCTTAGCCCCTGCTAAATTGATGCTGCAAACGACGTATCAAGAATACAACATGTTTGTCTTTCAAATTTTAAGGGGGTTTAATTTTTAAACAAATTTAAGAACTAAACTTCATTATCAATCATACGAATATAATGTTAACTTTTACCATAATTATACTGTTCAGGTTTGGAATAAAACGCCAGATTACAATATTTAATTTACTAAGATTAAATAATCATAACTCAAACTTAAAAGTAACTCAAAACTTAGCACAGTAACTCTTCTTAAGAAATAACATAACACATCAAATGACAGCAATAACCTAACTCGAAAACTGCCATCGGCTATACCTTTGTTGTTTACTGCTAGTGCCCCAAGTAGCAATCCAGAAAGCTACGTTCGTGGAAATGCTGTAATATACTATTTAGGTGTGCAATCCTTAAATTATTGTGATTCCAAATTTATACAGTAATGTATTACATTTGCATTTTCCTTTAAGAAGGCGCATTTCACCCATGGACTCCCTTAAATCATGTTCTTGCTGTGATTTTAAAATTTTAATTTCTTGGATAGACCAGTCCGGATAATCAGGGATCCAGATAATGTGGGGTCCGTATAACACGAGGTGTGCTGTACCACAAACACTAGTTCAAAACAAGGTTTACACTTGCATGTAGCAGGGGCAAGGAGGATGTCTTGCCTAAGCCTCAAATGTGGGGTGCCTGCTGATGTTCCTTTCCAACCACAACCTTACAATTCAGGGATAGACCCTAAAATTCACCAAAAAGACTATTATTTGTTAGTTAATTAGAGAAAAATATATGACACTAAAAATTGCTGAAATTGAGTAGAATGTCCTTTCCAGGTTTATTATAACATACTCCTCAGATCATCTGAATTAATGTGGCTAATATATGATCTAGATTCAATAGAGAATATTCACAGAACTATACACCCTGCGACATTGCTGTCATTGTTGCCACATCGGATCACAGAGAACTTCTCTTGTTATCATATCACTCTCCGTTGTAATAATTCCAGTGTCCTATTGTGGCACACAACCAGGCCCGATTCCATAACTGGGCACAATGGGCATGTGCCCAGGGGTGCCAGGGTTAAGGGGCGGAAAGAGGGCGGAAGAAAAAAATAAACAGACGCGCGCCGCACGAACGGCGCGTGACGCCAACTGAGTTCGACCTCAGACCTGCTGAGAGGGCGCTTGCGCCCTTGACGCCTCGTGTAAATTTGCCCCCTCCTCACCACTGCTACCAAGCCACCCGCCCCTTTGTATATTTATTGGCATATGCACAATATTTGTATATTTATTGGCATATGCACAATATTGTACTTGCATAAAGTAACATTAGGAGAAGTAAAACCTAGACGACTGGGGGCGTTGTCTGAGAGGCCAAGATGGAACTGTTGCGAGGGCGCACGTGCGCCGTTCGTCGCACGCTTGCTCGCGACGTTAGGCCTATTTGTTATACAATCGCCGACTGGCCAGTCCGGGTCCATAGGTGGTGGATAGTGGAAAGACTCACCAATTTAAGGTGGAGTTAAGGGACAAATCCCTCCTGAACCAAAACTGGCAAAGACTAAGGTACCTTTGACATTAGACGACCGGTCACGGTCGTGGTGACAGGTCTGCGTCCTAACACAAAATATGAATAATACTTCAAATGCGGCGATTGTGCGTGTTCACATGTAGTGACCCGGAGACAGTGACTTAACAAAAACAACAGGGATCAGCAATGCGATGCTGCAGTCGATCGCTTATTGTAAAAAGGCCTTATGGTTGGGGAGGGGGACGCACCAGTTTAATATGCCCATAGCACGAAGAGGGTTAAAAACGGGCCTGCACACAACTATTGTTTTCTTCTCATGTCACTTTTGCCTACCGTGCACAAAACATTATTTATTTGCCAGACAATATCGTGGCAGTATCATGGCAGGCAAATCTTGAATATGCTGCACAAAAATTGAATTTTGTGATTGGAAGGCTTGTGATTCAACTGTCAATGTTAGAGGTTGAACCTTTTGCTAGATGTTTGTATTTATATTACTATGTTACAGGTACTTTGTGTGCATAAAGGCTATAAACCCTCAAGACCTGTTATTATTATTCTATTCCTCAACCTTGTCTGGATAATCCAGGATCCGGATACTTTGGGTCCAGACCATTTGATGTGTAGACCAACAGAACTGACATCAACATCCTGTTGTGAACTAACCTGCTTGAGCCCTCGTTGTGTCAGAGCCGAACACTCCATGTATTTCACGGCTCGTATCTTGTTCGCCAGCTTCTGTCCTTGCTCGCGTTTGATCGGTGAGAGCCCCTGTTCTGCCAGACCGCTCAGGGTTTCCCGATCGTCTCGTAGGTCTATCTTTGTGCCTAACAAGACAAACTGTATTAAGTAAACTGCAAGGTTTAATATTTTAGACTCATGATTTCTGGGTGTTTGGGTTTCTAGCTATGCGAAAGATAAATTGTTAATGTATTAGATTAAATATTAGATAACAGTATTATTTTTTAATAGTAAAGAATTATGAGATTTTTTTATCATTCAAGAAATCGTACCTTGGCTAGTTCCATTAAGAATGTTGTACATATTACTAGTAAGGAATAGTGTACTTCACCTTTTTTTAAGAAAGGGTGAGACTCTTTGTCTACCTTTACCTATACCTATACCTTTGTTGTTTAACGCTAGATAATAAAAACTCCTCAAATGTGTTTTTGAAAAAAAAAAACTCCTCTCGCTTTTTGTTGTTGGTTATTTTGGCCTTTGAATGCGCGAGCAGTTTTTCTGATAACTGCTACTAAAATATTGTCAAGGAAAAACCATGCCTTACATGTTAAACTAAATTTCAATAAATTAAATATTTTATGATTAATGTTAGACCAACTTATTTTTTATGATATTTTAACCAATCAATATATTTCTGATGCAAAATGATGATACTTAGCCTACTAGAATAAAACAATACACAATTTGTGACATTAACCAAGGCCACACTACATATACAGGCCATGCTGCAGGATTTATGACGTCAAACTAGTAGGCGGTCTGAAAGTCTGGCTCAGGACTCACAGCTGTGCTGCTCATCAGTTACTTTGAAATCAAAACAAGAAAACGTAAATAAACAAGTAATTTTTGACATTTAGTGATGAAATGTAAACAGAAAAAACGTAAACAAACAAGGAATATTTGACATTTAGCAATAAAATGTAAATATAGGATGTTAGTTCCCTGCCTGCTTGTGTGACGTGGCGCAGCGCTGGGATCGCTGCAGCATGGCCTGTATTTTCAGTGAGGCCTTGCATTAACGCAACAACTAGGCCTCATTAACTTTGTACATTAGGTATAACATTTTATGGCTTTACGGTATCTGTATTCAAAATATTACGTTCTTGGCTGGCAGAACAGTTTTTCAACGTTACATAGAAACTCACCAACTAAGATCATGGGAGCGTCGGGGCAGTGGTGTTTGATTTCTGGGTACCACTTTGAAGTGACATTTTCAAAGGAAGACGGACTCGTCACACTGAAGCATATAAGGAAAACATCGGTCTGCAAAATAAGAAAATGCAACTATCATAAATGGAAGAACAATGACAAAATCTATACATAATAGGTACATGCTGGCTAAGCTTAATGTCAACTTTGGTATTTTCAATATACCATTAATCAAAGAGAAAAAACTTCCTGCATTTCTATTGGTAATCATCAACATTCCTTGGAAGGGCAGATTGACCAGCAAATATCAAAACCTTCCTTTCACAGTTATTCTTGCCATCAATCTGTGATATATGTGAATACAAACAATCAAATGTCATGTTTGCTTCTTTTCAAAAGTTATTTGATTTGTCTACATGAGGTCAGTAGGTCCTCATAATTTCTCAATGACAGAATTTCAATTTTCCAGAAAAATTCCTAAAATTTTAGGACCCAGCCATCTCAAGTAGACTACCTAACTCAGGCATCATTGGCATCAATAACAAATTACTTTCTTATGGGTTGACATTTGTATCCTATTGATTAATTTCGGTATTAAAGACTCATCCTTATGAAAATAAATCAAATACACGAACTACAAACCGACCTGTGGGTAGGAGAGTGGCCTCAGTCTGTCGTAGTCCTCTTGCCCCGCCGTGTCCCACAGTCCGAGACTCACCGGGATGCCGTCCACCACCATCGGAGCCGAGTAGTTGTCGAACCTGGGCCAACACGACTGATTAGACTACATCCAATTTATACCGAGCTACCGGTACTGATTGAATTAAAAAGATTTTAATAATTTCACAACAATTTTTTTGATTGATTGTCTCACCTTATCAATCCAATGAATAATGTGCTTGCTTGTACAGAGTTATAAAAAAGAAATACCCCCGTTGCAGCAGACCTGCATACTCAGCGAATTTCAAATGCAAAACAACATATTTCAATCAAACATAGCAAGATTTGATATGTTTTGGTAAGCTCCATAAGAATAACATGGGGAATGAGTATGCAGGTTTGCTGCTATAGGTGTATTAAAACTGGGTGGTTTTAATTCAATATTTAGTAGATCTGAACTAGAAGAAGCTATTTACCAAGTTTTAACAAGATATGTTGAGAAATAACCGAGATATCGAATTTTACTTATTTCCCATAAGGTTAACATTGGGACAACGTACTGTGTTTACCACTTTCATTACCTCGGTAACCAATGGACATAGAGCAGTGATTCAAAATACTAAATTGTTTGTTTTTTTGAGCTGAATTCAATGGTGCCCACAAAAATTTGATAAATTTTATTTTTCTATGTGAAAAACTCAAAAAACCCATTTTTGGGGGGGTTTACCCCCCTTTACCCCCCCTTCCGGTGGTCCGATCGGGCTGGTTCACGAACTCGTCCAATTGATTACCACTTTACATGTCCATACCAAATTTCATAAAGATCAGACCATTTTTGCGGCCGCTATCGTGCTAACAGACACATAGATATATATATATATATAGATATATATATATATATATATAGATATATATATATATAAAAATTTGAACGAATAGTGTTTTTTGCTTCTGGGGGCCCCAAAATGAAAAGTTATAGTGGTCCCGAGCTTAGGTCTTACCATGAGACCTACGGTAATAGCTTCTTCCCTATAGGGGAAATTCGCTAAAAACTAAGTTAGAGGAACTAAGTGAACATAGCAGGCTGTAGCGAAGGTAGGCCTGCGCTAAAAAGACAAGCTGTTTTAGGTTCTAACCAGGCCTTAGTACATAAAACAATGAATTTAAAAGTTATGCAATTTAAACATTGGGCCAGATGAGTTGTTATATTAACATCGAGATAGGCCCTAATAGTGAAAAATATCAACAAAATGCTAAAGTTGTGCAGTTATATATTTCCTTACAGTAATAAGGATAAGAATTAGTGGAAACTAGTTTAATGGAACAAACTAGGATCTTTCAGACTCTGCTCTTTGGTTTGGAACATCAACAGATTTTATGGATGTTGACATAGAGTAGGCCTACTAGGAGAACCTGTCAGAAAAAAATTAGGGCTACTATTTATCTACTAGTACCAGGAGTTACTATTTATCTTAGTGCAATTACTTACACTGTGGGAACATATTCGCCTGGAAAACTGTCTGTAGTATAAGAAATGAGCATGCATGTCTTCCCCACTGTTCCATCTCCAACCACAACACATTTGATTGGCCTTCCTGAAGACATTCTTGCTTTTTATCTTATAAGCCTACCAGGATGATATTGTTCTTCTGAAATAAGATATATTGAGTTAGGCCTATTCTAAATTAATAAAGAGCTACTGTAAGATTATGGTACGAGTTTCATATCTGATCACCGTTTATTTCTACAGCAGACAATTTAACATCTGATTTCGAAGAAAACAATATTGAACAATCTACTGATAGTCAAAATTCGATATATTGTTTGTTGGACAGAACTTGACATCCAATTCCAGTATTTATTATCAATTGTTGTGTTACACTGTGAAAATATATTTATCGATAGTATATATTAGTAAGGGAGAGTGGGGCAGGTTCATACAAAATTACATATATCGCCTTTAAGTATTTTTAGCTCCCTTGATTTCCAAACAAAATGTTCTGAAATTTTATTTTAATATTGCATGTTATCTAACCATTATCATGAAAGTTTCAAAATATTTGTTTACAAAAACTGCACTTTGTATGAAACTACCCCAAATTGGGACATTTTCATACTTCATTGGGGTAGATTCATACAAAGGGAAAATATTGAAATAAATAGCATTAGAACTTATGTTAAGTAGTTGTTTTAAGCTGTTTAAAAAACTTCATACTAAGTTACAATAATTAGGCCTAAAAGTAGGGTTACACAATGTTACTTGTTAAAATATTACAGAAAAATAGAGCAGCTGCATCGAGTCTTGCTCCAAAATGTAAGTTTTGGTACAATTTCTTGCAAATCAACAGCCCTAAAACTTGCTAATAATGAAAGTTAAGACGTAAAATTAACTGTGAAAACATTTCCATCTGCGTAAGCTCTATTAGTTAATTTCCTGTAATATCTCGCCAGTTGTAACAATAATTTGAAAATTAAAAAAAATTAATGTTTTGAGTTAAACTGTAGGCCGATACTTTAGCAGAGTATTTTTATGATATTTTTTACAGAGATAAATCATTCAATATTGATAAATAGTAAAGACAAAAAATGTATGAAACTGCCCCGTTTCAATGTATGAAACTGCCCCGTCGCAATGAATGTAAGTGCCTCAAGTGTGGTTATGTTATAAATCACCATATAACTTTTTTATAAGTTAGAATTGGAGATCTCAGTTAGCGTGTATGCAGTCCAAAATATTGAGCTGTCTAATATAATGCATAGATAACAGCAAAAATATTTAAAAGAATTTCTTTTACCTCCCTTTTCCCAGATAGTCATAAAAAAACTTTTTCTCGGATTTCAGTAAATCTCTCAATTTTGAAATGTACTGCAGAATTGAAACTTTTACAGGAAGTAATTAGTACCTATATGATGAGGCCTATAGGTGGTATGAATGATTTGTTTCCTGCTGTTCTGTAAGTTGGGAAATTTAGACTGTATGCAAATGCCCCCGTATGAAACTCCCCTACTCTACCCAACACGAAGGCAGTAGATGAGAAATAAAATGAGTTGTATAGACCTAGTTAATGACAGTAAAGTTTTGATTTAGTTTTTAGTTAGCTTTATTATGATTTAGTTAGAACATTAAAGTTAGGCCTAGCTATAATTTATTGTTTGTGATTGAATCAAATAATATAATTATTAACAATGGTTTCGGCTAGGCCTATAGCCTAGTTTTGTTATCCTAGATGTTTCTTTATTTCTGATGGTTGTTGGAAAAGTACATTGATTGAGTTCAACATGATAGGATGATAGTTTATATTCAAGGATTAGCTAATCCTAAACAGAATACACCAATGTGAAAACAAAACTGATCTTCGCCCATGATAAATTACATTGAGAAGTTCAGCTAGCCTATCATACAAAACCCAAGCAAAACAAAGAAACAATAATTAATATAAACACAGCCTGGAAAGGCAGATCAGATATGAAACTTGTACCTTTTGCAAAGGTCTAACTGAAAGGGTAGGCCTATCTCCTTTGAGAAAGAGATCACATTTATTGGAATAATTTAGCCTGAACTAGTCAACCAGGTAGATCCCGGGCAATATCCTTGGAGAGTCATTTAACATCCAATTTTCTTTTTTTTCAATGTTAGGCCTAGCCCATGGCCATTTTCTATAACGTTTTCTGACTTAAGGCATAACTTGATTCAAAATTGTATGACGCTTGATTCCTTGACTGGTATATAGCTGACGAGAACTAAATTACCAAATTAAATGTCCGAACCATTAATTAATAGTCAGGGAACTTAATAACTTTTTCTGACCTAAGGCATGACTTGATTTAAAAATTGTATGACACTTGACTCCTTGACTGATAGCTGACTAGGCCTAGAACCAAATTACCAAATGAAATGTTCGGGCCATTAATTAATAGTCAGGGAATTTAATAAAATTCACTTAGCAAAGGTTAAATTGATTCATTAAGACCTGTATCTGACATAAATGGTTTAAGCCTTAGCCTAAGCTCATAAGGGTGTTGACCCAAACTACTCTACATGGCTATAAAAACACTAATCAATTGTAACTAAATATTAATTTTTATACTTTTACAAGAAATAAAACTGAAAGCTGGACCACCGGTGCTCACTCACCAGGTTTCAAGTAGTTCTGATAGTATGATCTCCTGACAAAAATTAGTTGCCGACAATTAAAAATTATTGTTAGAAACCCGCAGCCATCACGAACCAAAACATCAAAGACGGATAATAGAAAAGAAGAAGAAACCAAGACTTGTCTTCATACAGATGAGATGAGGAAAATGTACCGAATGAGTAGCTAGCAAAATAGCATTGACGAAAGGACATAATAAAACTTCGAGCAATGATTAATGGTGCACAGATGTCGGCAATTTGAGTTTTGTTTTATATTTAGTGTATTATGTTTTATATTTATTGTATTATATTATGCATGACCGAGCCTATTGTACATAATTGTATTTAATGGCCAAATAAAGACTTATTGGCAAACGCTGTTAGAACAAACATTTTGCGCTTTAAAATGTTAAAATCAGCTTACGGGCGCACACAAAAGCAACTAATAATTATCATTATTTTGTCATTTAAATCATTTTAAGAGGCACGGGCAATGATGGCAATAATCGCTAAAACAAACATTTTACTTTACAAACATTTAAAAAGGCTCTACGGCTCTACGGGTGCATAGCCTCTGCGGACGCCGCGCCGCATTAGCCGCATTCACCGTAACCCTCTAGGGAATCCAATCCCGGACGATATTTTCAATCTTGGGATTTCGGGATTGAAAAACTTAAATCCCGGGATCCCGGGACTGATCCTGGGATTGACCCATCATAGTATTTGCCGATACAAACATAAATATTTAGTATTGATTCGCATGTATACATGGTATCGTAATATTATGCGATATAGAGGGCAGTTTTCCGTTTAGTTTTGAGTTGTTATCGTGATTATATATATAAAAACATAGACCGTAAAAAGTTTACGACATAGTCAGCCTTATCATGAAACACTGAATACAGTAGTAGTTATTAGAGTGAAAATAAGGGAACACGTTATCAGGATGGTCCTGTATAACCGTGAACTAATCATAAAATATTTATTCAGACATAGTTCAAAGAAATTCTTATACAGTACAAAACATGAATATAATTATTTGACCAAACAATATCAGGACTTGGAAAATTAGAAAAACTAGAAGTACGATAAAAATGATCATTAGAGCATCGTAAAGAATAACTTAATTGCAATTGCATTACTGTATCAGAAACAAGTTATACTTTCTATGTATTTTATTCAGAAGTTTGAAAATATTAACTGAAACTACTTTTAGGCCTATACATACTTTAAGACGACAAATAACTCATTAAAACTATAATTATTTGATGAAAACATCATTTTCTTAGTTATAACATTGTTTTAACTGATGAGATCCTAGTGAGTACGATTTTACACGTAATTTTATAATCCCGAAAATCCAGGATTGTGCCGGGAAATCCCGGGATTTAATAAGCCCTAAAATCACACGGGATCCCGGGATTGGATTATCCCTACTTACCCTTTCCCTGCAACGCGTCATGCGGCCACATGGCCTTTGCGCTGGCCAAATGGCCCTAGGTACGTAAATGGCTTCTGAAGGTGTTGGCTATCAGAGAGTGCTTTGGGAGTGATCGAAGAGAGCCTGAAATTAATTGAGCTATAGACATTATGAAAATATTGTCCTAAAATCAAGGTGCAAATATACGTCCATTTGAAATGGGTACATAAAAAAAGTTATTTCAAACTACGTAGGAAAAGACACCTGTTTAAGTTTTGATGTGAAGTTCGCAACTTTCGTGATTCCTAGCATAGCAAGAAAATTGTTGGGCTCTGTACTTTAAATGTAATACAGTACCAATTAATTAGATTCAACTAAAAAGTGGAAAGAGTCAGGTAGAGGTAATTACAAATATAGATAGCATAAGTCATCAAGCAGGTAGCGAATATCATTGTTTCATAAAAACAAGCGTTGCGATAATAGCGACAAATTTTTGCACTGGAAAAACCTGTCGTTTTTCGACACATTCGGTCACAAGCAGTGTGTTGCCACTTTTGGGGATTTTCGCCAAATTGTGGATTTTTCTTGGCCTTGGGGATTTTTTTGGTAGATTGAGTCCGATGGGGAATATTTGTTGGATTTAAATTTTGGTGGAGGATTGGTAAATAATAAATTAAATATGGTCGCAAATGTATGGTTATATTTAGAGTGAACTTTTTTTACCCATATATTTTTTATTGTCATAGATACTAATTTTGGGATGATTGGCAGTTGAAAGGGATTTTCGTTGAATTTGGCTATTGGATGGGGAAAACTTGGGATTTTCTTTAGTTTACTATGGCTTGGCGGATTGTTGGAGGATTTTTGCTTCGGCTGGGGATAAAATGGGGATTTTTCGCTAGACAGTTGGGGAAATTTCACGGGTGAGGGCTGGCAACACTGGTCACCAGACCACCATAAAAACAAAAACAGAAACTGTAACACATAACCTAACCTCAAACCGTTCTCATTCTGCAACCCACTTAATTTCTCCAACGCATGACTTCGAAACGTAAATTGAAGAATATTTGTTGACATTGAGTAAGTTTCTATTTTCAACCTTATAATTTAATTTTAATATAAATATCTTACTCTAATTTAAACGAGATCATAGACGATCCACCTAGAAGATAGACATAACCTAGCCTAACTTATTTACTTTTTCTAATACAGTACACTCCCGATTATCCGAGGTCTTCGGGACTGAGACTACCTCGGATTACACGAACCTCGAATAATATGGAGTTTACGTGTGTTTTGAGGTTGGGCTGTAATAAGACCACTTCAAAATCTTTTATTAATATAGTAGCCTATTTCCCAATAAATACGACAATGAAAGTCCTTTCGTGTTGCAAATAATAGAATTTTAAATAAAGACACTTGTTTCACGCATTATTATAACGTGAAGTAGCCTAAGAAAATAAAAATGTATTTTAAGCTTAGATCTGCCTCGGATAACCCGGAGTCTCGGATAACCGGGGCTCGGATAATCGAGAGTGTACTGTATTGAGTATCGTAAGTATAACATTTTGATCTAATTTCTATCCAGAGTAATTAGCTTGGTTTCATATCAAAACGCTTGGTTTCAAAACGCTCATGTGAAGCTTGGGTTACAATATCTTCATTCCTCCCTGTAAGGTCAAGGACCTTAAACATTCTCTGTTTGTTTGCCTAGATTCTGGCCTAATCTATTTGACACGGGTTTTGTATATCCTCTCTCCTGCCTTTACCATAGAACTACAACTGTTCAATGGTCTTTACAGGTTATGAACTTTAACGTTTATTTTACAGATTATGTTCGTCAGGTCTAATCACGGACTTCTCAGTAAGTAGCCTATAACTTAATGAGAGCAAAGTTCATTTTTCATGTCAGTGTACTTCGCATCCGTTTTTGTAGGTCTAATCATGTGTTTTCCGGGAATGGAAAATTTGGAGTTATTAAAAATGGAAATATAAAAAATTACTGAAACCTGATTATTGCACTAACACTGCAATGTGATGTCGACTATCTACCTATTGTGTTGTTCCCTCATTCAATATAGGCTAGGTAGTTTTCCAACAACAGTCACTACTGAAGAAGAATTATCCAAGAGGCCTAACCAAAAAATTAAGATAAAATTTACCCTGGCGTTTCCCTCAATTTATATTTTCAGTTATTTTATATTTGTGAGTAAATAACTTTCTCATGTTTCCTCACCAATCTCTGGAAAAAACTAGTTCTCTACCCACACCCTGGACCTCTTCGCAGAATCACATTTTTCCAGCAATAGCCCTATCACTCTATCAGGCTTTTCCCCATCTGTTTATAACTTTATGCTCAGTTATGCTCAGAGTTATAACTCAGACAGCTCTTTGTTTATGTTCTCAAAATCAGCTGAGTAAGTCCTCCAAACATAGGCCTACCCAAGTAAATATGCTTCTATCTGTTGGAAATATGTTCAACTACTTAACTGTGTAGAGGAGCAGAGGTGTCTTTAACATTGTCATATATACAGCTGGAGTTTCCATTTTTTGCCACCCGCCTAATGATTTGGGGGGAACTTTAGATGATTTTTTTATTGTAATTTTAGTATTTCTTGCTTTCTTATTTGTTAGCATCTTGAACTTAGTTTTAGTTTTTTTTCCAGGGAAATGGCCATTTTGGTTTTGTTTATCTGCTTTCCTAAAAAGCATCTGTAGGTGAAACACCTGCAATCTGAATGATGACGAGATCAGTCAATGAGAAATGAAATGAGAATGAGAAATGAAATCAGTTCTAATTCCAATTGCATTCCCATTTCTCAATGCAATTGGAAAATTGGTTTTCATCTCGGAAAATTTGGTTTTCAGATGCTTAGGGAGTAAACAAAATGCTGTATAACGTATATGCTACCATTTATTTTCATCCTGATAAAAAATAAATGGGAGCACAAACACATATCAATACTTGGTATTAATTTAGTCTAACGTTATTTTGTTAAGTTTACTTTACAGGGATGCTATCATTTGGCTAGCCCCAAGCCATCCTAGGCCAGGACTAACCAAAAAAAAAAAGGTTCCAGGTGCCAGGTTAACTTTGGAAATCAAAGCCCCGAACCATTTCAAAAATACCTGGCACTTGCCAAATTATTTTTAAATATGTAAACCTAGGCCTACCCATTATAAAGTTGAAGGGCTGTCCTTCTATAGGTGTATAGTTTCTTTAAACTAAACTCTCAAACAATTAAACATTAAATAATAAACATGAAAAATTGTGAAATATTATATTAGATAGTATTTGTAGTTTTACAAACAACTTTTTCTTTTATTTCAGGTGATCATTGAGGCAATGACAAGATTCGCCAGAGCAAAGGGATCGAAGGCATCCAATGAGCGGAGAGAAGAAGAAGCGACACCATGGCACGTGATGCGGCAACAACTGGCGGAGCAGCTAAGTAGTCTCGGGGCGCACAGTGGAACTGATAAAGACTACAACCTGAAGGAAATCCTCAGCAAGGAAGACAGTACACAGAAAACAGAGGCCTGGAGTGACTTTGGTGAGCCTAAACCAAGTTTTAAAGGTAAGCCGAAAGAAAAAGCAAAGAAAGATAAAAGTAATGACAGTAGTATTTTAATAGTTGAACGAAATAATTCTCACCTAACGAGAGAGACTGTGTCAACGGGTGGTAATAAATCAAGTAAACATGCAAACAAGGAGATTAATCGAGAAGAGATTAAGAGTGTGATTGAGGATAAAGGTTTGCTGAAAAAAAGAAAATCAAAAAAGAAAAACCAAAACAATAAATCACTTCCTCAAGAAATAACTGATACTTTTGGTAATGTGAAGGGAAACAAGTTTATTGTGGAGTCTGTGCAAGAAAGTAATAGTGCTCATAAAAGACAGGTTCAAGAAGATAACGGTGAATCTGAGTTGAAATCAAACTTCAAAAGACCGAAATTTGATGAGAAAATTGATGATGGATCTAGGAATCTTAATGTCGGTAAAAAGAATAAAAAGAAAAAATTAAAAATTAAGCATGATTTTACAGAAATTCCTCATGAATCAAAAGATAGTTCTGTTCCATCTCTCTGTCCTACTGAAAACCCTATAGAATTATTGAAGAATAATGCCAAAGAATCATTGGAACCAGAAAATTCTTTATCCATAAAGAAGAGTAAAAAGAATAAAAAAGGTCTAGTAGGAAAGACTCAAAATAATATTGATGAAATTTCAAAATATGAAGAAAATATTTCAATCTCATTAAATAATTCAGAAGATAATCAGTACAAATCCTTAGGAAAGCAAAAAGATGGTACCTCAGCATCAGCTAGACTAAAAAATTCTGTTACCTTAACTAGTAATAATAAATCAGACAGCAAATCGGAAGATTTTGACTCACAGAAGAATCAATACAGAAAAAACAATTACTCTAAGGCTTACCACAATAACAGTTTTCAAACGATCATAGCTAATGGCAGGGAAATACATATTGTTAAATATCAAGGGTTTTACGTTAAAAAGGATGATGCCGAAGAACTGAAGAAACTTCATAAAAAACTGAAAGCCCAAAATATCCCAAAAGAGAAACTAGAAACCATAATGAAACTGGAGAGGAGAAAAGCTGAAAAGGCTTTGGCAAGAGAAAAAAAGAAGGTTTGTTTCCACTGCAGACAATTCGGGCACAACTTTTCCGACTGTCCCGATATAAAAGAATCGGACATGGTTAAAACCGGGATTTGTTTCAAGTGCGGATCTCTGGAGCATTCACACTTCGAGTGCAAAGTCTTGCAGAATCAGGAGTTCCGACATGCCGTTTGCTTCGTCTGTAAAGAACAAGGCCACATCGCGAGACAATGCCCACTGAACTCCCAGGGCCTTTACCCCAGAGGCGGCAGCTGTCACTTGTGCGGGGAAGTCACCCACTTGAGGAAAGATTGTCCGAAAGCAGTCGAGGAGAAAACTACCAAGAGTGTCACTATTGGTACCCTGAAAGATGGCACTGTGGAGGACATTAGTGGCGTAACGGTGCAACGGAAAGGTACTGAAACCCAAAAGAAGGTGATTAAGTTCAAGTAGGTTCCAGTGAATTGTTTTTGTAGGATATGTAAAAAGTCTGAGGAACCGGAGTCAAAAGAAAATATCACTGCAGTCATTTTGGGCATAGGCCCTAATGTTCTAATGTCAACTTGAGAAAGAATCTTGGAAGCCCATGGGAATTTGATTTTAAAAAGTCCGTTTTCGTATGGTTCTGAATTACCATATGGGAGTGAGTGGTTGCACTGTATTCGGAATTAGTGTTAAATATCTGTATTGTGTAGCCAATCAATCATATGATTACATGTTTAGGTAAAGACACATTAATAATATGAAAGTTTTGTTGCAAGCTCATATGCAATAAATACAAAATCTAAAGAAAATTGCACATCAATCTATGCTAAACTTCCACGGAATATGACAGTAAAAGCTCCGACAGAGCTTGCCAAATGTCTATGAAGAGGTTATAATGTCATTAGTGGAGGTAAAGGCTCCCTTTCCAACACGGCGTCAGTGCACTCAACGTCGACGTCGGCGTCATTGCACTAGAGTTAAATGCGAACAAAACAAAAAAAAAAAAAAAAAAAAAAGTCAGTGGGCAATAGTGACTGTTTCCCAGACGCTGCGCGAGCTGATTGTTGACGCGTCAACAATAACCATTGCCCGCTTTACATTTGACTCTGTGTATTCTAGGAGGTGTTGCTCTGGCGCAATGACGACGACGTCAACATCGAGCGTGCTGACACCGTGTTGGAAATGGAGCCTTAATATTCAATGTTAGGTTTTGTATTGCACAAGAAAACTTATGGTACAGTATTGCAGCACAAAGTTTGCAGTATTAAAGGGCCTTAACCCTCGAGCGGGCGCACACAGAGTTTTCCTCCGCACGTGTTTTTTATGTTAAAATAAACAGACATAATGGGTGTCGGCGGTCGTGTCCGGCTCCGTACTTTATGCTCCTCATTCCAGGAATGTCCTAAAGCTATTTATACCCCCCCCCCCCCCTTGGTACCTCGTTATATGCAATTCAGAGATGCCGTCTCAGTTTGCGGAGCGCCCTCTCCCGTTTCACAGACACTGATACCTATTTTTAAAATTCATAATAGTAATAGATTTGTAATTATTATTAATTTTTTGGACTTTTCCTTTTGCTTTCGAAAAAAGAAGCGAAAGGAAAAGTCCAAAAGTGTAAATAATAATTAATACATATTTTACACTAGAAAATTGCTTACTATGTTTAGTTGAAATATTACACCTATGAAGTTGAACAATTAATTGAATCGACGATGAAATGTGATTCCTAATGAAGTTTGTCAACATTTAAATACAATATTTTGTTATAAAACAAGTAAAATGGGTTAAATTTGTGCAATCTAGTGTTGCGGGGTAAAACTCCGCATGCGCCCGCTCGCGTTTTGCAGGTGAAGCGCCCGCTCAAGGATTATAAACATAAAAAATGTTTTCGCAGCTCCAACAAAATCATGATTTTTATAAGACAATTTTTAAAGCTTCCACTTTTTGCCACACATTAGTACGGCAGTCCAGAACTGTAATAAATTTTTATAACCAACAAAAAGTTGAATTAGGTTTTACTATAAATATAAATTGTAAAGTAGCAGTGCTATGTTGTACAATACTGTTCATAGCTTACTTATTGTTGTATATTAAGTACATTACGTCCCTTAAACTAATGGCTTTTCAACCTTTCCTTCACTCTTGGAAAAATTATTTATCTTCAATTACCTCTTTTTTGACATGGATTTGCCTTAACTGGTTGTTGTTAGACAACTGCAAACCTTCGCCACAAGGACACATTAGAAACTTGCCACATCATGTCTAGGCTTTGTTTACGTGGTTTTCTTCTGATAATTAATTATTTTTTAGTTTGTTGCTAGTTATGTTTTGTGTGTGTTCTTCTGTAGGTTGGGTTCATTCAGGGGCATTGTTTAACATTTTAACTCTGTTTAATTATAATAATATATTTTATTGGGTGTGTACTGATTGTGTCGCTGTCTTTTATAAACATCAGTAACAAAAAGCAAACAATTACAATATAACTAATGGGATTTATTGGGTTTTTAACAAATAAAAAGCATATATTGTCTTTCAAAATTTTGTTTTTTTACATAACATCGAGGACACAAAACAAATGAGCTGTTATTTATATTTCATAAACCCAATAAATAATAAAAAAACTATTTATAATTTAAAGTCTTGATATAATAAAAATTATCATGGATTACGTACAACATAAAAAGATGATAATACTATTGACTTTAAATCAGGAGAAGACTTCCCATTGCCATTATACAAAGTGTACCAGCTCTTATGTAAGCCACGATTTGAAAGAGGAGTTGGTTACAGGATTCTCCAATAGAGTATAAAGTCAATGATAATACTAGCAACAGTAAATTTAATTTATCCTTGATTAATGTTTGTTGAATATTGAATTGAAATTATTGTTGTTAATTGTTCTTTATTGAATGTAATCTAATAGATTAAGATAGTGTCTGAGCTTGTAATTCACTTGTAGTTTCAAGAGTTGCGTGGCAAAAACTCGATTCACCTTAGAAAATGATAAGCAAAAGATCTGAATTTTTTTGGACTTTGTGTTTGACTATTAGCTCGGACTTAAGTTATCACTGGTTACCAGTTCTTATTTTGTTTTCAATTGGTTATTTATACATTGACTCAAGTTCATCACTGGCTACCAGTTCTTATTTTGTTTTCAATTGGTTATTTATACATTGACTCAAGTTCTGTACAATGTTTTATTGATCATGGATGGGCATAATCCTTTTTTGAATCAAATTATGCTAAGAGAACTACTTTTATATACTATTTAAGATTTGATGATGGAAACAAAATCTTTTTCTTTTATCTCTCATTTTTGGACATTTATTGTTTATCAAGTACTTAAATTTATTTAAATATATCTCAAAATACTTACAGTTGCTGATACCCTTAATAAACATGTATCGAAGCATTTCATATGTATATTAAATGTTGTTATATTTTGATAATTATAATTTTGAAATAATGATAAGTTATTTATCTGTTCCCTGAATTGTCTTAATAAATGTTACTGTTTAAAAGAAAATGTGCGATGTTGACAGAGATAACAAGTACAGGGTGATCCCAAACTCTTCGGAGACCTCTTCTGGATAAGATCCTTGCATCGAGATCAACTTACGAGGGTCATCCAGAAAGTAAAGGACGTTTTGTCCCTACATCTAGCCCAGTGGTCTCATCTCCGTGATTGATAGTGTGGCCTGAACCTCCACTCCTGATCCTGATCTGAGCCAACACGGAGACCAGACACGGATTATACAGGGTTTGCCCGAAAATGTCAAACTTGAGGCAGCAAAGTTCTCTAAAGTTGCTGTGCCACATTGGCATGGATCAACAACACCCTTGCCTGCGATTGGATTTATTCATGTTTTGAATGGCTTATCAAGCTATCGAAGGGCCTCACAATAGATTCAGGGTTACTTTTTTCGCCTCTAGGCTTAAATTTAACACAAAATAAACTTTTTAGGCCGCAAAACACTAATAAAATCACATTACGTGCATCCCGTGGGATTTTCAGTTGACACCGTCATTTTAAAAAGCTGTAAGAAGGAAATGTGAGTTCAGTTGGCAACGAGACTTGACTCAAATTAAGTCCAGGAGAGGACCTTTAAACCGTACACTCAGTCGCAGTCTCGGGGTAACAGGGCTGATGTGAAAAAAAACGTCCTTTACTTTCTGGACGAACCTCATATTTCACTGTGTAATCATTTTTTCGTCTGGGTGTCTGAATGTGACTTTTTGAAAACGTTTATTACACTCAAGGTAGAGACTTAAAATTTGGCACCATTTTATATCCTACTTAAAACTATAGTGTAAAATTTGATAAAAACTGTTATATTGAGTAGGCCCTAAACATGCACAAGGATGATGAAAATTAAAGAATTTAAAGTAGAACGAAAGTCATCTTGATCAGTAGAATTGGTTAATTGATAAATAAATAGTCAAGTAATTAGTTTTTATGCTTATTTTCAGCAGTATTTTTGAATGTATACCAAGACAATAGTGTGGTTCAAGCACAGACATTGGTCCAAGTTAGGCTATAAATTCTTCATAGCTGGGCTGTTTATTATCTGATTGTATTGATCAAGATGTCGTCGATCTAGTTGTACTTTAGGGAGCTCACATTCATGGGATGAAAACGATGCAACACACAGAGCATCCCCCCCCTAATGATCAAATCAAATCAAATCAAAATCTCTTTATTTACAGAACAACAAGATTTGCATGGCATCAAATTTGTACAATTTAAGTAGTCTTCATTTGAGTTGTGGAATGGTATCTCTCCACTGCAGAAACTCGTCCAGGGAGTAGAACGGGTTCTCTGCTAGCCAGTTGGTGAGGGCAGTCTTTAGTTTGTTTCCTGTTTGGCTTTTGATGTCGTACGGGAGCAGGTTGCAAAATTATCTGCCGTTGTAGGAAGGTGTTCTTTCATAGAGTGCGCTGTGGTGAGGTGGTAGCTGTACCTATCCGCTTGTCTGGTGATAGGGCGTGTATGTCTGATCCCTTTCGCAGGGATTTTTCGTCCACATAAAGAATCACCTCTTTGATATATAGTGCGACGACAGTCAGGATGTCAAGTTCTTTGAAGGTTTATCTGCAGCTCTCCCTCTAACCAAGACCTTTAATTTTTCTTGAGGAGAAGGATACGTTTTAGATTGCCTGCCGTAGTTCATCCCTAAACTGCAAGGCCATACCGTATGTCAAGTGTGACTCTAATAGAGCGTGGTAAGCAGTCTTTGTGGTGGTTTCATCGCTGGCATGTTTAATTCGTTTCAGAACGTAGAGGCTGGAGTTTAGTCTGCTGGACAGAGTGTCAATGTGTTGGGTCCACGATATTTGTCCATCGATAGTAATGCCAAGGAACTTGGTGTGGTCCTCAACCTCTACAATCATGGTAGCATAGGCTACTGCATAGCACCTTCAAATCTCAGTCCCACACAACAGCTCACTACACAGTAGAGCTGTCGTGTACGATTAATGCTGCACCTTTTCCTAGATTGCACTCGTACTTACTATAATATTTTTATGATATTAGACATTAACCTTTTTTTTAATGGGGCACTATCTTGAAATAGCATAATGCAGAGATTGAAATTTGGTACAATTGTTTACTGAATATAATTGAGCCAAGTGTGAAGTTTCTACCTTGAGTTGAAAGAAAAATATCAAAAGATTTAAAAAAAGTTCAATAGTAGGCATTGGAGAACCTTGATAATACAATTAAATGTTTGTCTTGATGCATGGGACACAAGGGTTCTCTAGAGAGGTTGCTAACACATTACACCCTGTGTGCAAGTTTCTAAATATTTCACATGACTCAGTCATGTCAACAAGTAAGCAAGAGGTTGAGTATAATATGAACTCTGGAACCCTATCTACTGTATAGAGAACACAAACTAAGCATTCTGTCCGTTCATTATTAAAAATGCTAGAAGCACAGACTCAAAATAAGATTTAAAAAATGGAGGAATAAAAAGGACAAAGAAGGTTTTTATTTTGATTTTTTTCTAATATTTGCCATCACTGATTAGTAAAAACCAACTTGGTATGATTTATGAAACTTTTTCTCTATATATCAGTGATGACAAATGTCCGCAAAATCAAATAAAAACACAAACACACTATCATCAAACTCACCATTTATAATCCAAACAAAGAACATAAAATATGTTGATTTTTGCTCAGAGTTTTTTATCTTAAAGATGTGTAACAGCCACAATATATCATTCCTTTTATGCAGGACAATGCTGGAGCCTTTTGACTAAGTAGGGTCATGAAAAATGCCTACACTTAAAAACAGGAACTTGTTTTAACTATTTCTTTTGGGTTTGAGAGTTAGGTTAAAAATTATCAACAATCTCCCAGCAATTTAAGAAAACGATTAAATGGCTAGTAAATTTTAATTTAGTAAAAATCAAATGCCGTGTATTACACCTCCAAAGTAATGATGATTTAAATATTGACCATTTATCTTCTATGTGTTTTATAGAATTTCCATTCTGTTAACGGAATTAGCTGTGTCATGTAATTTTCTTCTTTTAAATTATTATTTGTAAGTTTCATATTAAAAACCTATCCACAGGAAACTAAAAAGTGTCTTAAGTTTTCTGAGACCTAATCATAAAGAAGAGTTTGAACTAGACTTACAGTGAATATTTATATCGTGTTAGGGGCTGCAACTTAAATCACAGTATAACACCTTAGGGTCAAACTGCTTTCAGGCAGGGTTAATATTCATGGATAATTCAACCAACTGAAATTAGTGGACAGAGTAAGTTAATAACTTGGCGCTTGTGTTACCCATACTAACAATGTCATTAATACAGCATTTTCAAAGGTTATGTACCATAGTTGATAGTAAGAGAGAATATTTGTAAGAAATTTTAATATTGAGTTTTTATATGACATAGCAAAGTTCTTACTGTTAAATTTATGAGATCCCTACCATTTGGATACTCTTCTAATTATTGTTTAAGATGATTAGGTCTCCCTTTCATCTTAAAATAATACAACACTCAACACACTGAAATATGGGAGCTAATTTAAATTTCAGGGCTTAAATAGCCCATGTTTAGACCCAAAAACTAATTTTGGGTTTTATGCCCTCTTGATTTGGGAATGGGCTTTGATCTATTCCCCCAACCGGTCAATCGTAATATAATAAATAATATCCCTACTTTATAAAAATCTGATGATAATCAAATTATAACTTTTGGAGAGGGCTTACAATTTTTGTATGTTGACTTCGATAAAAAAAACATTAAATAAAAACTGGGGCTTTTATTACCATTTTTACCAAAAAACTCCAATTTTGAGAGATTAGGCCCCAAATTGAGGGCATAAATGGGGATTAGGAGTGCTTGAATTTTTTGCGCAACAAACTTGATCAAGACATCATATAGAAACGTTCCTACCAACTTTTCAGAAAGAACATTAATTTTAAAACATCCATGATGTCATCACAATGGGAAACAGTCATATTATCTGGCTATACGATCATGATATAACTGCTGTAGTCTTGTTTATAAACCAACATAACTATAGCATTTTTTAATAAACTAAAATATAAATGTTACAAATTATTAACACTCTTTTACGCATTTAAAACAACTTTCTTTACTAACTGTTACTCATTTATTATATATTTTTATCAACTTTTTGGCGCCTTTCCCCAAGATCAGGAGTGGGTGCGCAAGCCCAGGGTGATAGAAGGCATTAGCTACAACTTTCGTGCTGACAAAATATACCTGTCCAAAAAATAAAATACCCCTGTTGCAGCAGACCTGCATACTCAGCGAATTTCAAATGCAAAACAACATATTTTAATCCAACATAGCGAGATTTGACATGTTTTTGTAAGCTCCATAAGAATAACATGGGGAATGAGTATGCAGGTTTGCTGCTACAGGTATGTTTAAACTGGTTGGTTTTAATTCAATATTTAGTAGATCTGAACTATAAGAAGCCATTTACCAAGTTTTATCAAGATATGTTGAGAAATAAGCGAAATATAGAATTTTACTTATTTCCCATAAGGTTAACATTGAGACAACGTACTGTGTTTACCACTTTCAATATCTCGGTAACCAATAGACATAGAGCAGTAATTCAAGATACTAAATTATTTGTTTTTTTGAGCTGAATTCAATGGTTCTAACAAAAATTTGATAAATTTTATTTTTCTTTGTGAAAAACTCAAAAAAACCCATTTTTGGGGGTTTAGCCCCCTTTACCCCCCCTTACGGTGGTAAGATTGGGCTGGCTCACGAACTCGTCCGAGTGATTACCACTTTACACGTCTGTACCAAATTTCATTAAGTTCGGACCATATTTACGGCCGCTATCGTGTTAACAGACATATATATATATATATATATAAAAATTCGAACGAATGGTATTTTTTGCTTCTGGGGACCCCAAAATGAAAAGTTAACATGGTCTCGGACTTAGGTCTTACCATGAGTACTACCGTAATAGCTTATTCCTTTAAGGAAATTCGCTAATTCCTTTAAGGAAATTCGCTAAAAGCAGTATTCAACTAAGTTTTTGTGTCACAAAGATGGGAATCCGTATAGTTTGTTGTTTTGTAAAAAAAATTAAGTCTTACTTGAAACATTTTTACACCGGTAGATTCATCAATTTATGTAGTCTATAAATATATAAGAGTAAAAAAACCTAGCATTTTAAAAAGTATAGATTATAGATACGTTATTCAGTACAAAATCGTAAGACTGAATAAAATTTCACATAAAACCAGATTATCATGAAATAAACTAGAATTTAATGATCCATCACTGTCTAATAATTTCTTCAAATTTGGAATAATAGAAATATAAAATGGGAACATCAGAATCCAAGTCAAGGTGGATGTCAAATAGCTTCCAATAGATTGACAGTGCGATGGATTTAGAGGTGGCTGATTTGAAATATTGAGGATTTTGGCAAGAAGATTTACAGTAACAGATTCCTTCTTTCAAACTTGCAACTCCGATTCAGTGAAGAAGATGAATTAATTCATCTCGTTCTAAGATAGTAACACCATGATCACAGCCAAAAAAGTTTAATTTGCTTGTTAAAATTACTTAAACATGGCTCAGTAATGATTGGTGAGAAAACAATAAAATCTTACTTTTGCAATTCCATGTTAAATTATGATGAAATCCTCTTGACATGCACAAGCTAAGTTTCTGATATTTATCAAGAGAGGTGCTGTTATAAATTTTCATGAATATTGATTTAAATGTATGGTTTTAAACAGTTGCCTGTTTATTCATCTTGTATTCTAATACATTTAGTATGAGTATAAGGTTTGTTTTTAGTACGACTCAGAACAAAATGGATATAATCACTTTTATATTTAATGAATTTCAAATGACTAAAGAAGCAAAAGAGAAGAAATAAAAACCGATCATGGTATTGTCATTCGAAGAAGTTATTTATGGTTTTTTGTGTATATCCTTAATGAGGGGTCACAAGACTACATTTCTGATACCTAATAATTGTATAATTATTCCCAAAGCCGTAGCCAGGAAAAAATTTTGGGGGGGGTTTTGGGCTCCGTGGTTACAGGAAGTGAAAAAAATAATTTTCTAACTTTTCATTTAAACCAATTTCAACATTTTCAGGGGGGGTTTTGACCCCCTGCCCCCCCCCCCATTGGCTACGGCCTTGATTATTCCTAATAAAGTATATATAATATTGCTGATTCAAGGAGGCAAGTAAAAATAAGTAATGAGTCAAAACTAATTATTCTCCACAATGCTTGATGGCTGTCCAGGATTGGTATTTTAAGAAAAATATATAAAAATAAGTTAAACCAGAAAATCTCATGGGGCCCGACATAATATGGTTACATATTAATATTGTCTTGATTTGTTTCAAATTGTACACACTGTATTGGAATTTTTATGTTTAGTGTTTTATTTGTCTTAATGTATAAGGTGAAGGTGTATACATTTTAAATTCAAGACCAATCATTTGAATAATTTATGGACTTGAAGACGTAATTTTGATCATGAAACATCTCATTTTAGTTTCACTACACAATAAGGGTTCTGACAAGGTGATAGCTTAACTAAATTTGAAAAGTGAAAAACGTAGAGAAGGTGTACAATTGAAACTAAAACCTACGCTATACTTTAAGAACAAATTTGTAAATTTAATCTAAGATTTATTCCTGTATCTCCAGATGAATAATAGCGTTCAGTAATTCCAGTTTTAAACGAATTTTCAATCTGAAGAAATATGTTTTTCATAAATCCCTTTCACAATATCGATCTGTCAGCCGTCTTCAAATCTGCCTCAACGTCAATTTGCACAAATCCCCTTGACATGCACAAGCTAAGCTTCTAATATATCACGAGAGGTGCTGTTATAAATTTATTCATGAAAAGAGTTTAAAATTAACTAGCAGCCTGCGTCACTTCGTGACTTAAAAACAATTTGGTAAAATAGGCTTTAGTTTCATGTTGATTATGTATGGAGCTTTGCAGCATAAAATATCTTTCAAAGAGGAAGAGAGTGTATTTTTGTGAATTCTTTTTTCTAGACTAATTCTTTGTGTCATAGAACTGGAATAAAATTACCAGTAATTGAACTTCTCATCGGGGCAAACTTGAAAAAAATAACTTTTTACTTTAATCTTCAATATGTGTATTAAATTCCTCACATAATTTGAGAAGTTCATTTATTTCATCAGCTTTAAAAGTGTCTATATATACGTTCTACACTTTGAAATTTTGACAATGCAACAATATTCATTTTGCACAAAATGGGGGTCAGTTTACCTGGATCTCCATTACGTAACTTGGCGCATCTCCATGTCTCAGTTTTAGAGTTTTCTTTTCAAAAGTATTGAAGCTTAATGTTAATTCTACTTAACATCTACACGTCAGTTTCTTGCATTCAGCTTTGTTAGGTATTAAGAAAAATTGGTAAGAAGAAGGACAATCCATTGATCTACTGATGAACTAATATATAAATAATAACAATTATAAAATAGCCATTCGCCGTAAACACAAATTATTTAACTCTTACAACGGTCAAGGAATTAAATTTTCAAACTGACCCGCTTTTTTGTTTCGCATCTTAAAGACATATTTGGCAAATTTTTACCTAAGCAAATAACATAAATTCTATGAAATGTCTTCATCAAAATAGGCATATTGTCATTGAAGGATTTTAAAATGGAGTTAATTGGGCAGGTTAACCCTTAAAACCTCAATATCCTTCGCATTACAAGTACATTTACAAAATACAGGTTTTAAATTTAAAATGTCTTTTAACTCTTGAATTTTTTAGGTTAATATTCAACTAATATTTCAGAACTTTAAACGTTGAATCATCCATCAGTGTGTTGAATCATGTATCAGTGTATATCCACTGCCAATAGTTTGTTAGAAAATCCCATCTCCAGAGCACCTCCTAAGTTACTTTATGTTCCTTTTAAGTTTGCTTTTTATGAAAAGAAATACAGTAAATTGATATGATTACCGACCGACAGTTGGTCTTAGTTTCAGAAGGGCAAATACTCTTCCTTATTTAAAGTTGTCTTAAAAAATCTCAATATTTTAAGAAATAAAAATCATAATAAGGATGAATGTTAACTGACTTTTGCTAGCACTGCATTCTGAGGTGTGCCTCTGGAACTTTTCATATCTTGATCATCTGTTTTGTTACAAACAAATGTTAATTGAAGAAAGTTCACAGGTTCTAACACAGATAGTAGCACTTTAGCTGAAATTTCAAAAGCCTCCTGTGTTAAGGCTTCTAATGGGATATTTTCCAAACCCGCAAAAGGGACATCTAGAGAATAATAGCTTTACAATTTGATACCAAATATGTGCAAAAAAATAAATTCCTAGGGATCGATTTGCTCTGGACAAAATCCCAGAAATTCTTTTAATAATATAGAAGATAATTTTAAACATTTGCTTGTTTTTCTTCTTGTTTTTGTAATACATTTAGTATAAGGTTTGTTTTTTACACAAAGTTTAGAAAAAATTGATGTAATCTCTATATTTAACAAAACTGATGGAAGTAATCAAAATAAAATTGTTTGTTTATATTTTATAAGCTAGTTTCATTCCATGAGAAATAACATTAATGTCAATCATTCAACACTGATGTTTTTACTCTGTAATCTGTCTATCAAAGAGCAGGGCCGCCGAGAGGGGGGGGCAAAAGGGGCAGATTGCCCTGGGCCACAAAAGGAAGGGGGCCACATTTGAACTGAGAATATTTTTGAGGATTATTAAATATTAGAGTTTTTAAAACAAGGAGACCAAAATTAAATGTATTAGAAGATATATAAAAAACTTAGTACTTAAAAAACGTATATAATTAAAATTACCTAACTGTTCATTTGTCTTATTTTGATACAATTTCAATTGGTTTTCGGCCGTCGCGTCAGGGCCCCCCGAGGTAATAGGCCTGCACCAGATCTCACATTAACTAAATCCGTACCAAGCTCAGCAATCGTCCAATACCAATCGTTTACACCCTTAATTCATCACAAAACTTTTTATGTACAGGCCTACAATAGACCAAGGAAAAGGATTCCTAGCTTTAACTAAATTGTGTATATTTTACAAAAGAATAATAGTAATAACAATAACATTTACGACACAAGGCATGACATTAATTTTTTCCAATGATTAACAACTTCAGCTTCGTTTCTCCTCTGAGTTTGAGTTCAGCTACGTATGAACACAGATAAACGAATACATAAACGAATGTATTCATTTATCTGTGGTATGAACCAAGATCTAAAGAAATTCAGGTTTTCTCATACAAAAATTTAAGCAGCTCATGATGCCTTCAGCAGACCGAAAGAATGCGCTCGTCTGTAGCCTCAAGCTGGCACAATAAAGTATCTTGGCCAGTCAGAGAGTAGTTATTTCTACATCTTCGACTTAAGCTATACTTTTACCAAAGGGCCAAGGGGGCCTTGCTAGGTCTAGGATACAGCCGGTAAAATGGTGTCCTGGTGACGTCACACGCACCACAGCCATTATGGGATTTGGAAAACAGAAGGAAAACAAGTAAAGTAATTTATAGTAGTTAGGTACATGGCGTAAAGAAAGGTGTGCACACTGCCAGCTGGTATGACGTAGTTGGGCTTGAGAAGCAAGCGGACCTAGCGGTTCGACTGCAGAACTAAGACTGTATACAAAATCTTTTGATTGAGTTGTTTTAACTGGTTTGTATTGTAGTTGTCGTAAGCGTTGCGTGAGCCCAACTACGTCACATCAGCTGACCCTGCACACACCTTTCTTTTTTCCTTACTAGTGATGTGCGATTCGCGAACTAATCGTTCAATTTGAACGACTCATCGAGTGAATCAAATGAATCATGATTCATTTTACAAAAGAATCGATTCGTGGTGCGAATCAGTTGCAGAAAAACATGCCGCCGACGACGCGCCGGTTTTGTTCATAATTCTGCGCGTCAGTCAATTGAGTTTTGAGTCTAATTTCGTGTAGGACAAAGGAATGGGCATTGATGTGTTTGGAGCGGGGTGAGGGGGAGGATGAAAATATGATAAGGAGACGTGAGGGGCAAGGCGCTCGCTCATTGGTTTGAGTTTATGCGGTAAAATATTTCCACCAATCTCACAAAACCTCAAAATCGCTTTCCGTTTTGATTTCTCTCTTAGCTGAATCGACTTCAACTATCGGTTGATGATTAGACTTCAACTATCGGTTCGCGATTGTTTCTCTTTATTATTCATTTTCAATGTACCCTATCAGACTCTTTCTATCAGACAATTTTAGGTTAGAAATAGTTTTAATACACCATAAAAATTAATTAATTGTAATCAAACATTTAAAAACTACTTTATAATCCATAAAAACCCGATTAAAGTCGACGTTATATGGTATGCAGTGGATATTGAGTCAAATGAATCAAAAGAATCGATTCAATTTTCGATTCTTTGGAACTGAGTGATTCAAATGAATTGATTCACCAAAAAGAATCGAACTGCGCATCACTGTTCCTTACACCATGGTTAGGTAGTCCGTGAATAATTTGTATAATAACTTAAAACTTTTTCTTAAATCCTTTTTACCCCCAGGTACAGGCTTATTAGAAACATACATTTTTTAGTCTAGTGCTTTTAATCCCAAGTTCTGTGTTATTCAGTAGCCGTATCAAAAAGGAATTTACCAGCTTTTACTGTTTGTAATGTTCTAAATTTTTAATATTCATAAATCAAAAGTTTAGTACAGACCTGTGATGTAGTTGTTTTGTATTGAACAAATTAAGATATTCAACATTTATTTAGATCAAAAAATTTGTAATCAGCAGATTTTACAAATGTAGCTATTTGACAGACTAAAGTATTTTTTATTTACGACTTTTGTATTGAGGGGCCTCACTCCCAAACTTTGCCCCGGGCCTCAAAATGTCTGTCGGCGGCCCTGTCAAAGAGTATTCAAATATATAAATCTAGCTGATCCTAGTGATTTTTGTAGAAAATTAAAAACTGTAGCTGACATTTTGCAACTATTCTAAGAGGTATTTTTGAGGGCAAAATCCCTTTTTAAGGCTGGCCCAACATTATACATTGACACCTTGACTGTATGAAACATTTACCAGATAATGTAATGAAAAATGATTAATTTTTCCAGGATTAAGGAAAACCTATTTTTATGGTTTACCTACCCCTACATACATAATGAATCAGCCAAAAATCTTTGCCTTAACAAACTGAATGAGTAAACGTACTTTATTTTTAGCCTAATGAAGAGCTTATTCTGAGTCTTACATTTTAAATGAAAGTATAATACCACTGTTGCAGCAGACCTGCATACACAGCGAATTTCAAGTGCAAAACAACATATTTCGATCCAACATAGCGAGACTTGACATGGTTTTGTAAGCTCCATAAGAATAACATGGGGAATGAGTATGGAGGTTTGCTGCTACAGGTATATTCAAACTGGGTGGTTTTAATTCAATATTTAGTAGATCTGAACTAGAAGAAGCCATTTACCAAGTTTTATCAAGATATGTTGAGAAATAAGCGAGGTATAGAATTTTACTTATTTCCCATAAGGTTAACATTGGGACAACGTACTGTGTTTACCACTTTCAATATCTCGGTAACCAATGGACATAGAGCTATGATTCAAAATACTAAATTGTTTGTTTTTTTTGGCTGAATTCAATGGTGCCAATAAAAATTTTATTTTTCTATGTAAAAATCTCAAATAACCCTTTTTTGGGGGGGTTTACCTCCTTAACCCCCCTTCCGGTGGTCCGATTGGGCTGGTTTACGAACTCGTCCGAATAATTACTACTTTACACGTCTATGCCAAATTTCATTCCGATTGGACCATTTTTGCGCAAGTTATCGTGCTTAAAGACACACACACACACACACACACATATATATATATATATATATATATATATATATATTTATGAAAGTGAACGAATGGTGTTTTGGCATCTGAGGACCTCAAAAAGAAAAGTTATGATGGTTTTAGGCTTAGGTCTTACCATGAGACCTACGGTAACAGCTCCTTCCCTATAGGGGAAATTTGCTAAAATTGATTTATATTGATTTATTTTTGCATTATTCGATAGAGTTACACCATCGAATTTATATTTAAAAGGAGGCTGCTCATGCTTATTGATGTTATGAAGCCAGAAATTGAGCACTCGCGAAATTATTTCGGCACTCGTCACTAGAGATTGCTTCAGAGGGCTGACTTCACACTACAGATTTTTATCCCTAAAATGGGACATTTTTAGCGAATTTCCCCTATAGGGAAGAAGCTATTACCGTAGGTCTCATGGTAATACCTAAGCCCGAGACCGTGTTAACTTTTCGTTTTGGGGCCCCCAGAAGCAAAAAACACCATTCGTTCAAATTTGTATATATATATGTGCCTGTAAGCACGATAGCGCTCGCAAAAATGGTCCGATCGGAATGAAATTTGGCACAGGGGTGTAAAGTAGTAATTATTCGGATGAGTTTGAAAACCAGCCCGATCGGACCACTGGAAGGGGGTCCGATGTAAAGGGGGATAAACCCCCCAAAAATGGGTTTTTTGGGGTTTTCACATAGAAAAATAAAAATAATCCAATTTTGGTTAGCACCATTGAATTCAGCTCAAAAAAACAAACAATTTGATATTTTCAACCATTGCTCTATGCCCATTGGTTACCGAGATACTGAAAGTGGTAAACACAGTACGTTGTCCCAATGTTAACCTTATGGAGAATAAGTAAAATTCTATATCTCGCTTATTTCTCAACATATCTTAATAAAACTTGGTTTGTGGCTTCATCTAGATGAGATTTAATGTATTTTAGTCTAAAATCACCGCAATTTCCATTTTTGTGGCGGCAAACCTGCATACTCATTCCCCATGTTATTCTTATGGAGATTACGAAAACACGTCACTATCTCACTACATTGGATGGGAGTATTTTTTTGACATTTGAAATTTGCTGAGTATGCAGGTCTGCTGCAACGGGGGTATTTTGCTTCTACCGCCACTAAAATATGGTATATGGCTAAAAGTGGGATTTTATTCTTAAAACGTCAAAACCAGGAGTGCAAAGGAGTGGATAAAAAAGGCATTTTAATTTCTTTAGTACCAAAAATGGCTATTTTTTAAACATATGATCAAATTTGTATGCTTCAAAATTTTACAATGCTTGGACTATCTATTTTTTTCTTTATAATCAATGGTTGCACTTACAATACTAACAATGGTTTACATACAGCAGTTAATGAATAGAATTTTTCACTACTAGTCACGAAATGGGTCTTTTGTGACGAGTTGTGAACAATACTTTTCATCACAATGCAAATAAGTAGCCAAACTTATAGAAAATCATCCAACATTTCATAATAACTTCATAACTTCCGTCCTTAATGTAAACTACTGTCCCCGTGGTTTTTGCGTGCATATTTGTTTAAATTTATCTTTGTATTTTTCTGTTTGACTAAAATTTACGATTTTTCATTTTGTAACTAAAAATTCCTCTTCAGTGGCTGATTATTGACTCGTTCCCCACCCACAGGCTTTGACCCATGTGGGGAACTAATTCCTATTGTGAAATCATGTTTTTTTAATAACATTGTAGACTGTTATTGAAAGGAATAAACAAATTTCATTTCATAATTCAATCATTTTTCTATAAGTAAACACAATACGGCTGAACTGTCTATTTTAGTTTAGAATCAGCTGGTTCAACTGTCAAAATAGGAAAACCGTTTGTTTGGGTACGGCAAAATTTTGTTTTGGTACGGAAATGGTTTGTTTGGATACGGGAATGAAATGTTTGGGTACCAAAAAAGCAGCTGATCATTATTTGTTTCGACGTAAGGAAATCGAGAGTTTTCGTAGATCTCAGCTGTACGGTAACGGGCAATTTTAGTATACAGAGTGATGAAAACGTGATTTTTTCAAAGTGCATTGTCTCAGAGCCCCGGCGCCATTCTGTGCAGCAAGGGCAATGTAGACACAGCACTGATTTTGCCGGCTAGAGATTTGAAGGCGGCTTTGAAAGCGTGACCGACATTTTTATTTATGTAAAAATGGGCCAATTTAATTTATTTAGCTGAGTGCTCGACAAACCCACACAAACTAGAGCAGATTTTTGTTTTAATGCTGGTAATTACAGCAAATATATTCTCCAATATCATATTCTCCATATTTTAAAAAAGTTGGAAGATTATACTGAGTAAAATCATAAGAAAAAATATATGAGGTCCTTAAAGAAAAAATATTAAGTACGAGTAAAAACACAATTGAATGAAACGATTTTAGAAACAACATATTTCAGGTAAACTCTTTCCATTAAAAAAAATCATTAAAAGGGAATGCTCACACATACATATGGCGATAAAGTAAGGGACAACTGAGTCTGATTGTAAGGCCTTATTCGATAAAAAAATCTTACTTTGGCACATACATAATTAGATTTATTCCAAAAATAAGAGTTATTGAACACTCAAGAAATCACCCAGAGAATCACTGAGAAGGAAAAGGCTTTGACACCTAAGTAAAGGCTCTAAAGAAAATCTTTGATTACATTTAGATTCAGATTGAAGCAAGTCGGCGGTTTCTGTCGGGCGACAAAGAGCGCGCCACTGAGCCGTGTCTCTGATACACGAGTGGCTGTAGTCATCCATCAGACTCCACAGCTCAATTTGTGCAACTTCAATTTGTTTACGACGCGTTTGAGTTTGAACCCTCCTATTTCCTTCACACGACTCTTTTTATACGTTTTAATGACTTGTATATTTCTGACATTGCTTGGAAAAATTACAAGCTGATCTTTGCATGGGTTATCACAATCTCTACATTTAGTTTCTGTTTCTGCATTTTAATTCCTGTAAACCTACGTTTAGTGTCAAATTATCATTATTTCAAAAGCTAGGTATTTTTAAAAGGCCTATGAATATTTTATAATTAGAGGTTTGTCCACTTCACATCAGACAAACCTTTCTCCTCAGTGCAAAATAATTATTTGTCAAAATGAAATTTTTCACTGAAACATTCATTGTACATGCAAAGTTTTACTCGTAGATTATTCAGTTAAAACAACGCAACGGTTTTGGCAGATGTAATGATGTATTGATTAATTGCAATTAATATGCTATTTTACTTTCACTGCAGCTTACTATAACACTTTTGTAGTCTATTTGCAGAAAGCTATATTATTCTTGTGTTAAGTTATGTACATTACAATTATGTTTTACGTTAACCGACCTTTGTAGCCAATAAAATAATTACCTTAAGTGAAGGAAGCCTCAAAACTGGCATTGCCTAGGAGGCCCCTATATTTATTCATCATACAGAAATAATTTATCTTTGTACTTTAAACTATTTGTACTGTTAGAATATGTATAAGAAGACTGTACTGTATTGTAATTGGTGATGATGGATAAATAAACGTATTATTATTATTATTATTATAGCTTAGTGGGCAATGGTGCCCACACATGAATTAAAAACTTGTTCCATCAGTTGGTTTTGATATGTTTGAGATATGGTTTCAAAAATGTCATAATATTTCATTGTTTAATGTTTTATTTAATAAAAAAGTAGAATTTCCATTGAGAATAGAACACGATTTTTGTTTGAAGGACAGCCACCTGGATTAATTTGGTGATTAAATAGCTCTATTGGTGAATCTTTATAGTAAAATATTGCCATTCCTACAATCCTTAATTTTTTAAACTTAGCAGACCTTATTTAAAAAAATTACATTGAACTAGAAACAAACTATCTATGAGTTGAATTAAACTTTATCGCTGCTTCTGCCAAAACCGGTGGTCGTTGCTTCACTTGATTAAAATATTTAACTTTGTTGGCTTAAATTCAGAAACTAAGTCTTAGTTTCTCAATCAGCCGTTCCAGAATGTCTAAGTTAATTAGGCATTCTTCTTAGAAGAATTGGATAGTTACATTACTACACTTTTAAGTAGACTAATGAAACTAACATGCAACAAATTCATTTTCATTTTCGTAGTCAAAAACCAAATTAAGTCAAAAATTCTTATTCTGCCAAACCCAAAATTAGTTATCGTAACTCTTAACATCGTACTATCTTTTTTGTGTAAAGAAAAAAAATTGTCTGTGCATTGTGGTGCCTTAAAGAATATTACATTAACTATACAACCATTGAAACTCATTTGAAGTATTTTAAATTCATAATTCGTTCTAGAGCCTATAAATGACAGTTTTAGCGAATTTCCCCTATAGAGAAGGAGCTATAACCGTAGGTCTCATGGTAAGACCTAAGCCCGAAACCATGATAACTTTTCGTTTTGGGGCCACCAGAAGCAAAAAACACCATTTGTACGAATTTTATATATACATATCTATATATGTGTCTGTTAGCACGATAGCGGCCGTAAAAATGGTCCAATCGTAATGAAAATTGGTACAGACATGTAAAGTGGTAATTACTCGGGCGAGTTCGTGATCACCGGATCACCGGAAGGGGGGGGGGGGGTAAAGGGGGTTAAACCCCCCAAAAATGTTTTTTTGAGTTTTTTACATAGAAAAATTAAATTTAACGAATTTTAGTTGGCACCATTGAATTCAGCTCAAAAAAACAAACAATTTAGTATTTTGAATCACTGCTCTATGTCCATTAGTTACCGATATATTGAAAGTGGTAAACACAGTATATATTGTCCCAATTTTAACCTTATGGGAAATAAGTTAAATTCTATATCTCCGTTATTTTCAACACATCTTGATAATACCCCCGTCGCAGCAGACCTGCATTCTCAGCGAATTTCAAATGCAAAACAACATATTTCAATCCAACATAGTGAGAGTTGACATGTTTGGGTAAGCTCCATAAGAATAACATGGGTAATGAGTATGTAGGTTTGCTGCTACAGGTATATTAAAACTGGGTGGTTTTAATTCATTACTTAGTAGATCTGAACTAGAAGAAGCTATTTACCAAGTGTTATCAAGATATGTTAAGAAATAACCGAGATATAGAATTTTCCTTATTTCCCATAAGATTAACATTGGGACAAGGTACTGTGTTTACCACTTTCAATATCTCGGTAACCAATGGACATAGAGCGGTGATTCAAAATACTAAATTGTTTGTTTTTTTCGAGCTGAATTCAATGGTGCCAACAAAAATTCGATAAATTTTATTTTTCTTTTTAAAAAACTCAAAAAACCTTTTTTTTGGGGGGGGGGTTTATGCCCCTTAACCCCCCCTTCCGATGGTCCGATCGGGCTGGTTCACAAACTCGTCTGAGTGATTACCACTTTACACGTTTGTAACAATTTTCATTAAGATCGGACCATTTTTACGGCCGCTATCGTGCTAACAGACACACACATATATATATATCTAAAAATTCGAACGAATGGTGCTTTTTGCTTCTGGTGGCCCCAAAATGAAAAGTTATCATGGTCTCGGGCTTAGGTCTTACCATGAGACCTACGGTAATAGCTTGTTCCCTATAGGGGAAATTCGCTAAAACTTGGTAAATAGCTTCTTCTAGTTCAGATCTACTAAATATTGAATTAAAACCACCCAGTTATAATATACCTGTAGCAGCAAACCTGCATACTCATTCCCCACGTTATTCTTATGGAGCTTACATAAACATGTCAAATCTCGCTATGTTGGATTGAAATATGTTGTTTTGCATTCGAAATTCGCTGAGTATGCAGTGCTGCGACGGGGGTATTTTCTATTTCTGCAGGTACTGAAACTTGAATACAGGGGTGCCCAGCCCCCCCAAGGGCAATGGCGCATGCCCCCCCCAAACCAAGCCTAATGCCCCCCCCCCCAAAAACATGACCACCCCCCACACTTTAATTTCTAACATTAGTTAGTAGTATGTCAATAAAAACACACCTCATATCCTGCCCTATCAAAGGGTATCATTGCGTTTTGTTTACCAAACTCTTAAAAACACAAATGACAACTAAGTATCAAGTAATAAAGTGATAAAGCATACAATAATAAAGCATACCAGCATTAGGTAATAAAGTGATATCACTTTAATATATAAAACACATTTATTTATAGGTAAGTTTAGTTCCAATAGCGTGAATAAAAAAGTCACTAATATGTTGCTAGTTAATGAAAATAATGAAGTACTTTTTACAGTATGTGCAACTAGTGATACATACAAATAACCAGTGTTGTGATGGTATCTTTCGCAACGCAAGGACCGAAAATGAGGTTTTGCAGCAAAACCCAAAAACAAACCCCTTTCGGCCGAAGTGCGGACCACCACACTACACATTGAAATATAGCATATATAACATGAAAATCTTATTATTTATTAGACATACTTGAAAACAAAACTTTGAGGTTATGAGTGACTTCTTTATCATGGTTTAAACAAATACAAGTGAGCTATGAAAGTCATATGATCGCAATCATATGATCGTCTTTGGAGCATATTGAGTGCTCAATAATTATAAGTTGTTCTCACGTTGATTCAAGCAAATAAACGATCAGCTGACTTTTGGCCCTAGGGCCGGGCCCTCAGGCGGAAAAAAGCTGGTTTCGGCTACCAAATAAAGTTAGTAAAACTGGTGATGTGTGGCGGAAAATCTTTTGCAGCCTACAAGTATTTGTAATTTTCGCAGTTTAGTGATGCATTAATTTAATATGGTTTCCATAAATTGGTTTTTACAATAACCAGAAATTAATTAATTTTTTTACATTTAATAAATTACGTAATGAATGAACTTGGCTGTAAATATAATATATTGTTGAGATTTTACATCATTAAACACCGAAACAGTAATATTGAAATGTCAACGTTCTCGCAGATAGGTTCAAAAACATATTAAATACTTGTTGGTAAAAAAACATCTCGGTCTTGGGTGCTGGTAGAGGTATGAGGAACGTCAACGTCATTTTGAGCTTGTTGATTGACTTGGGTCTGGAACGTCGATGTCTGGAACGTACTTTTCGATGGTCCGTTGTCGATTTTAATTTCAATCCTCAAAGACTACTTGACTAGGCTGGGAGGCCTACTGTTCATTGAACAAAACACACATATAACCACTCCGTAGTTTGCCACAGATAAAAAAATACAGAATACAATTCAGTTTCTGTATATCTAACTAGCTAAAATTAATATCCAACCACGATATCACAACAAAATGTGAACCTATAATCACCATTCACTTTTCTCAGTAATAAAACTATTTGTAAAACTGCCTCACCGCAGCCCAAGCAGGCACACCAACCGTGCTTCATACGACTGTTGACTGTTGCTAAAGTCTAATCTCTAACGGCCAGTGTTGCATTGCACAGGATTTGGCATTTTACCCGCCAACTCCATCAATAATCCTCACTTTTACCCGGTTTTTCGGTGCTAATCCCTGCAAAATCGTTCCAGTTACCAAAATCCGGGTAGTTAGCCGAAAAACCACGTAACGACTTTGAAAACAACCAAAAACGGATACTTTCCTAAACTTGATGGGTAAGGAGGGAAATATTACAAAAATAAACTGCACAGTATGTATTAAAATACGTCTATATTTACCTCAAGTATTGTTCTTGAAAACCATAAAAACAAAATTATTTTTCTCACCTTATATGGACATTGGATATTTTCAAAGCAAACCATAATGCAAAAATCCCCGGCTTTACCCGTTTTTTTTTTGTATTTAGGATGCCGGGTAAATCCCCGCAGCTCAAGTCTAAAATCCCGGATTTTACTCGATTTTTCTTAAAGCTCTCAATTAAGTCCCCAAATGGACATCAAAATATTCGCAAACCTGGCTAAAACCCGGTTTCTGGTAACACTGTAACGAAATAACCAATACAGTACAACCATACCAAATACATAATACCAACTAAAAATATATAGAGTTCCAATAAATCCTTGTGAAAATCCCCGATTTTACCCGTTTTTTGTTGAGTAAATTTCCTCAACCCAAGTCTTAAATCCCCGGTTAAACCCGGTTTTTTTAATCACCGCCAAATCTCCGCATGGCCTTAAAAATACCCGAAAACCGGGTAAATATCCGGTGTTTGGCAACATTGCTAACGGCTGTGTCAGACCGGGGCCACAGACTCCGTCTTTTAAAAACAGCCCCCCTGTTTTTGTTTTGTTTTTTTTGAGACCCTGTTTCTTATATGGGCCCGATGTCAGACAGGGTTGCCAGTCGAGCCATTGCCAACCGCCTTTCAAAATAATTTAACAATTATGGATTGACGTGGAGATTCCGAGGATGGTTTACATAGCGAACATTCATATGACGATAGCAATCCTGATGAAATGGTTAGATAAATAAACAATACTTTTAACTGTTGCGTATGGTTATGATCATTTATTTGTTTGTAATTTTCCCTTATTCGCTGGTTTAAAATTGCTCACAAAAAACCAAAATTCCGCCCGAAAAATCATGCCCCCCCCAAAAATTTTGATGGCGCAAATTGCGCCATGCCCCCCCCCCCTTCTGGGCACCCCTGCTTGAATATAAGTTAAAAATCATTATTAGACTTAAAGTAATTTTGCGGAAGTTGAGATGGATTTGTGAACAAATCACAGCTGTTAACCAGTCAGTCTGAAGGATGAATGCACAGCATTAGTCGTTCATCAACCGACATAGCTCCCCCCCCCACTGTCGTCACTTCACTTGGCGTCCCCCCACTGTCGTCACTTCACTTGGCGTCCCCCCACTGTCGTCACTTCACTTGGCGTCCCCCCTGTCGTCACTTCACTTGGCGTCCCCCCTGTCGTCACTTCACTTAGCCCCCCCACTGTCGTCACTTCACTTGGCGTCCCCCCACTGTCGTCACTTCACTTAGCCCCCCCACTGTCGTCACTTCACTTAGCGTCCCCCCTGTCGTCACTTCACTTAGCGCCCCCCCTGTCGTCACTTCACTTAGCGTCCCCCCTGTCGTCACTTCACTTGGCGTCCCCCCTGTCGTCACTTCACTTGGCGCCCCCTGTCGTCACTTCACTTAGCGTCCCCCCTGTCGTCACTTCACTTAGCGCCCCCCACTGTCGTTACTTCACTTGGCGTCCCCCCACTGTCTTCACTTCACTTAGTGTCCCCCCTGTCGTCACTTCACTTAGCCCCCCCCACTGTCGTCACTTCACTTGGCGTCCCCCCACTGTCGTCACTTCACTTAGCCCCCCCACTGTCGTCACTTCACTTAGCGTCCCCCCTGTCGTCACTTCACTTAGCCCCCCCACTGTCGTCACTTCACTTGGCGTCCCCCCACTGTCGTCACTTCACTTAGCCCCCCCACTGTCGTCACTTCACTTAGCGTCCCCCCTGTCGTCACTTCACTTAGCGCCCCCCTGTCGTCACTTCACTTAGCGTCCCCCCTGTCGTCACTTCACTTGGCGTCCCCCCTGTCGTCACTTCACTTGGCGCCCCCTGTCGTCACTTCACTTAGCGTCCCCCCTGTCGTCACTTCACTTAGCGCCCCCCACTGTCGTTACTTCACTTGGCGTCCCCCCACTGTCTTCACTTCACTTAGTGTCCCCCCTGTCGTCACTTCACTTGGCGTCCCCCCACTGTCTTCATTTCACTTAGTGTCCCCCCTGTCGTCACTTCACTTGGCGTCCCCCACTGTCTTCACTTCACTTAGTGTTCCCCCACTGTCGTCACTTCACTTAGCGCCCCTCACTGTCGTCACTTCACTTAGCGTCCCCCCTGTCGTCACTTCACTTAGCGCCCCCCCTGTCGTCACTTCACTTAGTGTTCCCCCACTGTCGTCACTTCACTTAGCACCCCCCACTGTCGTCACTTCACTTAGCGCCCCCCACTGTCGTCACATCACTTAGCGCCCCCCACTGTCGTCACATCACTTAGCGCCCCCCCACTGTCGTCACTTCACTTAGCGCCCCCCACTGTCGTCACTTCACTTGGCGTCGATAGGTGACGTTCTAACTTGCGGTAGCGATCGGTCTATAGTTTTGATGGACTTGGTTGTACCATATTACTGATGTCTAATATTGAACGCTAAACCAGATTCTACATGAATTATTTCCTACTAAATAGTGATATTCAGGACCTTGGGGCTGGTATAAGACTTTATTTTTATATATAGTTCATTAGTTTTTATTCTTTATAATTTTATCCAAATTCAATAATTTTAATATTTAACTGATCGTATGTTACATTTATAATTGAAAATATATATAAACATAACTCTTCAATTAGTGATGTGTTTTATGATGAAAAAACACCCTATGTGATGTGTTCATAGCTGGCGAAAGGCCTCACATGATACAATTATTTAAAGTATTGATGTGTTTCTCAATGTGAAAATTCATAATATTCAATGTTAACAGTTCGTCAGCAAGAATGTTCAATAGTGACTATAAACATCGAACAAAAATTAATATTAAGTCCACATTTTGCAGAATAAATTTAAAAACGTACATGTAAAAACTGACATATCTTTTTTATTTCGTATAAAACTTTTAGTTTTTTAGATATTAAGACACAAGATTTATAGAAATAAGAATGACCATGATATTTTATAAGGTCAAAATCAAAAACGTTATTTATTCATCAATAATTTGTACATTACAATATTACATCGAATTAACAAATAATTACCTTCCTTTTAAAGGAAAATAAAATCTTGAAACCCCATGAATTGGCCTTCTTATAGATTTAACACATGTTCGAGGGTTTTTATGTTTATCCATTAAGTGGTTTAAAAGTGATATTTGTTTGATACATACATAAATATCAACAGACAGGATACAGACAGGACAGAATAAAATATATTTTATATGAGGTAGGCCTTTTTAAATACTAAAGAGCGAAGCCCTTTGGGAATTTTGTAAAACCGTTTCTTAGTGTGCATCTAAAACCCAAGGGGAGCACATGTGCCAAATTTCAACTCTTTAGGTCTTATTGTTTTGGAGATTTGCTGTCCGGAAGAAAACCCCTTCTCCTTTATATATATAGAAGATAAAAGAGGCCGTTATAAATTTTTTTTAGTTAAAATAAGTTTGATTCGAATTTGCTATTTTTATTGCAAGAAACAATCGGGCAAATGCTGGTTACTCCTATAATCGAGAAACACGGCTGTATATTTTGGCAGGATGTGGCTCTATCTTGGAAACTAATTTAACTTCTTATAAGATGAAATTAGGCGTCGGAAGTTCAAGGCTGTTTGTTTTCTTTGGAACTCGCTGAACGATCTTCCAATCTTGAAAGGCTTGGTTAGCGCTAGTTTAATTTTATAAATGTGTTTAAAGAAACTGTACTAATTGATATAGAAATACTTTGTGCGTTTGTGAAGTAAAATTTAAAAAAAAATGTCAGCCCAGAAAATAGATTCAAGACCTCTTACAGTCTTTGAATTATTATTAATCTTCAAATTACAAATTTAATAATTTGCTGGCACTTTATATATAGTTAAAGTGCCATGTATAGTTTGTATTAGATTTAAATTTTATAATAATTTAAAACCAATTGTGTTAACTTCCATAATACTTTTTTGACTGTAGAGCTCCTTAGCATTTACAACCAGGAATAATATCATTCCGTTCTTTTTATTTGTATCTTCAAGTCGAATTTCAGTTTAAAACCCAGTCAACCTAATTAATCTTACTTATAAATGAAATTTAATCTTGTGCAGGAAAAATATAATTTACAATCATCAAATTTCTCTCAGACGTGTAAAGAAGCAGCACAATTTAATATTTCCATTACGGCTTACTTCAATTCAGTTGTGGAAACTTGGAGCCGCGCTCCTGATTGCCCTTTCACTTGATTGTGGCATTGGCTTCCCCAGACTTCACACTCAATCCTTTTTATAACTTTTAAAAATTTCGTTGGGTTTTCTGTTATAAAGTGGGCTGGGAAAATTAATAAACTCTGTCTTTAGAGTTTTGTTTCCACGTTATTTGGTTATTTACGTGATAGAGGTGTGTTATCAGCACTCATTGTTTTGTAATTATTTTAGTTTGAGTGTCAAAGTAGTTTCATAAAAGTAATGATTTAGAAATATCCTAGCTTACAGCTTTCTGACAAATATTTAATAAAAACACCTAGGAGAACCGAGCGTTGGTGTGTGTGAATAAAGTGCATATTCTATAGTAAATAAATAATTAAATGCTAATTGCATGCCTTGCTCTATATACCTTTGTTTTCAAGGTTTTTGTACTATACAGGGTGTCCCGAAATTATGGTAAAATATTTTAGTATATGATAGTACAAGTAAAAATAAGAAAAGAAGTTCATATAAACATAGGTCCAAAAGTGCTTCGTTTTCCGTCTGTGTGTCTGTTTGTGATTTTTACATATTTAATCATATCTCATGAACCTCTTAACGTATAAACTTCAAACTTGGTACATGGATGACCACCATTAAGACCTATTTTTGTATGTAGTATCAAATTTCTACTTTGTACCATTTCAAAATGGCGGCTGTTTTTTGTTTTCAAAGCTAAATATCTTAAAAACCGTAAATTTTAGAAAAATCATACAAGAGACAAAAAAGTTGTGAAATTTAATCCAATTAACTCTGATATTAAGATTATGATTATCGGATTACTAATAACGGAGAAATTTTAATTTTTCCAAATAAAAACATGGAAATTTCTGACAGTTTGTTCTAAAGAACCATGTTTTTATTCAGAAAAGTTAATATTTCTCCGTTATTAGTTGTCCGATCATCATAATCTTAATATCAGCGTTAATTGGATTAAATTTCACAACTTTTTGTCTCTTGTATAATTTTTCTAAAATTTACGGTTTTTAAGATATTTAGCTTTGAAAACAAAAAACAGTCGCCATTTTGAAATGGTACAAAGTAGAATTTTGATATTACATACAAAAATAGGTCTTAATATTGGTCATCCATGTACTAAGTTTGAAGTTTATACGTTAAGAGGTTCATGAGATATGTTTAAATATGTAAAAATCACAAACAGACACACAGACGGAAAACAAAGCACTTTTGGACCTATGTTTATATGAACTTTTTTTTCTTATTTTTACCTGTACTATCATATACTAAAATATTTTACCATAATTTCGGGACACCCTGTATAATCAACTGTTGGGTTTAAAATTACATATGAACATATTCGTTTACATTTTTACGGTTATTACATTTCATAAACATAAGAACCAGAGTTACATTTTTATGGTTTTTAAATCTATGTTCCTATGTAATTTGATTTTTACAGGCGATATAACCTGCTTAAAACATTTATTTTTCAGCCAGAAATAGTTGCTTCCAGTAGTTTAAAGAATTGCTCGAAGCAGTTTTCAATGTAGCTGTGTAAGCAAGCAAGCAAACATACAGGCAGGCAAGTATAAAAACAAAACTGTTAAAAGTATATAAAATATTTCAGCCCAGCAATCCCCCCCCCACATCAATAATTGTATATTTCGCAATTAGGGTCGAAAATTAGGTTTTGCAGGCTCGAAATCGTGTTACAAATCCTCAACTTTGTCTCGAATTTGAAACGATCGAGATCTGCAAAACCCTTTCGGCCGATGTGCTAACGCTATTTACCACACTACACTATTAAATTCACCATATACAACATTAAAAATCTGATTATTTTATTTGACATACTATAAAACTTGAGGTTATGAGCGATGATACAACTTCTTTGCCATTAAGCAAACACAGCTATGAAAATGATACAATAGCAACTATCCTGTTGTTGGAACATATTGAATAATTATGTGACGTCCACATGTTGTTTCAAGAATATAAAATGATCAGCAACTTTTGGCCCTAGGGCCGAGTTTTCGGCCCTCTGGTGGAAAAGAGCTGGTTTCGGCCACCAAATGACATTGTTTATAGACCTTAAACATAGATTGCTTAGTTGACGAGTTATTTTTTGGGTTTTCACTCAAACGAAATGATATAGGTACAGCTTAATATCGTAGTACCACAATTTTGAACATGGACCAAGCCATAGGTAACTTGAAGTAAAACGCCAATAAACTACATTGTATCATATTCATAAAATACCCCCGTTGCAGCAGACCTGCATACTCAGCGAATTTCAGATGCAACACAACAAACTGTATTTCAATCCAACTTAGCAAGATTTTACATGTTTTGTAATCTCCATAAGAATAACATGGGGAATGATTATGCAGGTTTGCTGCAACAGGTATGTTATAACTGGTTGGTTTTAATTCATTATTTAGTAGATCTTAACTAGAAGAAGCCATATACCAAGTTTTGTCAAGAAATGTTAAAAAATAAGTAAGATATAGAATTTTTTATTTCCCATAAGGATTACATGGGGAATGATTATGCAGGTTTGCTGCCACAAAAATTGAAATTTCGGGGGTTTTAGACTAAAATACATTAGATCTCATCTAGATGAAGCCACAAACCAAGTTTTATCCAGATATGTCGAGAAATAAGCGAGATATAGAATTTTACTTATTCCCCATAAGGTTAACATTGGGACAACGTACTGTGTTTACCACTTTCAATATCTCGGTAACCAATGGACATAGAGCAATGATTCAAAACACTAAATTGTTTGTTTTTTTGAGCTGAATTCAATGGTGCCAACAAAGATTCGTTAAATTTTATTTTTATATGTAAAAAACTCAAAAAACCCATTTTTGGGGGTGTTTATCCCCCTTTACCCCCCCCTTCCGGTGGTCCGATCGGGCTGGTTCACGAACTCGTCCATTCGATTACCACTTTACATGTCTGTTCCAAATTTCATTAAGATCGGACCATATTTACGGCCGCTATCGTGCTGACAGACACATATATATATATATAGATAGATAGATAGATAGATAGATAGATAGATATATAAAAATTCGAACGAATGGTGTTTTTTGCTTCTGGTGGCCCTAAAACGAAAAGTTATCATGGTCTCGGGCTTAGGTCTTACCATGAGACCTACGGTAATAGCTTCTTCCCTATAGGGGAAATTCGCTAAAATAAATACTTTCACGTTCGTTGTAATAAAAACACAAAGAACTTCATTATTTACTTTTGAGAAAGTTGTAAACACGTTTTTAGGATTGTCATCTTGTAATACAGGATCGCTTGTCGGCTATAAGGGATATTTTATTTAAGACAACTTGTTTTACAAGCCGTTTCTGGCACTTATAGGTGTCTTTTGTGCCATACCGTAGCTTATGGTTTTATATCCTCCTGTAATGGTTGTTATTTTTTGTATCCTAATAATTTTTTTGTTGATTGATATGTTTAAAAATTAAATAGAAGTTTTGATAACAATTTCTTTTAATATTTACAAGAATGATATAATTTTTACACTAAACAACAATATCCTGAAACGTAATTTTTTTTTCTTAATAATAATTGTTTGTTTATTTGCTCTGTAATAGTGGCATTTGATGAGTTCACTAAGTAAATAGTAGTTTTGGTAAACATAACTGTCCTCATTAATATTTACAAGAACGATCTTATTTTTATACATTAAACAACAAACTCTCGAAACGTAAATAATTTTTACGCCATCTTACTTTCTTTTCACGAACTTCCTGATATAGTCCTGAAAACAGCTTTTAACAGGGACTGTCCGGCAATATTTGTGTGGGCAGTATTACATGCGGGCAATATTTTATGCTGTATGAATTGATTTTATTGCTCTATAATCATAAATAGTTTTCTTATCGCCTTAAAACATTTTAATAGACTGTTTCAGTTTAAGACTTGATTATTGTCCTGATGAAGTTAGATAATTCTCTAAGGAGAAGTTACTTTGGGTGATTTCACTCCCCAAACAGCCGTTGGAAGTTCCCCCACCCACAAACGGCTCCCTGCAGCGCCTCGGCCAATCAGAGGCTGTAAACGCGGTCAAACGGGTCGTTGGTGAAGTAGCAATTTGAACTGCAGTATCAAGATATTGAAGTGAGGACCTCACTTTCATGCTGATTAACCTGCCTACAATATCGTAAATGTTTTAACTTAAATATATATTAAAAAAAACGTTACAGTGAAGTTTTAACATTATTTTTATCTTAATAATTTGAATATATTATATACGTTTTTGGTCAGTATTAGCTCTGAGCAATAAAATTACTTTATGCGTGTTTTTAGTGCTCAGATGTGATGGGAATGTAATAATCCGCGTCTTTAATTCTAACAAAAGATTATTTTAAAATATTCACTTTATTGTTTTTGGAGGTTTGTTTAAAAATAATATATTGAGAACCATGCACTGTCCCCTAATTAGACGAAGCACCAAAATTAATTTGATCAAAATATCGTTACTGCTTACTAATTAAATCAGCAAACCAGCTAAACTTCAAATATAGATTTTTACTGATAACGACTTGTCAAAATGAACATCTTCACGTATAATTTAAAGAAAATACAGACGGATGAAATGTAATCTTTTCACTGTGCTATACAAGTAAGGAGAGAAAAAAAGTATAAAAAATGGCTGACAAACTGCCATAATTTTTGGCTTTGTTGTTTCATCACAAGTAATCGTCGCACATTGAGCTGTCAACTTCAGGAAACGTATTTCTGTTGTAACTGAGACTGATTGTACATTTTCCGCTGGTGCACTGAAACGCAACATCTATATTTTAGACAGGTTTGTTATAAATTACTGTTCATGTTTGCAGAGCAAAAGAGTTATTTTGTGTGGTTGTGCAAGTTGATTAATCATCGAGGGAACTACAAAGTGCAATATTATGGATAAAAATTATAGAATGAAGTTTTATTCTAGTATAATTCCAAAGTCGATTTAGACGGAAGGTGTTAGTCTTTACATTTTTCGTTCGTGACAATCTTTGAATGAATCATTTATATATTTTTATTAAGTATATTAAGATTTATTTAACAATTTTATTCTTATTCAGGTTAGTTATATTAACACTTTCAATAGTTTCGTGAAAATTATTACGTTTAAATTTTAAACAGCCATATTGATAACGCTATGCAATTCAATTTGTGACATATTTATTCATTCTAAAGCCATCAATTTAATAATGTTAAAATGACATAAATTTACTTTAAATATATAAATTTTCCCACCGTTAATTTAAAAGAGTCATATAGTTTGTTTACTATAACTGTTACCATCTAATTATACGGATGTTCAGGCATATCATAATACGATGCGAGTTTATTTTGGCGAATATAATATATTTTAATTTTCAATTCAGCTTGTGGCTTGTAAAATGCTAATAATTTTCATAAAAAGTAGAAGTAATGTGAAATGAATCAATTAATATCGTTACACCAAGTTCGAAAGTAATATTCATCTTAGTTTTATGGCAGGCCAATAAAAAAAGGTATAGTTCACAGTGATTTATTTTTCTTGAGATTTGATTTATCACCCGCCACTGAAGAACTGCACTTACTTGTGATTGTAGCTTTGTCTGTAGATATACATTACAAAGAAAAACATATTGTACCGGTATTTCAAATTTTTTTTCTCAAGAAGACAATTAAATTATACAAAGCTTGAACTTATAAATTACTCAAACTGCCACTGACCGCGAGAACGGGGTATATCGCTCCCTGAAGGTCCAAACTGGTTTCACCTACTCTGGCATTCATGGAATGGTTGACACTGAGTTAGTGTGACATTACTCCCGTAATAACAGGCTTCATCTAACAATGATATATTTATACCAAGCCGTTACATCCGAAACACAATTTTGCTACTGATCTACTAAGTTAGAACAGAGCTACTGCAGACTTCTTATAAATTTCACATGTGTGTAGTGAAAAACTTATAAATTTACCTTTAAAAGTCTCACATATTTATGTGTGGTCCGATTCAAATAATTTGGCCCATTCTGTCTGTAATGCTAATGTTAATTTTAGCATTATGCTTACCGACGGCCTGAGCCAAGTTAATTAACTCGGACTATAGTTTGGTATTTCTGAGTAGATGTCTACTGTATAATAATATTACAATGTACAGGTCAGTTCACGATATCGAGATATATATGAGTTGACGGTCGCTGTTTCAGCTGTCAACTACTATTAAATAAAGAAAATATACTGTAAAAAATACTAAAATAATTGATAAAAAAACCCCAAAATCAATAAAACATATAAGTTTTGTAATTTGTTGTCCTGAAACCAGGCTCAGGGCAATTTAAACAAGTTTATTGCAGCTTTAGAAGGCTAATAACGTTGGTTTAACTTTGCGTGAATGATTTACAGTTTCTTTTAGGAACTTAGGTCAAAGCAGGTCGTTTGCAACCAATCAAGCTGTAGCACGAAGTCATGAGGTTTCAGCGTTATTTAACATGAGATTCAACTGAATGAAATGAATTTGCAAAAATCTAAGTGAAGTAATGTTACAGAAAATTTAGAAATATTGCAGTACTAATGTAAAATGAGTTTCATATACAGTATTTATCATGCACATTCTTCATTATGACATGATAAGTTTTCCGGTAAAGATTAAAAACGAAAAAATGTACGTCAGTACTAGGTCTCAAGTTTAAATTTCGTGGTGATATATTGCAATTGGTCCCATACAATGGTCAATTTGGTAAAGTATAGGGTGATTTTTGTGGTGAGATCTTTAAAGATTTTGGTGAACATAATAAATAAATAAATTAATAGATAAATAAATAAATACATAGTTAGATGGATAAATAAATAAATAAATAAATAAATAATAATAAATAAATAAATAAATAAATTTATTAAATAAATGTATTTATTTATTAAATAAATTTATTTATTTATTTATTTATCTGAGTTGGTGTAAACCTATGCTACGTATTGTAGCATATAAAATATGACAAAAAGTGAGGTGTTATTTTAACGAATGTTGGAATTAGTGACCTATTAGTTGACTGAGTTTTTTTTAACATTGCTCGTAGTTATAATTTAATAGCTCATAATTGGGAAAAATGATTCAAAACTACGTGCTGATTATACCTAAATGTTTGCAAAGTTTTATAGGCTAGAAGCTTGATAAACTACTTAAACTCTTGAGCATGATTCTCAGAGCTTGATTCTATATGACCTGGGAATTTTCAAAAGTTCTCCATTATATAAGCGTATCAGACAGGATTATACTAATTATGATTTAATTGATGGCATCTGATGATTAATCTTATTAGTGGTTAATATCATGGGAAGGTCAAAATAAATTTTTAAAATGTCATATACATTTAAAAAGGTTACTAATCTATTTATGATACAATAACCATAACAAAATTTTTGGAGTTCAAAGGTAATGAAAAATCGCAGCCATGATCGAATTAAAAATATGGTATTGGTCAAGCCTAATAGAGCTTTCATAAATATGTTTTATTCCTAGAAACTTTCGACTTAATTTAGGCTACTAAGGTTTCACAGAACCGTTATACACAACCTCAGTCATAATAACCACGAGTGAACTACAACGAATACTATTTCCGTAAACATCGTTACTTAGGCCTACTAAATACAAAATAAAAGTAATCAAACAATATAAAGTCTAGTGAAAAGTTCAAGTGCATTGGATTCATCAATGTATAACTCGATTCATAATTGGTTTTGGGTTAATTGGTTTAATATTTAACTAAAAACCCTTTAACACCTAAACCCTTAACCGAATGATAACCAAAAGGGAAAACAAGCTAAAAATAAACAGTTGAAATGGAACTTGTTCAGAAAATTCGGAGGATTTGCTGTACAAAGGCTCCGTCCCGGACCGCCCGTCGTTACACAGGCTTACAAGACGATCTCGTCGGTTTCTCTTTTTCAGTCCAGACTTATTTAGTGAGCTTTTTTGGAGAGATCATTAGGATTTTCTATTTATCTCGAAAACCTTTCGTTATCCATTATAGGCAGTAGTGCATTGAAGGTGGAAGATATTTTCTTTAAATTAGAGTCCTCTAGTAAATTACATCAAAGGTTCTGTACTTTAAAATAAAATGTGTCTGAGGAAAATTCATTTTTATTTTTTGTTAAATTTACTATACAAATGAATTTATAAAGCTTTTATTATTCCTTTTATGGTTTTATGTGAATTTATATAAAGAAAAATTATACGAGTATATTTTTATTTTTATTAAAACGTGCGTTAACAGGATATGTTATGTTTTTAAAATAAAAGATGGATTTATCACCTTTTTCGAGGTAATTCCAAGTTAAAGTTTCAGTGGCGTTTGCAAAATACAGAGAATTAATATTGTACTAATGATTTTAATGAACATTTACCTGATACGATAATTAGTTGCTATTATTTTGTAGTTAAATTGTTTTACATGCGTTGAGTAATAGACTCCACAAATGCATAAAATAAAGTAACGAAAATTAGTTTGGTTAGAAAAGTTTTGTATTTGATAATATATTACGAAAAATTAAATTGTCTTGTATATACATTTAAAAAGGTTCTAAAAGCTTACAATCACTCTAACAAGCTAAAAAAATACGAATTTCCCCCAGTTTCCTCTACGGCCTTTGAAAAAAGCTATGATGAGCCGATAAACGATATAACAAGTAAAAAAAATCCTTTCTGAGAAACTCTTAAGTAACATTCTTTATCTCCGGAAGATAGGAGATCATCCCATAACAGCAGAGTTGAGCAGCAATGAGCGTATCTGGCAGTGACACTCAATTACTGGTATACTCCCCCGGGCAGCAGAAAAATGGAGGAAATACGATAAGACCGAGCTGTCCGCGTCATAGGTCCGGGAAACTAAAGAATCCGTCTCCACCGTATTAAAAATCGATAATTCTCGATATTTACAATCGCGATTATGTTAACCATATCAAAAGTTTTACTATCGAAACGATAATTTAAAGCATATTATGTTTATCTGCATATGATAGTTTAGTAAATAAACAATAATTCTAACAGGTTTAATCGAAACTAGTGGCTTGAAGGGGCTAAAAGCCCCTAATGAGGTAAAATTAAAACAATCCTTATTTATTATTGTACAAAATAACTTCATAGCAAACTGAATCTACCTTATATTGATATCTAGCCTACCACATGGCTAGATCTTCAAGTATCATAATTACATGTTTTATGTAAACAAAGCAGACGTTTTTAGATCCCAATGCTTTTTAAATGGCGGATATTTTGCGTTATTGCACGTTTTCTGGTGAATTTCAAGCAATTTCATTACTTTTCTCGCTATCACGTAATAGAGACCTTTCATTTGAGCCCTCTCCCATCTTTATACGACTTGCCAGACGCCCGCAATTTTGACGCAAAGAATCGCCTTACGAAATTAAATAAATGAATGATATAACATTGAAGATCACAAAAACCTGGTTACAGTTACAATGTAAGAACATAAACATTAGCTGCACCTTCTAAACATTGAGGAAATACATTTAACGCAACACCTCGTTACTAGGTGCTGCTATACATACACATCGCGTCCACTTACGGCCAATACGGCGATTCCGGAGGGGGTGCTATACATATTCGCATCGATTCGCACCGATTCGCATTTTCTATTTTCTAAGAGCCGAATGGCCGAGTGGACGTTGGTGTAAGCTATACATACACGTCACGTCACGTCACGTCGCGTCGCGTCCCAATTCGGCCGATTCGGCCGTGTATGCTCTTCAGAGCATTCGAGTCGATCCGCGACGTGACGTGACGTGACGTGACGAATATAGGTGCTGCAATACATACACGTCACGTCACGTCGCGTTGCGTCCACTTACGGTCAAATCGGCGATACCGGTGGGGGTACTATACATATTCGCATCGATTCGTATCCATTCGCACCGATTCACATCGATTCGCATTTTCTAGTTTCTAAGAGCCTAATCGCCGAGTGGACGTCGGTGTAAGCTATACATACACGTCACGTCACGTCACGTTACGTCGCGTCGCGTCCCAATTCGGCCGTTTCGGCCGCGTGTATGCTCTTCAGAGCATTCGAGTCGGGCCAAGCCGTGACGTGACGTGTATGTATAGCCGGTTCCATTTGATTACACAGGTTTCATTCACATCGAAAATGGACGCGACGCGACGTGACGTGACGTGTATGTATAGCAGAACCTTATGTATAGCCGGTTCCATTTGATTACACAGGTTTCAATCACCTCGCAAATGGACGTGATGTGACGCGACGTGTATGTATAGCAGCACCTTAAAATTGCCTTGGTGCAATTCGAACACGTTCTTCCATCTGCGTTCCATTCCACGTTGCTGATGAAATTCTACTTCGTGATTTACCTGCAATTGAGTAAACTTGTGGCTCCACAGATAAGTTAACTTCAATGTTACTGGACGGTATATTGTAATTTACTAACCATTTACCTATTTGCCGACATCCACATTGGTTATACACTGCCAGATATATCCATCACTTCTCGTTCTATCACGTTTCATTCTGATGTACCCACTGAAATTTGATTCTCAATTTATTTTTACATCTGTTTTTTTCAAATTTTTTTGTATTTTTTAATGTTATTTAGTTTGCATTTTGTCAGTAATTTAGTTATTTTTAATTTTACAGGTCACCTTATTATTGTTATTATTATAATATTTTTTATTTTTTATGAGCCAGTGTGCGCTTCGTGGACTGTTAATGGACTCACCTCACGCTCAGACGTATAGTCTTGTGAGGAATATTTCCATTTATTTTTATGTTTTATTAAACACTGTTCTATTTACAAAGGAAATAAATATCTTGAATCTTGAATCATCTTAATACCACATGAAACTAAATAAGTTAACAAAATAAATTGTTTCAATCCATGACTGAGTGACTGGCTCTAGGTTTGTCGGTTTCTCAATTGTAATAGGATAGTGAAAGAACTAACTGAAACCAACATTTCTCTAAGCCGTTAAAACATTAACCTAAAATGTTTATTTGAAATAAGTTTCAAAATACAATAGCAATAAAACAAATGTTTTCAAAGAAAATCGATTATGATTATCAAATAGGAAAATATCAATTCTTAACTTCGATCTTATAGTGAGGTGGCTTAGTGAAATTACCGTTACCTGGCGGATAAAAGCATCAAATTTGGTGTGAAGGTACCTTATGGTGCACTAATAAATTTTAGCTAAGGAGCCCTTTTGAATTAAAAAAAATTCCACTCCCGGCACCAAAATCCGAGTGTGCATGTAAAATCACAATTAACATGGGATCATTTTTGAAAAAAAAGTTACTTTACTGCATTTTTTACGTGTATGTTTTTAGATATTGACTTGGAAACAACGCCTATCGTTGTTTAGAGTTAATCCTTTATTTTGAAAGGATCATAATTTTCGGCCGCCATCTTGGATCCACCATTTTGGATATCAACTCAATTTTTTTAATGTAAAGGTGGTGGTGTGACACATCATTATGAACTAGATTTTCACGCTGATTACAATGCTGAAATCCGTTTTTGAAAATTGCATTTGTTAAAAAGATATGCTCAAATAAAAATTCACCCTTATATATTTCTTATGGACGTTTAATATTTTTAGCATTTTTTTTGGATAATCTTCCTTATTTCTCTCATTATAATTAAGATATGTAGTTAATTTTAGTATTAAAATACTCACTGAAATAGCAGCTCTCTTTTGGGATATTAGTCATCAATTTTGGACGAGTGACAGATGAGCTATAAGGCTTAGTAAGAACTCAAAAATCAACATTTTTGGAAATTTGGTTTTAATTAATTATCTATATCTCCGGTTCTAATTAAGGTATTTAGTTCATTTTGGTTTTAAAATACGCAGTGGTACTTCAGCTTTCGTTTGAAATACTGATACGTAAAATCTGTTAGGTTGTAAACGGATTTTAAGGCTCATTACGGCATGAAGATTAGCTATTTCAAAATTTTACGCTTAATAGTGAATTATATCGCACCCTGAACTTTTCCGAATTAAGTGATCGTGGTCTCAAAATAAAGCTGGTATTCTACTGAGTCTTTTAAAAACATTCCGAATTTAATACCTGTCCTAGAACTGGAGATATAAGTCTTTATATAAACAAAAATGTCTGAAAAATTTTATTTTATGTGGGGTTTTGAACCACAATTCACCTGAAACTCAATCTATTAAAATAATTTATGACTCAAATGAAAGCCAATAGTACACAGAGTCGATTAAGATCTTTACGATTTTTGAGTCTTCTTTTGAACTAGAGGAATCCTTCATGATCTGTAAAATTATGCAAATAAAACCAATTTATGTTGAACGAAAGCTCATAAGCCACCTAAAAATTAATCTGATTTTATTGAGAACTAGCAGAACCCGTGGCTTCGCTCACGCATATTTATTCTATGGCTCACGATAAAAATTATCGTCTAACCTTGATATGAAGAATCTATAGGACTGAATAGAAAATATTTATATCAAGGAATATGTCATGTAGAGATATGTTTGTTTTATGGCGGAATGTACGATAAAATGTAGATACCACAGTAGGATGTAGGATACCACAGTAGATAGTGAAGGTTTTCTTTTCACCGTTATAACTCGAAAACGGCCGGACCGATTTTAACACCAAATGTGTCGATTTTAAGGTACTTCCTTGTAGATTTACCATTACGTCCCTGGATTGCCTAGTAGGGCATCAATTAAGTACAGTAAAGGGCTGAATGTTCGAAACAGTTATGGTGCTATCCGTGGGCAGTATTTCGAACTCGATTCACTTAGTTTTTAACTTAAAATATGGACGGGTGGGAATAATTTAAGATCAACCACTGATTGCAGCATTTATTTTTCCGTGAAAAGTCGGGACACCGTCGAATTAGATGAAAAAGTAATTTGCCAAATTATTGTAACTGGCATGATTGTAATTAAAAACATGAAGGACGGCCTAAGGAAATAACTATAGCTCCCGCTGCCTAAAAAGATGGTACCACATAATGAGCTTATGATTGAACGTATAAGGTACGAAACTAAACCAAATGTAACTTTTATATAGTACGAATAACCTAACAAAATCATCAAAACAACCACAAAACCATGATAAAAGGAATCAAATTATAAATCAGCTGTAACAACGAATCCGTTTGTGAAGCTAATATGCTTGATTGAATAAAATTGAAAATTTAAACAAAAGATCATCCATTACATGAACATGGGGCATTTTCAAAGCTTCAGCTCCACGAAAAACCTCTAAAAACCTCGAATTAAAAAAATCCGTTCTTGGTGAATGTCAACACTCTGTAAGGAACGTCCATGCAAGTTTTCAAGGTTCTAGGTTAAGTAGTTTTGGCTGTACATAGGATAGGTCAGTGGTATTTGACAAAAATACAGTAGAAAAGATAGTATAAATATAACTTACAATCAGGGATTTGTATAATTTATAAATTTTTACATAAGTAGATCAAAGAATCATATCATTTCAGCACATTCTATTTGTGACTGAAAAACCACTGTTCTTTTCTCTTTCCATCTTACCGGGATTTAGTCTCAGCCACAAAAGGCAGTATGCTCTTCACGTTTAAAACTGCGTAACTCCCGCTACCAAAATATAGATGGTACCACTTAACTAATTAATGGTGGATTTTATCTAAACTAAATGTAACTTTTATATAGTACATAATTATGTCCTTGAAACAAATAAACAAAAATCAATGAAGCCATGATCAAAGAAATAAATTTATTATCATCTGTATCAACGTATACATTTCCGAAGCTAACTACCAGCTGATTGTTTTATGAACATTAAAAATGTAAACAAAAATCGTCCAACATACTTTTAAATGGGAAAATTTGAAAACTTCGGCCTCGCCAAAAACCCCTTTATACTACGAATTTTGTAAAATCCGTTCTTAGCGGATGTCTACGCCCTAAGAGGAACATCCATGCAAAGTTTCAAGGTTCTAGGTCAAGTAGTTTGGGCTGTACGATGTTTCCACTGAGTGGTATTTGACAAATATATAGTAGATTAGCTCACCTGAAAGCTTCTGGTTTACTGAGTGAATTAGAACAAAAATGAACTAAATACCTTAATCAGAACCGGAAGTATAGATAATTAATTAAAACCGAATTTCCAAAAAGTTGATTTTTGAGTTCTTACTAAGCCTTACAGCTCATCTGTCACTCGTCCGAAATTGATAACTAATATCTCAAATGAGAGCTGCCATTTCAGTGTAACTACGTATCTTAATTGTAATGAAAGAAATAAGAAAATTATCCAAAAAAATTCTAAAAATATTAAACGTCCATAAGAAATGTATAGGGGTGAATTTTTATTAGCATATCTTTTTAACGAATGCATATTTTCAAAAACGGATTTCAGCATTGTAATCAGCGTGAAAATCTAGTCTGTAATGATGTGTCGCAATACTATATTCAAATTAAAAAAATATATCTTACATCCAATATGGCGGATCCAAGATGGCGGCTAAAAATTAATACCCAATAAAAATTACGTGTTTACTACTCAGCTAGTAAGGCGGTGGTTTTAAATCGATATTTTGGGAAATATTAGCTTGGATACACATGAATAAAACGTTTTCAATATATATTTATCGGCCATTTTGGATTATGGTGCCGTGTATGGAAATTTTTAAAAAGTCATAAGAGCTCCTAAGCTAAAATTTATTAGTATACCCTAAGGTACCTTCATGCCAAATTTGGTGCTTTTATCCGCCTGGTAACGGTATTCTTAAATTATAGCCCTAAGCAACCTTACTATTAACGGTGGAGACGTATTCTAAAGTTTAGCCTAGGTCTGTTCGACTTGGCCCCCACGAAACTGTAGAATAACGAATTAATCAATACCTATCTTTCATTATTAAATTTGCTAGAATTTAAGGTACATTTATACTTTACATTTTCTTTGTAATTATTAAGAACTACAAATACTATTTAATTTTTAATATGACTCAAAAACTTTGGGTTTAATAAACTATTTGAGCGTGAAAATAGATATGATTTAATTTGGGTGAAAATATCAAAGGAAAGCTGTAACAACGTTCATACGTAGTTTTATCATTCAAGGCTTTCAAGAGGTCTGAAAAGAAGTGTAGTGTCTGTGACATTCTGCAAAATAATTTAATTTTGAATTTCCAAGGATTTCTTTTTCTACTATGGCAATGATGATCTGAAAAGCACTAGTTCTTGTTTTTAAGAATCCTGAAAGATCCATTAAATATATTGATCAAAATATCGATAGTAACTTTAAATAGAGGTGTTTGTAATTTAAACTTATAATATTATTAGATGTTACCCTTGGCTTTGTTCACGTTCAAAATTTGAAACAGATAGTATCGCTCTTGCTCTGTTTTTTTATCTGTCAATTGGTATTGGTTTTATTTGTTTACATTCGTCTGCTTGGATGGGTACGTTGTTACAACTTAACTTACATAATATGAAAAACAGAATTTATTCAAATTAATGGTGACAAACAAACAAAGGTCTCAAAGTTTCACATTTACATTATTAGTAGGATGAGTTTTCTGTACAAAATTGCCTCAAAATTAAAAATCGGTACCGTATGTCGAAAAATGGTATTATATTAAAAGCTTTCACATTACCAATTGTTGAAAAAACTATATCCTAATTAAAATATATTTCTGACGCAGATTTATCTGTCATAAGACTAATAGTTCCAAAACAACCAAATAACAGATTTTACATAAGTGAACAATATATTAAATTAGTGTCCCTTTCACACATTTATTAATGAATAATATATATCGAATAAGTAAGTATGGTATCTAATTTTCTAATTTATCACCCGTCTTTTCATTTTACACCATAGGTAGCTTTATAAGATTTTCTTTTAGTAGAACTATCTTTAAATCATAGGAAAACTTAGATTTTAATATAAAATGGGTAACCCTCAAAGTTTACTAAGGTAAATATTTTGATAAAGATTGTCATTAGGAAAATTGTTGTTCATCATATTGGTGCTATTTGTGAATAGACTTACCTATACTTGAATTATTGCTCAATATATATTTTGAATATAGTCCAAGAGTTAATTAAGTTTTACATATTTTTAAATGTTGACTTATATATGTGAAGGGACTTTTGATTATAAAAATCTTAGAATTTATATGAAAAAAAACATATAAAACACAGTTAATAACAAGTAAAAATTTCATATAAAAGTTGATGAACCATAAAATGCCCGTAAAGATTTGTTTATGTGTAAATTTAAGGAAGTTACGATCAAATTGACAAAACATGACGTCATATCCGGACGAAAGGTAAACAACCGGAAGTTCGTCATGATCTCCAGACTTCCGTCGCGTCAACTTTGTATCTGGTCCAGTGGTACTACAGTGTTCATCCATAAATATTTTATCGTAGAAGTTTATTTACTTAGTAGTTGTTTACTATACCATAAATTATAGCAACCCAAGATTTTTCAAAATGTTTTCATGGTACCAGTGTGCTTGTGGCTTTATTCCGGCTTTTTTACATCAATTTCCAGGTTCACTACATAACTTTGGAGGATGAGTAGTTGAAGATGTATGAAAATGTTGAATAGTTTAAGTCGACGTCGACTCTAGAGACCCTAGTATAAAAAATTTAAACCTTCCGAGAAGAACTACGATAAGATTAGGCTATTGAAAACATGTGGTTTTACCTCAACATTACTTTAAGTTTTTAAGTAGAATGTGTGGATAAATACATTAATTCAAAGTTGTAATGTTATTTTTGAATTACCCAGTATCATTATAGTCGTACATTTAAGATTAAAGCCTCCCTCAATGATTGTGTTAATATTATTACCCACCCCTCTTCACTCCCCCCCCCGTTGCCCCCCCCACTCGCTATTCTGCTCCAACCTGTCGTAAACGAATTGTCTTCATTGAGTTACTTCACCGCCGAGTGAGGGGAGTTCATTATAATTCATTCGTTTACACGGATATAATTAAGTGAGGAAGGCGAAAGTAACTTACTTCGTTTTAAGAACGTATTTCAGTAAAAGTATACTGTAATGCCAATTGGTTGACTTCAGGGTTTGCTTTCATTACTAAGTACAAGTCAGCTATTTTGTTATTTTTATAAATATAATAGCTGAAAAGTATATTATCATATTAGTTGCGTTTGAGTATTATTGATATATTTATCATTTGAGTCCTTTATCAGTTTAGATTTTATACGGTAAACATCTTTTTAAATATATTAATAAAATTGGTCCATAGCATAAAAATTTCATGATACAAGTGAACGAAATTTATTTGATTGTAGTTAGGTCTCTAGTTGTTATTGAAAAATACGTCAGTGATTTCTTTTACCTTTTTTCTGATGTTTTAGGCTTGTTAGGAAACATAAAAGGACTTGAGTGTATTTCATATTACATTAAAAATAATAACCTTTGCAGCTGTATGATGAATTTATATTTCCGCCTAAGAGTTGGTTCAAAAAGATTGATCTTTGTGATTCAAAAAATTACTCGTTCCCTTTGAGTAGTACCTGATTAGAGCTATGATTTCTAAGTGCGCCTCCTTACAGTGATTGTATATTCTGTTAAAATAATAATTTTAGTTTTCTGTACTTAAAAATAACGTAAATATTTTGTTGAAAAGAGGTATAAGCTATATCTTATCTTAATCGGAAGTTCCTATATAACTATGAAATCCATGGATCAATGTTAATATCCTTGATTAGAAATAGTTTATTTTCTTCAATTACTGAGGCTATAAATTGGAAACAAATTGAACATGCCAAAGATTTTTTATAAAACACTTAATAGACTTAAAAGCATCTTTACATCGACTTAGATGCTGATGATTTGTCATCTCTACGGCTGCAAATGACTGTGATTTTCTTAAGCTTACTTTGAAAATATTCACATTTATTACCAGAGGTAAAATGATTAATTTATAAGAAAACATTTTTAAAACTATTTTAAACAATGTAACGTTTAATTTATTTAATGCAATTAACATGAATTAGTTTGAAATGTTTTAATAGTTTTTTATTACCTCAAAAGTCTTTTAATTTAACAAATATACATGACATAAAAGAAAATATGTGTAACAAAATGCTGTGAAATTGTGAAGCTTTGTGATTTATTTGACAACGATATTTCGATGAACTCTTTAAAGACCATCGAACACGACCATCGTCACGTAGTTATACGTGTATTAATGCATAAGTTTTAGCGTGACATTGAAGTATCATATTATGCATTACTTATTAAAACGCTAGGGCTTTTAGTGCTCAGGAATTCTCCTACCGTTTGTGTTATTTAGGTGTCGTTGTGAAAATACAATTAGCCTATCATGTTTATGCACGGATCCATGTGAAATGCGTTCAGCAATAGTTAGTTGATAGTTTAAAATTGAAATATTTTTATCTAAGCAAGCTAGTCAAACTTCCTTACTCTTGGTTTATTAACGTTTTTTTTTAATTTTACAACTTTGAAATTCGATTTATTACGTTATTAGATTTTCTCTGGCCAAGTAATCTGCATAAAAGACGTTTTTGAGTCATAAACTACTTATTTCCAGATTTTGAAGGAAATCCTCGGAGCCGTTTTTGAGCAAGCATACAAGCAAGCAAGCACGATAACATTACTCATATAAGAGTATAGGATTTGCTTCTATTTGTTTATTACCAGTAGGAAATGAGTTTTAAGAGGCTATTAAAACTTAACAAAGAAATGTGAGGTTAAAGAGATGTCTTGAAAAGTCGATTTGCCCATTCAGTGTCCAGAGCTCAACAATTCAACACCATTTATTCCGTCATTATAAATTATTTTATTGAAACCAATTCATTTAAAATGGTAGTTACTAATGCAGTAGTTAATAAATACGGGGATATCCCGTAGATAAATTTATGTTTACTCTTAGCTATAATACGGCGTTTTATGATAAAGATCTGTCATTTTTATAACAATATTTTAACATTAACTATTACTGAAATTAATATTTTATTAAAAACTATGTGTTGGATCTCGAGTCAAGCATATAATCCGCTTATCAATATTGCAATAGACTAGGCCTACACAATATAATGAGGAATTGATTGATTGCACAGCCTGTTGTTCCATGTAAATCTTAGGTATTGAAATCGCATATTTAAACATTACCTTCCAGTATTTGAAAAACAATTTGAAATGCTATCTTCCAAATACCTTTTACCATGAATTCCATCAAATTGCAAACAATTAAATTTCAGAGATTTAAATTTGGTAAGTGTTAATATTTTATTGCGAGCTGAGTTTAAACGTTTCCTCAATTCAAGCAGGCAGTTGAATCGAAATTTAGAGCTTAGTTTCTGAGGTTTAGACCGAAGTAATATTAAATTTTCTACAGTAACATTATATGTATATCTCACTGTATGAATTCATACCTTCGTATTTTTGCTAACTGTATAATTAGTTAATTCGTGTTAGTTCCGTACAGACAAAAAGTTGTAGATAGCGATGGTTTTTGTAACGTTTATGTTGCATATGTAAAAAACAAATTGAAAAGTTAATTACGGAAATTCTCCTCAGAATGGAACATATAAGTGAATCTGTTCTTTCTGTCTTAATTTTAAAATATTACGTTTTAGTTACAAACCGCAATCACAGCAGTAATCAAGTTAGCCTTTATAAACTTGATATACCAAGTTTTTATTAGAAGTCACAAATTTTCCAAGTATGTAACTTTGGACACAAATCGCAAACACAGAACAAATCGAATCTTATTTTCCCTGTTCATCAATGGCGATGGAAAACGTGATTTGTTTGTGTTTTTAACAGAAATCTTGAAAATCTAGCATCCTACTGTGGACACTCAAATTACAGAACTAAAGAAAATTACGTTACCCTAAATTTGAGGGGTTTTCTAGGTCTGTAGCTTTTATGGATCCGAAGTTATGTGTATCTGAAGACAGGAAATTGATTTTTTTGCGTTTTGAGTGGCACAAGTAGTAGAGAAACAGGAATTGACAAACATGAGGGGTACGAGGGGTACGACCCTATTCCAGGACATCTTCGATCCCATTTCAGGACGTCCCATTTTAGGACAAGTTCCGTCCCAAATCAGGACATTTAGGTGTGACCCTATTCCAGGACGCCTTCCATCCCACTCTAGGACGTCCCATTCCAGGACAAGTTCCGTCCCAAATCAGGATATTTAGGTATGATCCTATTTCACGACGCTTTGGATCCCATTTCAGGACGTCCCATTCCAGGACCAGTTCCGTCCCAAATCAGAACATTTGACCCAACACCATAACAAGTCCACACTTATAAAAAATAAAATAATTAAATAAATTGCATTTTTTATACCCTAAGCCTCTTAGCCTCTTTAACATATATATCCTGACAGACCTTGACAAAAAAAATCAATTTATAACGCTTTAAAACATAATTAACATTTCTTACGGGTTATTTTATCTCCCTCAAACGTCCAACAATCCTCTAGATTAACTTTAATTCCTATAGTATCACCGATATTATCCAAAACATCCAACTCACCAATGTCCATTAAAGCATCAAACACAAACTCGTCACTCCCTAAAATTCTAACTGACTTCGGATCATTAGGGTCAAATTTAGTTCCATCAGCTGTAATAACCTCCCCGATCGACTTGGAAATAGCAGCCTCGTGAATCGCATGCAATTCTTTTAAATACTCTTCATCCACAAGGTTCTTTTTACCTACTTCTTCCGGACGCCTTCTTATTAACTTACGTTCAAAACATGTTGTTGGATTCGTCCGCAAGTACAAGGTAATATCTTTAACACCGCCCTCATCAAATGCAGTCTTACGCGGATCGACATACTTATTACTTAGATCCGTTAAAATTTGAACCTCAGCGGGCGTCATAAACTTTTTGTAATGTTCATTAAAAACATGTCTTACAGTGAACGCAGAGCGCTCTTTAATCACGATATAACCCTTCTTCGCATATTCAACGGCTCTCTTATCGCACTCCGTCATATAAATTAACGCGTTGGCTTGAAACGTGAATGCCCATCTCTCGATATCTTTATACAAGAGGTCTAATAAATTCGTACCGTGAAAATCCCGCCATGCGCCGACTGGCTCTTGTATGTGTACGGTTTTAAACCCTAGGTTTTTAAACCGATCAAACAAGCCTGTGGCAAAAGTAGTTTTACCCGCACCGATATTTCCTTCCAGAGTAATAATCATGTTATGAGACTCCATTTCATTCATCTATATAGTATATCATTTAAATTCCAACCGAGTTTTTTATTAAACCGATTTGCAGAAATATATTTCAGACGTAAAAAAATAAATTAAAATCATCGTATGTAATTAAAAATTCATTACACACCGGTCGAACCGAATCCATTACTTCCGCGTTCCGTATTCCGCATATCGATTCCACCGTCTACCGGCACATCGTTTCTATAAACCTCCAATATTAACTGAGCGATTCGATCACCTCTTTTAACGATGAAATCATCATCCGAATGGTTAAACAACAACACACGCAAATCGCCTGTATAATCAAAGTCTATCACGCCGGCGCCCACGTCGATGAAATGCTTAGCAGCTAAGCCACTTCGAGGTGCTACTCTACCGTAACATCCGCGGGGAAATTGAAAAGACAAGTCCGTCTTTATCAACTGTTTACCGCGACCGGGTACTACATAGTCATAAGCGCTTTTCAAATCGCAACCGGCCGCGTCCGGTGAACCTCTGACGGGTGGTGAGGCGAACTCTGACAATTTGAAATATTTAAAAGTGACAAACTCCATTTTTGTTACCTATATATTACATTCGCTTATATTCGCACTACATAAATTATTAAGCTGTTGTGCAAAAGTACATTTCAGGAACGAGAAAAAAAAATTAAATCATAAATAAAATAACAAGTATAATCAAATAATAATAACGAATATTCAATCTCTCACAAACTTGATATCGTGTTTAAACTTATCATTCAACAATGGGATCTTTCCATGGTACACCACATACAACGGTTGGTCCGATTTCAATAGCGCGTTTATATTTTTCGTAGTCATTCTCTCGTTCCAACTCTCGGGTAGTTGAAACCGCACATCATCACATGTAACCAAAACTCTAAGACCATAAGCATAATGAATTCTTTCTATGCTATTGACCAAATATTTTTTATCGATTTCTAAATCACTTATCTTCGCGAAAGAATTACCATTCACTTCGTCGAGGATATCTTTATAATAATCCTTTTCCATTTCCATCTTTCTTCCGTCTATATATAAAAATATATTTTCATAGTCGAATAAAAAAATGAGAGCGTTTCAAAAGATGTAATAAATCATCGCTTTTGACGAAAACTAATTCATATTTAATTCCGACTCATCGACTAGTTTTAAATAAATGATATAATCGGGCAGAGCGTTTTGCAGGGGAACGTAGTTTTCATCCGTCAGATAAATGTTGATTTCTCTTATCGTCTGCGTGTTAGGTTTGAGCGGTATGTAATTTAAAACGGACGGTTTCTCGTAAATTTTATCTCTATGTTCTCGCGGACTCGAGTGATACAACAACGAGGAGAAATCGTGTCTGTGCCAATGCTCCGCGTGATTGACATACGAATGTTCGACTAAATCGCAATGCACTTCGATCATGTGGAACGGTCTGATTTGTAATTTACTTTCCTCCTCATATATTGATAAAATCTTGTTCGCTGTAAACTGTAATTCGAATAAGGTTTCATCTTTTTTCAATTCATCAAATCCGAGAAACCGTCGCAGCTCGTTGTTTATATGAAACTTAACTGGAGATTTGATACATATCTTAGACTGTGGGTCTCGAAAAATCTTAAACTTTTCCACATCTATCGCCGGTGTAAACTTATTAATCCTCATGAATTCCCTGATTTCTCTCTGCATGGTTTTCAAATCCCAAAATTCCGCTTTAAAAGTTAGTGTAGGACGACTTATCTCCCCCATATAAAAAGTAATTGAAGCCTCCTCGTTCAAGTTATAAAAATAGTTATGAAATGAAAACCCCGTGAGCGCTAGATAATAACGCATGTCCTCTTTCAAGTGTATGGGGTTTTCGAGCTTCAATTGCAAATGCGGACTCTGACCCGTCAATCTAAAATACACCATTTCTCTATATATACTTTTTTAAATTGCGGTTAAGATTATTTATTAAGAGCGAGGGAGAAAAAAAATAAAATTATTCGAACCATCTCAAAAATGTGTATTTATCGTTTTGTAAAGCACGTTCTATCGTATTGAAATCCTGTCCTCTGGAAAAACGTCGCAATACCTCCAAACATAAATGACCGCATATCGGGGGATCGTCATAATTTTGATATCTCATATGATTATAAAAAATACCTTTAGTCATGTTTAGATATTTCTCCAATTCTAAAGGTGGAGGCGCCTCACCGAACGAATCGAAATATATGACATAATTACCTTTTTTCGTATAACAAGTCCAATGCGTGCCGCCCGACTCCAGATCACCTAGATTAATAATAGCACACTCGTTTTTGCGCGGCTTGTCGGGTAAACACTCTCGCATAAAAACACCACGGAAATTGTTGATTTTCAACTTGTTGGCCCATGTCTCCAGTTCGGACATGGTGAGCGGAACTAGTTTTTTTTATCCTCTCTAATATCTTTAAGAGTCTTATGCAATTTTCTGTTTACACGTTTCACCAGACCGGCTCCGGTTTTATCTTTATTAATCAATTCGTCCAGTTCATTGTCTATTAAATTTTTCAACCACGGCACGAATTGAGTCTTCAACACAGGCGCCACTTTATTCTTTATCAGAGGTGAGGCAAATTTCTTAAAATACGGAATATTGTTTTCAGCCAGTTCTAAAACTTCCTTCAGAAGACCTCCATCGATCATTTCCTTCAACTGCGAATAATCAAAAATCAACCGTGTCCCTCTATTGTTTTTCAACGCTTTTTCTACTTGTTTGTTTTGATCACTATCGAGTGACACTTCGGTATTACCATTTTTTAATTGATCTTTTGTTAACGTAAGCACAGCGCGTTTAAGCTTCTTATGAGCTATCCGCAGCTTATTCAGTTGACCTTTGGTCAAATTTATTTTCCTCGTATGATTCCCCATATCTATATATACAACTAACATGATCGAATTTATATAAAAAATTTAAACTCGTCGAAAGTTCGTAACGTTTTCCTTCGAACGAAATTTTAAATTCGCTAATGTAAGAGATGAATTCTTACTGTCGCACGTGTAAAACGCAAACGGCTTCGGAGAACGTGAAGACTGTGAAAACTAAAAATAAAAGATGGTTGGCGAGTTCTAATTGACGGAGTTTTGATTATTTAAAAAAAACACTTAAAAATATAGACCCTTAAAACTACAGGTCCTCGTAATTGTTTATTTTTAGACCCGTGGTTTTGTAATATAAGCCTTACTAAGCTTTTATCCCTCGAAAAGGGTTGGGACACAAATCGTGTCCCACCCTGTTTTAGGAGGTCCCACCCCCTAAAACGGGGTCGGACCCAAATTGGGTCCCACCTAAATCAGTCCGAAAATGTTGATTTTTCATTAGCTTTCAAACCCGTCTGCTGTAGATGGTTTAATTTTTCATTACCACCTAACCCCACCTGCACGTCCTAATTTGGGGCTGTTATTCATAATACCAACTTATCCTAGTTTAGGACTTAACACATCCTAATTTAGGACCGTTATTTATAATATCAACTTATCCTAATTTAGGACTTAACACATCCCAATTTAGGACCGTTATTTATAATACCAAGCTATCCTAATTTAGGACTCAACACTTCCTCTTTTAGGGCTGTTATAAATAATTCATTAACGCATCCCAAATTGGGACTAATTTATAATTGAAACAAAAAACGTTTAACGCAATCGTCAAATATATTTTTTAAATTGATCATAAAAAAACATGACTCGACGAGATACATTTCTATATATTAGCGGGGTAAAATGGTTAACACGATTGATATAAAAAATAACAAGTTTACGTATGAAAATCACGATATTTACATTATATTCGACGGTGATAGAAAACCTTGGTTTCACGCAAATACCATCGCGGAAATATTGGGTTATGTCAGACCGGGAAAAGCGGTAAACGATCATGTCGATGAGAAGTATAAAACCACCTATTCGGAGATAAAACAATACGATACCGCGAAATCCCCTACAAAAGTGCAACCCAATACCGTCTACATCGATGACCCCGGTGTTTGTTGTTTGTTGGTAGCGAGAAAAAATGACATGAACGAATTTAAAGATTGGATTTTCGAGAAACTTTTACCGAAGCTTAGGAAACATCAGTACCGCGTCACTAGTTTGGAATCGGAAAATAAAGTGTTCAAGACTTTGATAAATAACGCGCAGATACAACAAATGTTCGGTGTTCTAAAGAGGACGGATCGTGAAAATGAATATAAATTCGTAGACACGCAAAAACGTGTTTTCGACAAAGCCGTCAACGAATCGGGTGGATACGATCTATGTTTTGAAATTGAATACATAACTATCGACGATGAGATTTTAACTAAAAAGGTGTTGAGAGAAATAGTTAAAGAGGATGTGAAATACGATTATAACCGTAAAAGCAAATGTATAAAAATTCACGATGACGATTTCGACCTGATTAATCTCGTTAAAAAAACATTGTCGGAAGTGATGTTGTGGTGAAATAAATACGTTTCCGATCGTACGAACTATATAATTTATTTTTTTTATTTTTTCGATAGTAATAAAACATTAACGTTCGATCGGTTGTTTTTTCTATAGTAGGTACGAAATGAATAACAATAATAATATGGATATTGCGAGTGATGAGATTTCCGTCGAAAGTTCTTCATCGTCTTATAATTCTGATGTGTCCAACACAGATGAGGATTACATGGACGATATCGCGAGTAAATTCGTTTTTAATAATCGAGAGGTTACAGTGTTGTTTGATGATGATAATAACTCTTGGTTTAAGGGTAAAGATGTAGCCGAAATATTAGGATATTCAAATTTAAAAAGGGCCTTACAAATGCATGTTAATGATCGTTACAAGAAAAATCTGGCCTATATAGTTGGGACACGATTTGTGTCCCAACCAAATCTGAGCGATTTAGTTGGGCCCCAATTTGGGTCCCAACCTATTTCGCATCATAATGGCTTAGAAATTTACATATCTGAGCCCGGATTATATGAATTGATATTTTCATCAAAGTTACCCTCAGCGAATGACTTCAAACGTTGGGTCTTCGAAGACGTTTTACCTTCCATCCGTAAACATGGTGAGTACAAACTGAGAAATAAAAACGTAGAGCTTATGGAAACGATAAGTCGGTTAGAAAATGAAAATCGTCTGATAGAAAATGAAAATCGTCTGATAGAAAATGAAAATCGTCGTTTAAACAATACAATAAAAATCATGAAACCTAAAGTAGCTTGTATGCCTCAAAAATCGAACCTAAGACACGTCTTTGCCGTCTTTAAACGATATTCTTATGCAGACGGTATTTATACATACTACTGTGTAAGAACTGAAGATCGGCATTTTTCTACGGTTTATAAAAAGAAAATCGATGAAGGTTATTTACTTTTGTTTTACAAAGATGAAGTGCCGTACAGTATAAACGTTTTGAACTGTGTAAAAGATATCATCAGATACCGCAATATATCCTATAAATCACGCAATAATGTTGTAATCACGCCGTATAATTTCATAGAATTAGTAGAAGAATTCTTCAAAGATTTGAGAAAATAAATAGTAAACATTTTCCCATCCTAATAAATTCTTATTTCTCGTAATAAACACCGCTAAGAAAGCGCACAACGGAAAATACATGTTCAAGTTAAAAGATGAGTTAAACGATGTTATCGAACGATAATCGATGTGTATGCATCGTTTTTAATAAACGATTCATATACGTTATTTTATAAAAACCACGTGTATGCATTGTTTTTAATAAACGATTCATATACGTTATTTTATAAAAACCACGTGTATGCATCGTTTTTAATAAACGATTCATATACGTTATTTTATAAAAACCACGTGTACGCATCGTTTTTAATAAACGATTCATATACATAATATTTTATAAAAACCACGTGTACGCATCGTTTTTAATAAACGATTCATATACATAATATTTTATAAAAATAACGTATATGAATCGTTTATTAAAAACGATGCATACACGTGGTTTTTATAAAATAACGTATATGAATCGATTATTAAAAACGATGCATACACGTGGTTTTTATAAAATAACGTATATGAATCGTTTATTAAAAACGATGCATACACGTGGTTTTTATAAAATAACGTATATGAATCGTTTTTAGATTTTTATTCAAATTTATTTTTTTTTCTTTATTTTTGAAAAGCGAAACTCTGAACCCGAAACCTATATATAGATAATATAATGAAGAGGAAAAGCGATGATAAGGAGATCATCGGCACGCTGGTGAAAAAACAGAAGATGGCCGATAAGATGTGGCCGGACGATGCCGACGTACGAATGGCTAAAAAATATGAAAAGTTACAAGAAAAATGGTTAGAAGACAGTAAGAAAAATCAGATACGCGAAGCTGAGGAAAGGAGAAAGCTTTTCAGTTCACACCCTGTGTTAGTAAATGCCAAACCGAAAGAACAATTGCTAGCGCCTCCTCCTCACCGTGAAAACAAACCGATTACCGTCGCGGAGGCTAAGAGGTTGGATAAATTGGAAGATCGATTAAAGAGTGAATTCGACACGTCTAGAAGAGCGGAAGTCGAAAAGGTGCGCGAACAAGAGAAGCGACACGAACCCGTAGTTAAAGCTATAAAAGAACAGACGGAAACTTTAAAGACAGAGAAAAAACCCCGTGTCATTTTGAGAAGACCCATCCCCACTGTCGGACAGTTCAGACCTAGAACGTCGAGCACACCCGGTAGACCTGTAGGTAAAGTGGACAAAACACTTGGTAGACCGGTAGATAAAGCGGACGAAACGATAACTCCAATCGAAAACCCAGACGTATTCGATGCGTCTACAGTTTTATCACCGGCGCAAACTTCGCAGGAATTACAGAATCGTTCTATCCGCGAATTCACCGAAAACGAGGAAATTGGTGATATCGCAAAGGAATACCTCTCGAACTGTAACGATATGAGTTTCGGCGTTTATTACGATTTCGCGAATAGCAAACTCGCGATCGGATCGCAAACCATATCCATCGAAAACAACGATATAATATTAGACAGAACTATGGATAGATATATCGGCACCGAGGGATTGTGGTCACTCTTGACCAAAGCGGAGATCCACGGTGTACAATCCACAGCCGCGGTCGGTACGACACCGAAGGAGAGACTCATAAGTATAGGCGCGTTCACTTCTCAGGACTTTGAAAAATATAAAGATATTTTAATCAAAACACACGCTCTACATCATAAAAACGATCCCACCTCACCCAGACCCAAGGCGAGCGGTGGTTGGAAATGGAAGAATTTAATAAGTGACATATGGAAAGAACTCAAACAAAAGCCGTCTTCGTCCGGCAAAGGTCTACTCGTGGATACGAACAACCCCGTGGAATATAAATATATAGACGATTACGACGAGTTGACGGAGAGAATAAAGTTTATACAAGCCGAGGAGGAAGCGGGAAATAATAATTTTAATAACGAAAAAATCGGGATCGTTAAATTTATAAATAACGAGATTGAAAAATTAATAACCCAACCGGAAGGTGCTAAACACATAAGACGATGTTTGTCAGCGTTAAAGGAAAATAATGTTAAAGGTGGTGAATTGTCGAATGGTGCGGATTTTAAGGTTCATGTGAATAAATTAGGTTTGGCATCGGATAGGAAGAAATATATGCGCATGTTCAGTAGGAGATGAATATTTTATCTATCCAACAATTTTAAAAGTATATTTTTTATTAAGTTTAAATCGTGTTTTTATTTTTTTTATTCGAAACTGAAAACTTAAAATCTAAATATAGATATGGAAAAGTATTACGAGGAAGCGTCTGATAAGATAGAGCGGTGCGAATTCAATACCATCCAACCGGTGACCAATTTAAATTTCAATTCACCGAATAAGTTTACGACATTCTATTTTGACCATGGAGACGCGTTTTATGACAGGAAGATATTTTATCACATACAGGGGGAAGTAGTGAAAAAAGCGGATGATACGAAGTACGACGCTGCGGATCCTATCAAGTTGATCGATAATTTCCCGGCATTTTTGTTTAAGAGAATCGAATTAAAAAAACACAATCAATTGATAGACTGTGTTGATGAAGTCGGTATCACAAGTACAATTAAAGCTCTAACAACTTATAGTAAATCGGGTGAGAGCACTCATTATACGATGGGATTCAAATCTAAATTCGAAAAAGGGGTGGATGGGTTCGAAGCTTACGGTCCGTTGTCACATCTGGGTCTTGGGTTTTTCGACGCTCTGAGATATCCGATATTCAAAGGAGGTTTTGAAATAATTTTTACAAGAAACGAAGATGATGACGCGATATACCGTTGGAAGGAGGGTACTGGCGCTAACGAAAAAACGGCGGCCGAGGCGAAGATAAAAATCACGAGTTTCGTGTTAAAAGTACCCTTAGTCGAATATGAAGGAATAACAAAATTACCACTCATACAAGGACTAAAACGATTGAGTGATAAGGGTGATTTGACATACAGGTATTACCAGTGGCAGTGCATAGAAAAAAACTTTGTGTCGGGGTCTTCATATAGTTTCGACATATCCAACATATACCGGAATATATCCAACCCGCTGTTTATAATCATAGGTTTACAGACCAGCCGTAAAAACAATCAAGAGAAGGATCCGAGCCGATTCAACGCTGTAAACATAAAAAACTACCGCGTTATAATCAACGGACAACGGTATCCGAAGGAGGAGCAAAATTTGGCGATAAATAATAAACATTATAGTATTTTATACGGGAGTTATTGCTCAATCAGGCAGGTGTTATTCGGAGATGAAGATGTTTATTTAAACGATGTCGATTTTGTAGACAAGTATCCGTTGTTGGTCGTCGACACGCATCACCACCCGTTCTCCACTGATAATAAAAGAAACGATATTCAAATAAAATTGGACTTTACTAACGCCGTCGCCAGTCCGGTGGCGGATCAGGGGACCACAGCGTACGTGGTAGTTGTATCGGAGATCGGCTTCACTTACGATTTGGAAAGGAATTTAATTAGAATGTTTTGAGATGTATATATATTTTTGAAAAAATAAACTCTACGATATAAAGGGTTAGAAAATCATTAAATATTTTTTTAATTAACATATATCTTACCTTAGAATTTGAAGATGAATTTTTTTTCTTTTTTAAGTGTCGGTGGGTATTAGTGGAAAGCCCTATCACTACGGCAAAGTTCCCACCTTCGACAGGGAACTTCTTTTTTACTGGAGAAGTCTCCTTTAGAAATAGACACTAATAGTCCTAAAGGAGCGAACAACCAGAGCTGAAACATGTGAAATATCAAATGTATTAACAAAATATTGTGTTAGTAAATAAAAAAAAATTTAGTTGATATTGAATGAAATTTAAGTTTCAGAAAAGACTCGAATCTTAGTTTTATTAAAAAAAATGAACTTGTGTAAAAAACATTTATGTTAGTAAGTATATCAAATAAAAAAATAAATTCGATTTAATATTTAATATTTTGAAATTCAAAAAGGTCATTTGATTGGGAAAACAGAAATTATACCTCATCAATTCATTTACAATAACGAGCCGATTTCATATCACCGCCGACACCATGGAAATATTCAATCATCGACATCTTCGATATTTAAATTTCAACATCTTCATGCGGTAATCTGTTGGGGAGTAACATCTTCATGTGACGGTCTGTCGGAGAGTTCTTTCTGCATCGATAGCAAAATGTTATCTTACAAACATAATTATCGTCATACGTTATGAGAGAAACATGGAAATCCTAAAATAGGACCCTTTCTGTTGGACAGGGGTCCTAAAATGGGGTGGGACCCATATTGGGTCCCAACTAAAAACTATTCAAAAATGAGTCATTTTAAAGGTTTTTAGAGAAAAAAACTCATATTTTCTAGTCAAAGTCTAGTACTGAATTTATATCTTTGTTTTTAATAAATTTTTTTTATCAATTATAAAATTTACAATTCGAAGAGGAAAAAATAGTTTATCCAAGATAAAATCGATAATTCAAAGGGGGTAACGATTCGTTACCCCTTTATAAGGAGGAAAAAAATAAAATAATATTTTTAGTAATGATCGAAATATGTCATGTATAAGTATTTAAAATATAAACAAACTCGTACCTTCTAATCCATGTCCAGTGCGGCATTCGCTTCGATATTAATCAGATGCTTGATAGGGATATTGTAGTGGCCCCAGGGAAGAGTCTCCACGCCGTCTTCACAGATAAATCTCTTATCATCAGAGGGGGAGAGGGCTATCTTGCGCTGTTTGATCGAATATAAATCATGGTGTTTGCTTCTAATGGTGTTCATGGTCTTCTTTATCACTTCTTTATCAAACAAACAGTTTTTATAGTCTTTTATCGACAGAAAGTCAACGACATTCTTTTTTATCCCCTTAGCTTTTTTAATCCCCTCACCTTTTTCTTTTTTATCCCCCTTCTTCTTATTCTTCTTCTTCTCCTCCTCCCTCTTCTTCCTCTCCCCCTCAGAGTCGTAGGCGTACATTTTCGAACGTAACCCGACGAACTCATTCATAACATCACCGGCCAGTTCGTCTTTCCATTTGTCAATTACTTTTTTATTCACACGCGGCATGTTATAGGGGTTATCTGCTTTGTAATCGCTGGTAACGAAGTGGTCGATCATACTTTTTATATCCTCATAAATATCTTTTGTTTTGACGCTATAAGTCAGGCTGTCCGTGTCAGTGTACTGAACTCTGGCTTTATCACCGTATTTCGGTCTCATGACATTGTAATGAAAGTCATAAACGGCTATCTTCGAAATATCTAATATTGACATGCCTACGTAGATCGGTTTATTAAAGTATAGTCTGGTTTTACCCATATGCACGGCCGCCAATGTCTCTGCGAAAACGGTAACGGATTTAAAGTTCGGTCTGGCCAATAGTTTGTCAATTTGCCTGTCGTGCGTGACCAGACGTACGTCTACGTGCTTACGTATGTTCTCCATCGTTTTACCAAACACCGCGTTATTCATCAGTTTATAAAAATCTTTCTCAAACTCGTTGGTCGCTTTTGTCCTCATATCGGTGTTCATATCGATATATTCTTTCAACCATGCCGATTGGCGGAATTTAATGCCCCTGTGGATCTTTTTTAACTCCATGCCCAATGACAGGTAGAGCTGTAGGTTTTGGTAGTGCACCACGTATTTATCCTTATCGTATAAAGTCGTTAAAAGCTTTCTCTGATTAAAACCGGGAGGGCATCTGTTTTCTGGTGCTAACGGGAGGTCTTTGTGGGAGTCGTGTAATTTCCTGGGGTATTTCAAATCTACTTCCAATATAAAACCATATGCAGATTCGTTGTCGATCCAATTTCCATCTTGCAGATCACTTTCGATATCTCGTAATTCATCTTCACCCACCCAATTAAAATCGCTCTGAGGTAAATACTTCGACATGGCCCATCCGTACAAATTATTTACATCCAAATAAATGAGATACTCTTCGGGCTTTTCAGGATCGTAATCTGGTAAATATCTGTTATTGGCTCTAGTATATCTGTGGGAGCACTGAGAAATTCCGCCGCGAATGCCCTTGGTGATCATAAGTTCCATGTCGGGATCAGTCAATAACTCGAGAGCAACACCGGTCTTTTTTAACATGGCGTCCCAAGCCAGACCGGGACTCGTAAAATACCAAGCGGGATCGAGTTTGTAAGTGTCCATGCACACTTCACGGAAGTTTTCAACTATGTCGGCCAATAGCAGTGTGTCGGTTTTGTTGTATAAAAGCGTGTATTCCTTCATATTCTTAATCTCAAATTCATTCCACACTTTACGCGCGTGCTCGTAATCTTTAGGATCGACAGCTGTATCGTTCAATTTGTTAAAAAAATGTTCCTTAGAAGGCAGAGACGGGTGGTCGAACTTTTCCATGCTGTCCATAAAATCATAAGGAAAGATGCCTTTTCTCAAAACTAAATCTAACTTATCGTCTTCGAAAAACTTTGCTACGTGTTTGAATTTATCTCTGGTCAGGTTCTTCGCGAGATTTTCTAAGCTGTAGTTCATAAATCTAAATGAGTCTAAAAATCTCAAGTTTACTCCACCCTCTACTTTGAGTTCAAAAGATATATATCGTTCTTCAGTCGTGGCTAAGACCGCTATCTTGTTCTGTTCGAATCCCAATAACTTGACGAACAGATGAGCATCGTAATTACTCAAGTTGTGGACAAAGATGGGTAAAAAGTGTGAGATTTGGTTGGGACCCAAATCGGGGCCCAACTATATAGGCCAGATTTTTCTTGTAACGATCATTAACATGCATTTGTAAATTAAAAACATCAAACTGTTCAAATTAATTGTATTTATTTTTTAAGTTTGAAAATCGAGAAATGACGGGAAATTGGGTTATATTAGGTTGAATATGCCCGCTAAAGGACGCTATGTGAGGTTAAATAGGGCGTTTAAAGTTGGGTTTGAATAGGGCGCTTAAAGTTAGGTTTAAATAGGGAAACTGTTCAAATTAATTGTATTTATTTTTTAAGTTTGAAAATCGAGAAATGACGGGAAATTGGGTTGAATATGCCCGCTAAAGGACGCTATGTGAGGTTAAATAGGGCGCTTAAAGTTGGGTTAGGGCGCTTAAAGTTGGGTTTAAATAGGGGGCCTTAGGTCAGGTTTGAAAATTGAGAAATGACGGGAAATTGGGTTATATTAGGTTGAATATGCCCGCTAAAGGACGCTATGTGAGGTTAAATAGGGCGCTTAAAGTTGGGTTTGAATAGGGCGCTTAAAGTTAGGTTAATAATTAGCGATGGGGGAGTTTTTAAGTACACAATAGTTTTAATTGTAAATAATTATATTTTTAAACTCACCAATAAAACAGTTGAACAACTCGATCGATGAATAAAGCACTGTGCCACTGAAGACTGACGATACGAATGACTTTGCTCGCGGTCGAGATTGAGTGACTTTGCTCGCGGTCAAAAGATGAGGTCACCTTGTGATAATGATAGATAGCTTCGCGGGTCATCTCGTGATAATGAGAGCGTTCAGCGTTTCTCTTGTTTTATAAACTACACTAACTCACAATATTTTAACTGTTTAAAAAGAACCATATTTATGTTTTAACTATAAACGTGAAATCCTAGTTTGGGATGGAAGTAGTCCCGGAATAAGACGTCTTAGAATAGGATGGAAGGCGTCCTGGAATAGAATAACACAACCGTCCTGGAATAGAATCGAAGGTGTCCTGGGATAGGACGTCCTGAAATGGGATAGAAGTAGTCCTGGAATAAGACGTCCAAGAGTGGGATGGAAGGCGTCCTGGAATAGGATAACACAACCATCCTACAATAGGATCGAAGGTGTCCTGGAATGGGACGTCCTGAAATGGGATCGAAGATGTCCTGGAATAGGATCACACCCCTCACACCCCTCATGTTTGTCAATTCCTGTTTCTCTACTACTGGCACATTGCCAAAATATTGAATACAAAAAAATTTTTCCCCAAAACTTGGTGAGTTTCCCTTTAATTTGATATAATATTTATGGTCGTATGATCATTATAGTATAACTTATATTTTATCTAAATTAGGGAGTTCTTTTCCGGATACCCGGTATATTAAGGAGTGAGCCTATAAATGTTGTAGGATTTTAGCTCTAACTAATCAGCAGTTTTCAAATCACAATAAGTACGTCAATATTTTGACTAATCCATATCTCGCTGGCCGAATTATTAACTAACTCATAACTTTGCTGAAATTTAAAGCACAAAATCCAATACGCAAAAAATCAGTTGAAGTGGAAGAGAACAGAAAATTAAGTTTTTTACCTAAACAAAAGGGAAAATAAACTCAAATATGGAATAAATATAAAATATACAAATATTTTGTAAAACAAATTTGGTTGAATACTGAACATGAAAAGGCAAGATTAAACGTATAGAATTATATTCGTCCATCGATGATGTAGTCAAAATAGATTAAGTACGCCTATCTTAACATACTTGTATAAGTCATAACCAAGGTCGCAATAATGTCCTAGGATAGAAACAGAAATGGGCGCTCAGAACTGCGTAATCTGTCAATGCTCTGGTTAAAAAAAACTCGTAGTTTAAACCATTTAGGATGGAGGCACCTAGTATTTGAGACGACAATTAGCTGTGAACTGTTAGGCAATTTTTTTCATTTTTTTGTACCTGAAGGAAAGAAGTGGATTCCTAACGCTTTCCAACCTACCAATCCCTGGCAGCCTGAAAGCACCGGGACTGGTGTTGACCATCCCATCCCCATGAGGGTCTACGGGGGAATCGAAGACACATTATGGTATCAACTATATTAAACAAATGTTTTATCTGTAAAAAATAAATCAAACTCCAATGTTAAAAATGTTAAAGATAGAACATTTTAATCCTGTATGTATAGGTTTTAATTTCTCTTTTAAGTCTCTTTATTTAAATATTATAAAGCTTTTAATTTGCTAAAAAAAAAAAACACAACTGGTTGTGTTATATTTTTAGCCAAATTGTAACCGGTGGGATGTTAGTTGAACTGAATGACGACAACGTCCCGACCATCTCAGGGGGCACTCTTTTTTTGGCAAAGAGGCTCTCACAGGCCTAGGTCACATAAACCTGTGGTACGGAGAGAAACCCATTCCGTTCAGTTACTTTTTCAAAAACCTCTACAATTTCTTTGAACAAAAAGATACATACGAATTGAAATTAAAAAAAATAGAAGCAAACGATCGATCACAAGAAAAAATTATTATGTTTTTTTTGTGTTCACTCGTTTGTGTTCGTTTACTTTTGCTTCCAATGTCAATTCTATATATATAACTGTATATATATATATTTATATATATATATATATATATGTTTTTTTTAAATTGCCAAATTGTTCGAAAACACATTTTAAATTAATGAATCACTCGAAAGTTTCTTAGCAGCAAATATTGTTGGTTTCGTATCGAAGAAGATATTTCTGGCAACTACCAAAAACAATATATTCAATCAGAAAAAATAAAACTATATTTTATAAATCTGAACCATTCCCATTCGGATAAAATTAAGGAAACTTCCGGTTGACATCCATACTGTAAAATTAATATTATTACACAATAGATTTTCCCGTTACAATTTTATGGTTGGCCTCATCTTAGTTAATTTTAGAACTAAAAACGAAATAAGTCGTCGGCTGCTACTTTTTGATCGTTTGAACAGGTAAATTAAAAAACGGTGGAAATTGTTACGAAATAGTTAATTTGAATTTATATATTTTTGGAAGCATTACCTGCCTTAGTTTGGTTGGTAACTTAGTTTTTGCAAGAGTTTATTCCTGCGGCTACAGGATAAAAACAAAGTCAATTTTTAACAGTTATTTATGAAAATATAGTCAATTAAAAAATTAAAATATGTTATCACATCAAAGGTTTAAATATCACAATTACTATTATATAGGTTATAAATGGCTTAAAGGCAGCTTACAAATAGTAGGAAGGTTTCAGTTGTATTCCGTGGTGGCATCATTTCCTAAGGAATGTCATGAAATTATTTGTAAACCATTTATAATTGGTTTTATAGTAGTTGTGAGATCAAGACACTTAATTGTTAGTCCTTGTTAGAGTTAAGGCGCATTTTTTGTTTTCATCGCGCGCCCGCCTATACTCCATCTATTTGTATGATGTGATTGGTGTATCAGTCACAGTTCCAAATAATATCTACAAACCACAAATGTTAAGGGAGATAAAATTAAAAAGTGGAACTAATCCTAGAGGTTTTCTTATATTTGTTAGAAAATATAAATCAACTACTAATAAGATTTCTTTTCCTGGCTCACATGAGATGAAGTGTATAGAGGTTCTGCTGTCTTTGGACTTGAGCTTGAGACGATCCGATATAAACTTTTACAACTTGATTTAACTGCTCTTTCTGTGCTTCCTTTCAACCGTACTCAAACAAGTTTTATTTATTACTTTTATAGACCAGGAGCGTTAAAAGTAAATAAAAAAGTTGGTGACTTTATGGTTTTTCAAAAACTGAAAACCTAAATTGTTTCATTATAAGTTTATGGTCATACAGGACAATTCATGTTTAATAATATAGTACTTTACTTACCGTGTAAATAATGCTTTACCGGGCGAGAAAGACAGTTCCCGCGCAAGCCAGAGGCGAGTGCAGATGTTTCATTTAGTGCTGTGAGTAAGACATAACTTATTGGGCGAGTTATGAAGGATTCTTAAATCATAATACACAGGAATATCAATTATCCAAACCTAACCTTTTATAAACAAACATTTTGCACGGGCGTTTTGCAATAAGCTGTCCTTAGATGCGTTTCTCATTGCATAAGTGCCACATCATTTTAACGAGCACTGCACGGTGAATTTACTGTGCTTCAATCGGTAAAGAGTAACTTTCATGCTAACAATAAGAGACTGGTAACAATAAGGCACAGAAAACAGCTTTTTCTTTGTAGTATAATGTTAAGGAGAATATTGTAAAACTACTTTGTACACGATATCACCTCGAATAACACTGATGTTATGAGTTACCTACCTTAGGATTTTAGCAGCCGAGTAACGAATGGATTTTTGGGGTCATTTGCCATCACTGATTAGTACAAACATGTTTTATGACGTCTTGGGATCTGGAATCTGTGACATATGACTATATAGCCATATGATTGTATTTATTATTGTTTGATGTAAACAAAAAAGATACTTTTGATTGTGTAAATAAAATATAGTTCAACTTATAAAGATTATTTTAATTTAACTTATAAAAAGGAAACATGGTGCCGAAACCCAATAAAACCAGAAAGAAAGATAAGAGTAGACAAAGTACTCCTTTTAGAGATAACTACAAATCTGATGATGAAGAAAATAATGATGAAAAAACAAGTAAAGAATTGCCTTTAAACATCAAACCTCCAAAGCCATTGATAGTCACAAGTGGCAGTGAGATGACAAAAAGGTGGAACTTATGGAGTAAGCAATTTCGGTGGTATGCTACAGCTATTGATTTGAAGAAGAGGTCACTAGAGAAACAGATAGCTACTTTCATGACAATAATTGGAGATGATGGAATTGAGCTTTTTGAATCATTTGATATAGATGAAGAATCAACAGACTTGGAGTGTATAATATCAAAATACGACTCATATTGTAGAAAGAAGTCAAATATAATATATGAAAGGTTTATATTTAACAATCTGAATCAAGAAAAAGAGGAAACCTTTAATGAATTCCTAACCAAGGTCTCTAACCAAGCAAATAAATGCTCATATGGCAGTATGAAGGATAGCTTACTACGAGACAGACTGGTATGCGGCATTAACCAAGACAGCACTCGCCAAAAATTATTTCATGAAGAAAACTTAACACTCGAAAAGACAATAAACATTTGTAAGTCTTCTGAAGAAATACAAATTCAGCTATCAACAATGGCTGAGAAGAAATACAACAATGTTTATGACATTCAAAGTAAACAGCACACAGTTTCAGGCGAAAAACGTGATGAGAGCACATCAAACAAGAAGCTAGAAGAAAACACCTTCACTTGCAGACGCTGTGGATATCGCCATGGCCCTCGAGCTTGTCCTGCTTATCAAAAGAAGTGCTCCAAATGCGGTATCACTGGTCACTTCTCTAAAGTTTGCCGCTCAAAACCAAACAATCAGATAAAGTCATTAAAAGCTGAGGACTTGGATATAGATGGTAAAGTAGATGCGATTCAGCACTCAGACCAGGTAACTTTAATCAATTCCTTATCTAATGAACAAAGCGCTGTTGATTGGACTGAAATCTTATTATTACCACATAGTCAAAAGGTTTCTTTCAAATTAGACACTGGAGCTCAGTGTAATGTAATAAGTAAAAGTGTAGCATTAAAAAGTAATTTAGAGATTGAAAGTTCTAGAATAAAACATTTGATTTCATACACAAATAACAAACTCTCAGTGCTAGGAGAATGTACCGCTATTGTAGAGACTGCTAACAAAAAGCGACAAAAAGTCACTTTTATAGTAGTTAATGGACATTATCCAGCCATTTTAGGACGTGATTCATGTCAAACATTGGGATTTGTCAAAAGAGTGCATGAATTACAGACTAGCAATTTTGATGAAAATATATTTAATGGGATAGGTTGCTTAAAAGATTACGAGTATGACATTGATATAGTTGACAACCCCTCACTTAAAATCTATCCAGCTAGGCGTGTTCCTTTTGCATTACGAGAAAATGTTAAACATGAGCTTGACTCTATGGTCAAATTAGGTGTTATCAAACCTGTAACTGAACCAACTCCTGTCGTATCACCTATGGTTGTTGTACGCCAGAAAGATAAAGTACGAATCTGCTTAGATCCAACTGATTTGAACAAAAATATTAAACGTCGCCATCACCCACTTCAAACTTTAAAAGAAATAGCTGCTAGGTTGAACGGATCAAAATTCTTCACCCTCTTAGACTGTAGAAAAGGATTTTGGCAAATAAAAGTCACTGAACGTACCTCTAGATATTTAACGTTTTCCACACCTTGGGGACGGTACTCCTACTTAAGAATGCCATTTGGCATAGCCTCAGCTCCTGAGATCTTTCAAGAACGTATGTGCTCAATTTTATCAGGTTTAGAAGGGGTTGAAGTTTCAATGGATGACATTCTTATCCATGGATCTACTATGGAAATACTAGAAGAGAGATCTTCCAAAGTTTTAGCTGCTCTCAATGCAGCAGGTCTAAAACTCAACAAAGAGAAATGTGTTTTCAGAGCAAAAGAAATCAAATTCTTGGGGCATATAATTACTGGAAATGGCCTTCTTCCTGATCCCAGTAAGATTGAAGCAATAAATAATCTAAAAGAACCCTCAAATGTAACTGAGCTACAAAGATATCTGGGTATGGTAACTTATTTAGGTAAATTCATTCCAAACTTTTCAAAATTGACCGAGCCTTTACGAAAACTGTTGAACAAAGGAATAACTTGGGTTTGGGATTTCGATCAACAGACAGCATTCACAAAACTAAAAGAAGCTCTAGCATCACCCCCTGTGCTGCGCTATTTTGACCCAAAAATTCCCATAACATTATCGGTTGATGCTAGCGTCTGTACTTCTACAGGAAAATCGCCCTGTAGCATATTCCTCTAAATCTCTTACCAAAACACAGCAAGGTTACAGCCAGTTGGAAAAAGAAGCTTTAGCAATTTCTGTAGCTTGTAAAAAGTTTCATGAATATGTATGGGGATCACGTGGTCTGGTAGTTGAAACTGACCATAAGCCCTTAGAATCAATATTTAAAAAACCGTTACACGATACTCCTCCTAGGGTTAGGCGTATAGTTATGGAGATAATACCCTACAATCCGCATATTGTTTATAAGAAAGGAACAGAACTATACATTGCAGACACCTTGAGCAGAGACTGCATAAACAATGCATCAAACGAAGAAGAGCTTACCTTTTATGTAGATCTTGTAATTTCCATGCCAAAGGAAAGACTTGAAGAAGCCCAACGTCTCACAGAAGAAGAAGCTGAGCTTTCAAAACTCAAGGGAGTTATTTTAAAAGGATGGCCTAAAGAAAAATCTGACTTGGCAGAAGAGCTACACAAGTACTGGAATTATCGAGGAGAATTAGCGGTTCATGAAAATATCATTTTTAAAGGGGAAAGAATTTTGATGCCCTTGAATCTTCGTCCGCTAACGCTAAAACAGATACACCTAGGACACAGAGGAATACAAGATTCGCTCAACTTTGCTCGTGAATACGTCTTTTGGCCAAACATGACAAACGAGATCAAAAATTATGTTTTGAATTGTAAAATATGTTCAAGGCTTCAAAAAGACAAGCCTGAAGAAGAACTATTGCAGCAAGAAGTACCTACTAGACCGTGGATGGAAGTTGGAACTGACATTTTTCAACTATCAGGAAAAGATTATCTTGTAGTTGCAGATTCCTACTCTGGATTTTTTGATTTTGTGGAACTAAAATCGGCTACATCTTCAAATGTGATTATTGAACTAAAAAAATGGTTCTCAGTGCATGGAATTCCAGAAACGTTGTTGTCTGATGGAGGTACTTAGTTTAACTCTTTCGAGTTCAAAAAATTTGAAAAAGATTGGCAGTTTAATCAAAGAGTTTCCAGTCCTTTATTCGCAAGATCTAATGGCTTAGCCGAACGGTACGTGCAAGAAGCTAAACTGATTTTAAAGAAGTGTCTAGAAGAAAAGGCTGATATACACCTTGCATTACTTCACCAAAGGAACATTCCCCGAAAAAATATTGGTTCCCCAGCTCAGAGACTTATGGGTCGCAGAACAAGGTCACTGCTTCCAAGCACTGATAAAATTTTACAGCCTGAAATAGTGCAAAATGTTCACACTAAACTCCAGAGTATGCGCGATAAATCAAGACAATACAGCAACAGAACAAAGAGGAACGGACCTGAATTTGAAGAAGGCGAGAGGGTATTGTACAGAAAAGAACACAGAGACTGGCAACCAGCGGTAATACTGCGTAAAGGTCCCGAGCCACGATCATACCTTATTGAAACACCAGATGGTGGTATATACCGAAGAAACTCTTGGTTTATAAAGAAGTTATTTGATAATAAGAAAGAAATTAATAATGAAAGAAAGGAAGAAGCTAGTCAAGTAATGAATAGTTCTAGGACGTTTTCACCTAGAAAATCATCAAGAAACGTTAAAACCCCTGATAGACTTAACTTATAGGAAAGGGGAGATGTGACATATGACTATATAGCCATATGATTGTATTTATTATTGTTTGATGTAAACAAAAAAGATACTTTTGATTGTGTAAATAAAATATAGTTCAACATATAAAGATTATTTTAATTTAACTTATAAAAAGGAAACAGAATCTGATACCATCTTAAGGTGGAAAAGAATCTAGAACATAACAAGACCAGTAACACACAGCTAGGAGAACCTGGACGAAAACGTAGCTAGAACAGAGAACTGTACAAGCAGTCACGAAACTCTAATGCTGAAAACAAAACAGGTAAACAATATATCACAGAAATCACAAATATCACTAATCAGAATAAATCACCTACCTGAAGAAGGGATCAGATTCCCGATCCCGAAACTTCGTATAACTTGTTTTTACGCATCAGTGATAGAAAGTGTCCTAAAAAATTAGTCATAACATTAACTTAATCTCGTATTTTATGGTACTTTCTCTAACCGTTGAGTCTAAACTTACCAGAACCTTATCAGAACTTCCATATACCTTATCAGTTTTATTCATTTATTCATATACCAGTTGAGAGAGACGCAAGATACATACTCATGGCTCCAGTTTCCGTATTGACAGCTCGACTCCCCGCCTCGAGTACACGGCAGTATTGGGAACACGAAGTGATATCAGAAGCTCAACAACAATACGCTACGTGATCTGACACACGGCTTATGTCTTTCCTATTGTGATGTATTAACCACTCATGTAATTCAGAACATGTTATCACATGGGCTAAAGGGTTGTGTTTTGTTACAAACGCTAGTTTACCGCCATATTGAAGCACCAGATAACTAAAATAGTCGATTGGGTCTTAATTGTAAACATTTGATGTGTAATTAAGGTTACTGTTATGCGAATATTGTTTAATGGCTATATATATTTATAAAATTCCAAAAATGCTGGGCTAATTTTAGTAATTGGAAAACCTTTTCAGGCCGCACAAGGCGATTTTTTATCTTTATTTGATAATTATAATTTAATTTACTATCGTTGCAATTACCATATCGAGAACATATTATACTAGCAGTTCCCGTGGCTTCGCTCACGATAAACACTATAGTATGACCTTGATTTGACGAATCTGAAGGGACTAAATGAAAAAAAGGTTATTTTAAAGAATATGTAATGTAAAGGTCTGTTTACATGGTGTGGCGTTATATAGGTTTTAAAAAAAACAACCTGTAAACTGTGTATTACAGTCGATAGTGTAGGGTTTCTTTTCACAGTCATAACTCTAAAACGGCAAGACAGATTTTAACCTTAAATGTGTCAATTTTAAGGTATTTCTATGCATATTTGCCAATACAGCTCAGAATTGTCAAATAGGGTATCAATAGAGTACTATAAAGAGCTGAATGTTTGGAACAGTGGCGCTATCCGTTGATGGTGTTTTAAACTCGATTCACTTAGTTTACAGCTTATACATTGCATATATGGGCGATATTTAATATATTTTGAAAGGTCAACTACAGATTGCAGCACTTATTTTTTCCCGTGCAAAGCCAGGACACCCTCGAATTAGATGAAAAAGGAATTCGTCAAACAATTTTGGGTGATGAATACGTTAAGGACGCCCTAAGGGAAAAACTATAACTCCCGTTTGTGAACCATTTAGCGTAAACAAAAGATTATCCATTACACTTGTATGGGGGTATTTTAAAACTTGACTCAGTTAACCCCCCCCCCTTAAACCTCCCCCTTAAACCCTTAAAACTTAGAGATTTTATAATTTGTTTTTATATAAATAGATCAAATAATTAGATTATTATATTACAGTCTGTCGGTGACTAAATACACTTTCGTATCCTTCTCTTTCAGTCTTGCCGGGATTTAGTTTCAAGACTCAACCACAAAAGGCAGCACGCTCTTCAGGCTTCAAACCGTAGAGGTCGAATTAGAATAAACGCCATATCAACGTAACAGGCATAATTATAACTCCCGCTGCCGAAATATAAATGGAGCCATATATTGAATTTATGATTAAACAAATTAGGTACTAAAATTAAACTAAATGGAAGTTTTATATAGTACATAATTATGTCCCGTAAAATAAATAAACAAAAAATATAACACCGTGATGAAAGAAAGCAAATTATAATCAGCTGTGACAGCGTGTTTTATACATTTGTGAAGCTAACTCCCAGCTGCTTGATTGAATGAACATTGAAAATGTAAACAAAAGATCGTCCATAACACTTTTATATGGAAAAATTTGAAAAATTCAAACTCGCCAAAAACCCTTTGAAACTTGGAATTATGTAAAATCCTTTCTTAGCGGATGCCTACGCCCTAAAAGGAACGTCCACGCAAAATTTCAAGATCCTAGGTCATATAGTTTGGGCTGTGCGATGATAGGTGAGTGGTATTTGACAAATATATAGTAGATTTACTAAATTTTGGATGGTAACTTTGATAATTTGAAAGCATTGATTACGACAAGTCTTGGGAGTAAAGATTTTAATCGTAAACAATAAATCCAGAGGCTGACCAAGACTAAACAATTTTTTTAAAAGACAAGCTGATTCATTTGTCAGCGTCGTTATTTAATAGAAGTAATGATAAATAAATTACATTTATTGTATCTTAATTAATGTTTTTGAACTGTCACGAGCTCTGATATTTGATATGTTCCTTCAACTTAAAGAAACTGTACACTTGGAAAGCACAAATATTGTTCATGAAGTTTGTGATTGAGAAAATTAGTAAATTACTCGTAATACCAATAAATAACAAGGGTAACGTAAATTCCAAGGCGAGAAAACAAGATAAAGGTATAATTAACGAACATGACGCTGCAAGGAACTAATTTAAACTTCCTTCAAGATAAAATTAGACGGAGAAAAGTTCAGGAAACCCTTTGTTGTCTCTGGCATTTATACCCTTCATTGCCTTGCAAAATATTCTCTTTTTCGCAGTGAATATCTTCATATCTAATCGGAATGATTATTTTATTTGAATAAACTTCGTCACAGTTGGGGTTGGTAAAGTATATAACACTAAACGTATCCAAACAAAAACAAAAATATGCTCAGACTAAAAGCATTTTTCTACATATAAAAATTGTAAATAATCTTTTCAGAAATTCTGTAAAAACATTCCAGCCAATGTATAGAACAATACCCTTTTCATACGTGTTATTTGTTGAACAATTAACTTTTTTGTTTGATTAAAATTATTGCGGCTTCTTTCAAACAAAATAATTAGTTTCAAAATTAGGGAGGACGATTCAAGCTAAGTTAGATCCGTAAACTGCTTAGTGATCATGAATCAGACTTAGGCTTTGTGACAAACTGCTTAAAGTTTGTGAAGTAAAGGCTAGGATTTCTCGTACTAATTGTCGAGTACAGGTTCACATGTTATTTTCCAAGTTCCCTATAAATATGATTTTATCGTTGAAAATTTTGAAATAGATAAAGTAACACATAATTCCTCTATCAGTTCTTGAGTAAATGATAATTAATATAATCCAATTCACTTTTTCTTTGATTATTGATTTTTCACTCGAATTGAGAAGTACTAGTCAAAACAGTCTAACAAGGATAGTATGAATTTAAAAGAACAAGTAATATAAGCATGGTTTGTAGGTTTGGTTGATTAAAGAAAAATTAATCTTAGTGAATTAAGTATGTAAAAATATAAAAATCACTTTATTCGGTTTTTTTAATGCCTTAATCCCTGCTGAGAAACCTGAAGAGACCTCACGATACCACAGACAAAACTGAGCGTGTTAAGTTATGTAGAGGCGTTGTATAACAAAGACACGAGCAGAGCCCCGGCCACGAGTCCGCGATTGTAACAAAGTTATAATGAGCTCGGATCGCTGTTTTACAACATCATTAGAGCTCCAAAGGCAGACAGACTCCAGCGATAACCTTGTGAAAGTTTCCCTCATTTGTCAACGATAATTAATGCTGGAGAAATTTGTGAACAAGTTTCGTTGAAATATTTTGATCTTCCAAGCAACCGAGAAAATTGCTTACATTTCCACGTTACAGAATTGTTGAAGTGTTCTGCAACATCTGTGTATGAGGTAGAAGTTTAAAAGTTTAAAGGGGGAATGGTTTACAGGATTTAAATAGCTGATCAACACGGTTTCACCCGTGGAAAAACAGAAAAACTTCCTTGGATTCATGATTTTCATGGTTTAGGTTGTCAAACAACTCCATAAGCCGAATATGGTCTATATGGTCGAAATAAAATGAAATTCGCTTTTTAGAAGCTTGCTGTTTAATTTCAAAGAGACTTACCCTAGTTTTAATTCGCCTAAACCCTTCTCATATGTGCATACAGTACAGAAAATAAGTTTCAGCCATACCAGTACTCTAGTTTTTGTGTGAAAAACGTTCTATGTGATATTGAGCGTTACCAACAGACAGAGTGACAGAAATTGAGATAAGGCTTGATTTGGATTCTCTGACCTTCAAAACGCAAAATAACAAATAATTTAATAATTCTAAGCAATGTACAGACAAAAACCTAATTTTATTTATATAGATGGATAAACAGGAACGTTGTTAAAGGCCATAATATAATAGTACACAATAAGAAAGTTTTAGATTTTAAAATAAAATACATTTCTTAGAATATGTAGACAAAGCCAGTAAGTAGGATTGAGTGCGTTACATTCAGGACTCATGACTGAGTGTCTAAAGAGCAGTGGCGAAATAAATTTCTTGGCTCCCGGGCAAACTTTTCTTAGCGCCCCATGATTTATTTTTGGACCACCGATACAACATAATCAAACACTTTCGTCATATTGATTAGTGAATTCAGTTCCGGGTTTATGCCCACCGCGGCCCTAAATCCCTGATTTCTGAGCGACCCCCTTGAGCCCCCCAACGACCTCGTCAAGAGTGGTGACCATTTTTGTCTACCTCTATTAACTTTTGGAGCCTAACAATCTCCTCTACTTAATACCTCATTTTCGACTGTGTGCGCCCCCCTAGTTGCGTGCGGCCCTAAGCCCGTGTTTTGTGGGCCTAGTAGTAAATCTGGCATTGAGTGAATTGTTGGTATTATTGTATGAAAAGACGTGTTTACAACTTCGATCGTGTTTTAATAAAGTTACATCACTACTTCACGAATGTACGCCACCTTAAAATGCGCATGGAGTAACAGGGAATGAAATGGAGGATGGACAGCAGCTAGCACTAGCAGATATCATCGCGGCCGTGATAGACGTTTTACCAACCACAAAATACCCTGATTTGAACGATTTATTATTTAAGATCATTTAATCGGTTAGTGTAACGATAGTTATAGTTTGTTTAGTTCAAACATTATCGTAAATTTATCACAGGCTAAAAAACTGCATTTTTACTTATCGTTTCAGACTGTTTTCGGTTTCAGACGTAAGCAGTGTAAAATCGCATAATAATTACCAACCCAAGTTAAAACGTCAAATTTGTCACCTTAATTAGTTACCATTGAAAGGCCTAACAAAATTAAATAATAACAACATATTATCAACAACAATTATTGAATGATGTATTAATTGAATGATCCCAGGCCCCCACACATTGCAGGCCCAGTAGGCCTCTCTGTTACGCCTCTGCCAAAGAGCTTGATGGTTAGTTACCTTCAGTATCTTGTGCTGACTAGTCTCAGCTAAACCAAGGTAATACAAAAAAGTTAAGTAAACGTAATATGAGTAGTATGGAATTTCCCTTAATCATGCCCCATCGTCCTCTTACAGTAATTTTAATTCTCCAGGTCACAAATGGTCGTCTTCTACAACAGTTCTTCCTTCATTCCAATTTCTTCAATATTTAATTTACTTTATACTTTTAGTTCTAAACCTCTAGTGCGGATCAACAGGAAGTACTGATTATCGGGGTTCGGTTTCGCTAGATTCAACTGTTGATTATTAACGCATGCTATACATGCTATTAATCAACTTTCAACGATGATGTATTAGCAGTTTTCTTTAAATGCCCTATGGCCTTAGTGTTATTAGATTTGTAAAAAACGTGGCTTTACCCTTCTGTAAATGATATATATTATAACCAATTAATTTTCGCAACACTACACCAGTAAGTAGCCGATTTACGCTTCCGTTTCAGTGTGGGAAGTCGCCGTTTACAAAAGAGTACGGCAAATATCAGCTGTAGTGAGGTAACAAATCAGCTGGAGTGCGGTAAAGAGTTTGAATTGAGCATTTACCGCACGAGTGCGGTAAATGCTCAATGTTGCCAACTCAAGAAAAAAAATTATATCACACAATTTAGATACATTACACATAAACACAACATACACATTTTAACTATTACGGCCATATCTCAATTGTAACTAAACTGGTTTCCCAGGCTGCGACTACGTACAGTTAATAGCGATAAGTTAATAAAGAGCAGTGTTATTTAATCAATTGTTGCCGTCTGTGTGACGATAAGACGTATTCCTAGAAAGGCCTACTCGGTCGCTGAACAGCAGAGATAACGCCTTTTGTTATCTCCCCCGCACAGATAAATATAGTTTTGTTCGTATTTTCTCTCTACAGTTTATTTAATATTTTTTAAATCTTTTAACTTTTAAATAGAAGTGTTGTTTTTTACTTACCTTGAATATTTGTTGCTGGTAGTGTTGCGAAAACTATCGTACGCAACTCATCCGGGAAGTTGTTTACGTTGCTCTCATGAAATTCCAGCGCTCCGCAAGCGTCGCGCGTGAACTATCATGCTCGCACGTAAACACCTACTTCCCGCACTAGTTGCGTAATATACTATTCTCTTGTCCTCCCTCGTGATTGGTTTTACATGATATTACTCCACAAGGACAAACAGTTTCCAGACTAGTTTAGTATTCATTAATATTCAACAATCCAAGGGTGGGGAGGTGAGTCAATATATTAACCAAGTTGGAGAAGATTTAAGCTCAGTCTAAGCACTTTCACTTGTTCAGGGGATGATCCAGCACAGTTATGGAGTTTAATGTTGACTTGACGGATATATTGTTGTTATGATAACTTTTTTTAACTTAAATAATCTTGTGGACACATCATAAGTTCAGACTTTTAAAATTAATTTTCTAATACAACTTAACTGGAAATGACAATAGTTTTCCTGAAAAAGTACAAACGTATTACAGTAATTCCAAACTACTCTCTAGCATTAAGTTAAAAAATAATTGGCTTATAAAACGCTATATTGTTGTAAATAATGTTTATGGAGCTTAAAATTGATCTGTTTAAAGTCAGATATACGATATGTAATAACTTACTTTGAATATGAAAAAAATAATTTTATTCGGCTCTAGGGCTTTCTAATCTAGGGCTTAAGATTGGAACCTGGTTTACAATATGCCCTTTGTAGAACCACATAACGTTAGAAAGAAACGCAATAATATTTTGTCCTCGGAGCAATAATGTGACGAGAAAGAAAGAACGTTACATTATACTTACTTTCAATAAAGTTCCAATCCTACACATGTACTTAAATAATTTTCTTTTTTAATCTACTAAAACATTTTATTAACATTTTAAAGTTGTAATAGTTTGGTTTATTTACTTTTGATTAAAACAATTATTTATTTTCATCGTCCATTAACAAAACAAGTGATCACAGAGAGAGACATTGCATCTTACAATATAACTTTACACAACAATATTGTATCATAATTATTGCTTCCTAAGATTCGAACTTTGTTGAGCGAAATCCCAACATTTATAAGGATAATAGTGCTGTATTTTATTGACTTTAGATTGCAATAGGGGCTCTAAAGAAATCCCATAAAAATTGTCATTTAATGGCCACAGTTTGTACCCTGAACGAAACAAATTTTAGAGTTAATTTTTGCAGAGCAATTTTTTTATTTACATTGCTCTTTGAAAAGAATAAACGTTTTACTTTACACAAAACTGCGGGAACCTATGTTAAGTGGTACGATTTTTCGATAACAGGTTGTTTTAGGGGAAATGGGGAACAAGAGGAGTTACAAAAATTAAGTTTATATGTAACAGGTATAAATACAATACAAGATCACATTTTGATAGGCAAAAGCAAAATTTTCTTACATCGTACCGTAACTGCAGTCAATTCCTTTAAATAAACATACTCATACATTTATTTGAACAGTAATACACTTTTTTCAGTCAGAAATTGTAAACATTTATCTTAAAAAGGTCTTGTAATTATTAACAATCCAAAATCACTTAAACACTACCTATAACACGGTCTGACAAAGCTAATTCTCTCATTAATACTCATGTTTACAGTTTTAATTACTAATATAAACTATGCATCTGACTTTCGAGCTAAATAACAAACAGAGCTATTTAATAACAGACACACCACATACAGTACAATATCTCACTGTCCATAGTCATGTCTCTCTGTGTAGTCTGCAGAGTATCATTCACAGAGTAAGTATTCAGTCGGCCGTTATGAAGTGCGTTTCAAGCGTCATTCTCAGTATAATTATTGCGAATTTTTGTTGTTGAAAATCACTTTGAATAATCACTTTGAATCGTCCACTTGACAACGAAATCCCGCAAATAAATAATGATGTATAAAACATAACCTCATTGTAACTTTTTTGATATTTCAGTATAACTAAGCAAAGCTGAACCAGAGTTATTTCTCAAATTGCGTTTCAGCCAACTAAATTAGCGGGTGTTTCGTTGAGGGATGACCGCATCCATCAGAGAAATAGCTTCACAATTTAGCAAAGTAAATAAGTCTGTGAGATAAATTTTTTAAATATTTTATGTGCAAATACCTACTTTAATTTTACTGTTTAGTTTCCACATTATAGTTTATTGAATGTATTTTTGAGATATAAATATCAATGAAATATATTTTGAAAATAAAGTAGTTTACCGAAAGGAGGTATCAATGATTTGAATTACTAAGGTTATGATTTTTATTTAGAGCTCAGATCAGTAGCATATTTTCAATCCGTGTTTGCTTTTCAGTCAAGTAGCTATTAGTGGAGGTATAACAAAAGTAGTTATATTTTCTTTGCGAGAACTAATTATTAATAACCTCAGCACTCTTTGATAAAATGATTAAAAAAATTACAGCAATTCAGCTAAAATACACTTTTTCAACCTGTGAACACATTGAATCAAATATATCTTGGTTACGTCTTACAGAAAACAGAACCAAAAGAAAATAAACCAAAGATATTTTATGTGACATCGCTTGGTCTCGGTCTGGTAAGCCTGGCTCCCCCGGCCCTTCCACGTCCGATAGATGTTGAACCAGTACAGCCAACCGTAACATCCGGCCCTGAGAAATAATGCTATATTCAGATCTCTTTTTTATTTACTTTAAATAATTATTTTAACTTATTATTTTTATAAATATTTTAGAAAAGGTTTTGTGTTTTTATGTTAGCTCTAGTTAAAGTAGTTCAAGTTATATGGTACTATTTAAGTCAATTTAATTGTTCTCAAATGAAAGCTTGTGTTTCAGTTGACGTTTTGATGAAAAAAGGGAACACTTTTCTAGAAATTATAAAATCTATCGCTTTTGAGGTTAGCCCCACAACAATGCAAGATATTCCACAGTATCTTGATGTCTGTTTGAAATTCGGTATTTCCGCTTTGACTATATGAAAATTTATGATTATTAGTCCATGGGCATTTTGTACCGTTAGGATTTCAGTGCTATTTCGTAAATATTTAAACACAACCAAAATAAATGTGGCTAACAAAAAAAGATAAAAGGCCAAAATAAATACAAAATAACGAACAAAAATAACAAAGGGTGATAGAAGTATGATAATTAACAAGATGTTTGCATGAAACAGGGTTGCAATAATATCTTGAAACAATAAGTAGCAAACCATAAGAAAACATATTAGTATAGGCAATATTTTGTTGATCATTATCAATCATCTTAGCCTCTGGATTGCTTATACACAGATTACTTATACAAATTTGTTATATTTATAAGGAAATTGATAGGAATGTCATAACGAATTTGAATACAAAAAAATTACTAAACATAATTGTCACAGTTTGATCAGAAATTGAAAAATTACAATAAATCAAAAATATATTGTAACATTTAATATTTGTGGGCCTTTACTTCAAACTTTTCCAGTTACCCTAAATAAGTTTGTTTATATTTGTGACTCCCAAAGGATTTAAACTAAACATGATGTGGCTCTGGGTGGAATGAACTAGTTATTTATTATTATAGTATTCATAGGGAAGTTGCTCAGGTAATTTTACTCGACAAGTTGGTTCAATGAATTAGCGGTTTCCTTAGAACAGGACAGTTATAGCCTTGTGAAAACACTGTTAGGTTGAATTATTTATGAATTTGAAGACAAGAAAATTGCGTACAGTCAATACAAACATCAAGGTTTAAAAAGGGGTTTCACAGGAAACCCTCACTTAAATAATAATCATAACTAATTGAGGGATAATTAATTTTTCCTTAACTAATAATTTACTTACATTAATATTTATTTGGCATGTGGAAAGCTGGAACCTTGGGGAACTCGAGGAACTGAATGATGATTTCCGTTTTTAAAACCTCTCCAGGTCCTTGAAATGTAAAGTTTTAATAGGGTTTCAAGGTTAATATAATTGTTGAATGGAAAAAGACCCAGTAGATATAATCATAATCGTATGCTGCCACCCTACACAGAGCAAAATCAAAATAGAGGTTTTGATAGCAATCAAATAACTTCATTACTTTTAAATGTTTTAACTTCAATGATTTATGAATTTTAAAACAAACATTATAAATCTTATTTTCATAATACCACGATGTAGACCTGTTTTCCTTAGTATCAACTCGTAAAAAATTACATCAATTTAAGGATAATTATGAAATAACTTGTTTAAACAATATTAATGACATTTTAATCAGCTAAGTTTGGAAGAGTGAGTGTGAGATGCAAAAGCAATATCATCTTTGGAAAGCTAAATCGAGCAGATGGAAAACTATTTCTAACCTACAGTAACAACATGTCCCGAAGCCAAATCTAACGTTCTTTACACAAACTTATCAGTTCATTGCACCAAGAATATTTAATCAACTTCCAAACAATATTAAATCAATAAATAATCATAAAAAATTTCTAAAAGAACTGAGTAAATGGCTTAGGACAGTTAAGAATGCAGACGATTTGTTAAGTATAGTTTCATAGATTTTATTCAAGTGTTAAAGGTTAGAGTTAGCCTCTATTTATTAAAAAATATATTCATGTTTTGTATTTATACTGTATATATAGGAAATCGAATGTTTGTCTCTTATTCTATCTATATTTTATAATATGTCTGTAGATTAAGTAATTGTATTGTTGAGTGTTTGTTGTAGGTAACAGTTTTGAAATTGGTTTTAAGTTTAGATACAGTATAGATTATTTTTCTAGATTACTTTATTAATTTTTATTGAAGTATTAGTGTGGGGAATGTATACTCATATTAAAGCACAAGATTTTGTAGGTTAGTTGTATTTTTTTACTATCGTTACATCAAATTTGTTGTTTACATTTAAATGCTCCGAACTCTATTAAATAATGGTTATATTTTGTAAAGGAACCCCCAAACAGACATTTTATGTCTTGGGGGCCCTATTTTTCATCTGCGCATACACAATCTTCTGAGGTCAGCCTGGTTTTAATTATTATTTTTAATTTTGTTATGTGTCTCTTTACAAATATATTGTAAATATTTGTATGTATGTACAGAGAAAATAAAGATTTATTTATTTATTTATTTATTTATTTATTGAACTTTCTCAACCCACTTGCCAATACCAATGGTCGTTGCTCTATCTGATTAAATTATTTTGAGTTTTCGAAGAAACTTTGTTGGCTTCCATTCCAAAACCAAAACTTGGTTATTTTAATTAATTAATTGATAGAGTGTAATTCGCAGTTATTCGTAGAGATATTTTCGATATATTTGAGGATCCTTCAAATTTAACACGAGAACCACGCGTCATTCTGAAATTATTGTCATGGAGTATTTTAATTAAAACGTATGACGGACTCGATACATTAATCTATCACGTTCCTTTCTATGATTTATTCTTTTTTTATGGGCCCCGCTGAGTGGCCTTCTATGACTAGTTTCAGTACTATAAGTTGAAAAATAAAACATGGATTTGTTTTTTCTTTGTTTGAATCCAAACGAAGGGAAAAAAGATCTTCAAAACCGTATCAAACAAAGTAACATGTACATTTGATTAAAATTGCTTAAAAATGTTGGACAAATACGTATATTTTGGTTATAATTGAAATTTATTCAACATGAAATGTAGTTGCTTAAAGTTTAAATAAATCAAAGTTTTTATCGGATCATAACACGGCACTTTAGGAAGTGAGTTCATTTGACTAATTGATTAAGTATTTACCGCGTGTTAGTTATTCAAATACATATATTTACATTTGAATTGCAACTTTTTTAAGAAAATCATTTCCTTAATGGTTTTGCGAAATATCTGTATTCATTAGGTGTTATAATTTGTGTTAAGGTATTAATATTTTGAAATTTTTTATGTGAATAAATTTATCTGTTGTTTGTGTATTGTTAATTAATTTACATTTTTTTAAAGGTAATATGTACAGAAGTGTATCTAATATTTCAGAGTAAATCATGTTTAATGTTAATATTGTTTTCTAATAAAAATAAAATGTAAAACAATAGAAATAAATCACATAAACATTAAATCAATTTAGCAGTATAATCAAGTAATAACAAGAATGTATGGGAATATTTATTTCATCAGCTATCATATTTGAGTATAAATATTATACTTTTTACTTAGAGATAAATTATGTAAGGAATATTTCAAGATCGGTAGACATGTATGGAATATGCTCCCGGCAGACTGGCGGTTGATTAAAAATGCTACTAGCTTATTGTTATTTATTATTTTATTCAATGGAAATGAAGTATAAAACAATATTAATAAATCAAATAAATTTCAAACAGATTTTGTTATAAGATGAACAATTAAAATGTTGATGTCCTACAACCTTTAGTATTTGAATAAACATTAAAATGTTTGATTTTGATATAAATAACTGCTAGAGATATTTCAAGACGTAAGTGCTTCTGGTAGACAGTCGGAAAGCGTCACAAGTTTTGGGACGGTCGCTCCAAAATAAAGAAGTCCTTTTAGTAATGGACCTCTGCACCTGGGGCTTATGTTCATGCGTGTAAAGACACACTAAGTACAGCTGTCTTAATCAGTTGTTGGTATTTACCTTAAGTAAAAAATTCGTGAAGCCTTACATTATTAACATAACGTGTTTTGAAAAGATTATAAAGGATAAACAATACACTAATATTGATGTATATTGTCCTTCGTCCCGCCAATTTCCCCTCTTTCCGCCATCCGTTACTCTGCTGTGATTGGTTGACATGTGCCTACCCTGATTGATGATTTTGTGATACCTGTGTTTCTTGCGATTTTGATTTGTTATTAGAATCAAGTGTTTTAGACAGCTTTTACAGTTATCTTATTTTCCTTTGCTTTTTGTCTGGTTGTATGTGTTAACCTATAACGTATCTAGGCCCCTTTTCACCTGAAAACGGGATCAGATCCCCGATCCCGAAACGTTGTAGAACATGTTTTTACTAATCAGTATTGGCAAATGTGCGCAAAAGCATAATCAAAACATTAATGCATAATAAATAATTTCCAAAAATTATCCTATAACATTAATAATACACAGGTTGTTCTAAATGCTTTTACTGCGCAGAACTATCGTCGACTCATCATGTGTATGTAGCGATGTTTACAGTTTAGTTTATATTAAATGTCTCTGTAGTTCTTCGGTTGTCAACCCTCTGTGCCCCATTATTGATTTGTCCTTTGAGCACAATATCCCTTTTGGTTCAAATAAACAGGCCAATGCTTTATTGGCAGTGGTTAAACATATTTTGTTATTTTTGTTTTAAAAACATTATAAAATATAATTCATAACTGGATTAAACACAACTTAACAGATTGGAATAAAATAGAAAGTGTAAAATTGTTATTTAATTCAGTAAGTTTTGCTTCCAAGCCTTATACTACCGGGCTAGTAGCATTACAAGTTGCTTCATTTATCTTTGGTAATATGGACTCTGGAAATCTAATCAACTAAATTTTACTGAAAATATAAGTAAGACTCTTATTTTATACCTTAAAGTTGTAATGAAATTATGACCCGTAGAGAAACTTGTGCAAAATATAATTCGGCACTAATTTATAAAAGCTTCAATTTTTATTTTCACAACTTAAGTTACCAAATGAAAATTTTTACAAAACAAACATAGAATTTGTCGGATCAACTCAGTGTTGCACCTTTACAGCCCTAATGATGTCGAGTCTCTCATTATAACTTTAACAGGTCCTCGTTGTAACAGGTGTTTTTAAATGTTTCTGGAAAACGTCGTTTGAACCTTCCGAAAGTTTCCGTTTTGTCTAACTTTGCAAAAAGCAGTCTTCTTAGTTATCCAACGGCTTGATTGAAATTATCTTATTTTGGGTTAGTCTAATTGGGTAAAAATAATAGTGTAAAATTTGTATTTTGAACTACATACTTAACTAGTCCAGTATATATTTATAAAATAACAATCTTCAAAAATAATAATGAAAATGCATGTACTTCACTCTTAGAATACCTAATCCAAACTTCAAAACAAGTTAAGCTTACGATGGAAACACAAAAAGAGGAAATGAATTTCCTGGACTTAACAACCAGTAAAAATAATAATTAACATAAATTTAAAATTTACAGAAAGAAGACTCATACTGATATCATCATCCCAAAAAAACTTAAAAAAACCCATAGCAACATAAAATGGGTAGTTTTCACTCAATGATAAATTGATGCTCAGATGAATAAAGAAAATTTTGAAAATGAAAAAAATCATAGAATAATTAGCAATAAGAAGTGGATACAGATATAACTTGATAGACAAGGTAATAGGCTAAATCAAATTCAAAATAAAAGAAACTAAACAACTCGTAAAATAAAAAGAAACCCAAGAATATTCATGGGCTCGCTATTACTCAATCTTTAATAACCCGATAAGAAAAATCTTAAAAAAAATCAGACTATAAAATGAGCTATAAAACTAGACAAACTTCTTTCAAGTTAATTAAAAAAATGACAAAAAACATAAAGACCAACAATAAAATAAATTTTAAAGAACTGGTATATATAAAATAAAATGTAAAGAATATCCGAGTTATTATAGGACAAATTAGTATAAAATGTTACTGTAGATATAATGAACATGTTCAAGCAAAGAAATCCAACAGCAAAACAATGTAAAAATAATTATCATGTTCATGGGCTTACCATGGGATCTACGGTAATAGCTTATTCCTTAAAGGAAATATACAATAAAATGTAATGAATGTCCCAGTTATTATACAGGACAAACTTGTAGAAAATGTTCATTTAGATAAAATGAACATGTTCAAACAATCAAATCTAAAAACAAAACAACGTACAAAAGTCATCATGTTCATGGACTTACCATGGGACCTTTGGAAATAGCTTATTCCTTAAAGGAAATTCGCTAAACAGAGAAAATAATAAAGCGTTAAGTTCCAAGTTGAAGAGGCGAAGGCGACTTTTTACATAAGATGATTATACTGGTCGAAAAGTTTAATTAAAGCTTTCTGGCGTGTAATATTTTAGGTAGCTGAGCGGCTTGCGAGGCGGAGGCCGAATGACAAGAAAACGCCGATAATAGGCTTACTTTCTGACGTTCCTTGCTGCGACCCGTGTAAGAACGGACCCACCCGGAGGATACAAAATGGCAATAATTATTGCCATTAATACTATATGAATTGTATTTGAAGAGTTTAAAATATGTAGTAATTAGTAAATTAATAATTTTGAGTAATTTAGTTTTGCATGTGTATGGAACAGAAAATTAGGTTAAAAATTTGGTTTTGCTATTTCTTACCTTATTATTACAGTAGAGAAACTGTATTACTTAGACTTCAAAAACAAACACGATCGATCGAGGACATGTGTATGTAAATTGTTTAATTAATGTCCAGAAGCTGGGGTTTCTTTTTGTCTTGTTTATGAAGAACCCAGCCCGACAGACGTAATCGTGAGGAAATTAAAGTTAACGTCTTTCTATGCCCACGGATAATATAAAAAACCACTAATTTTGAAACGGGATACTCGATCAAAATATACTTTAAAAATGTGTAACTATGTACAGTTCTTGAAAAGATCTATACAATTTAGAAAAAAAATAACATAATTTAATTGTTTCACATATATCGGTCAATACAGTATACTACAAAATTTAATGCATCCTTGATTTAAGCTAATAGTGATAAATATTGTTATTATAATGTAAAATAAAAGTGAATAGAAGAATGACCTACTATTGAAATTATTTATGTTAGACTGTTTCACTTTCTATAAGTCGGGATGTGATCTAAACTAATGATAAATCAAGTGTCGGGTGAAATGCTTAGACAGCAACAGCTTGTTCTACAAGTCGTTCCAACAAATGTTTTCCTTGACAAACAACACTGGCTGACTTCTTGTCTGGACTAACTTTTGTAACACGTGTCGGGACTGAGTTGATGGCAGTGTTTTACCTCTGTAAAACCATCGAGTTCGTACATTAAGGAAAATAGATTATTGTATTTACACAATACATTATCAAAATCTCTAGCCAAATTGAAGTTTACAAACTCTATAGTAGTTGTGTTATTTTCCCTGTTTAAGACATGATTTGAGCATGATTTGAATTCGGAAAAAACTACAGTAATACCAGTAGTATCACCTGTAGTTTGGTGTAACTACAGTAATATTTGTTCTGCAATTAATTTCAAAGCATTACCTGAATGATTGATTCGTTTTTTCCAATGTTGGGCGCAAACGGATGTGGGTCGTCATCAAATAAATGCACACTTTTAAAATAAACCAGACAATATGCATCTACTTTTCTCTCAAATACTATTACTGCTAATTGCTGCTTGTGGAAAACATTAAATCGTGATATTACATGAATGCAAATTATAAAAGAAAGAGTTCGGTGAATTCATGTAAATAATAACTAAATTAATTAGTTATTCACTGAAAATGATCGACAGGGTTGTTGGAAGCGGTTAACTCACCCTTTGGTGTTTGTTCAGACTTGATGTTGTTTTGTCGTGCATATATATATATGTTTGTATTGTTCTACCAAATGAAATCATCCAGAACTGAAGAGTCATTTTTGAATTAAATACATATTAGGTGCACCTTATATTTATTAATTTAGTGTATTGAAAATAAACAAACCCATCATTGATAGAAAGTTAAATAATAAATAGTGGGCGAACAACACTTGGTTTTTAGAGGGATTTTGCGGTTTTTAGGTTGTAATTTTTTAGGTTATTGAAGCAAAACTGGGAAGTATCCAAAATATTATATTATTAAAAAATAGTTATGCAAAATGTAGATAATAGTAAGAAAATAAAACTATATCTAATAGGAAACTTTTCTTCATCTTATCAAGAGGTTAAAGGCCTCTATGACTATAACGAGTTTTGAATTAAAATAGTTCTGGGAGAACCATCAAAGCGGCAGTTCCATTTGAGTTTGAGTTAAGTTTCTGATTACTATGTACGACACCTGAAACTTAAAGCATAACAACACACAAGAAGTGAGATTTAGTTACAATATTATTCATCATAACTGTAGATTGACTTCAAAATCGGAACTTATTTTAATTTAGACCAGGACGTTTTTACAAATTTAAACTACCTTAGTAATTAAGGATTTTTCAACAGATAAAAGCCAAAATTTTCCAATTTTTAGGTTCAAACTACGAAAGTATTTTGCATTATCCTTAAACGGAAAGGACTTACGAGTCAAATTTTTAGCCAGAACCTCGGCCGGTTTCTAGGAAAAGTCAAAAACACATACAGCCATACAGGTGTAAATACAAAAAAATTAAAACCTATGTTCGTTAGTTCATTTATACTTTAATAACCATATTTTCAAGTTCGATGAAGATCTTTTCAGACGCCCTATACAGAATTATCACAACAGGAAGGGGTGGTCCACTAATGGACTTCTATTGTGACTCTTGTTTTGATTATTGGATTAGCGAGTACGTGAAGTGGGTCTGCTTTTTATCTGTAAATTCACTTCAACCAACTACCTGCTTTAACAGTAGGATTTTTATGTTTTAAACGCTAAATACGTGTACATAAAGTGATATTAAACTTTACTTCCAGATTTACTTCTCACAAGGAGGGTCTTAAAATATGTATTTGAAAACATCTTTAATCATGCCTTTTTACATTTTAATATTAAATAAACTGAATTGGAAAACAAAATTATATCTCATATGTACGCTACTCATGTGCTACACATTCAGACATTGTATTGATTGATAACAAAACTGTACCGGCAACTCATTAAAAGTTGACTAAAATAGAAGTTTGACCTCCAATTATTCCATCCCCGTTCCCAAAGCAAGGACACGTCTTTATGTGGCTATCCTTTCATTTTGTGACACAGGTGCCTTTTCAACTGTGCATTTTGTCGTGATTTCCTTCTTGAAGTTCTTTCTGAAAAGAGCCGCTTTTTCAATTTAAACATAAAATAACTCTGAATCATTTAAAAAGGTGTAATACGTAAGTATAAAAATAAAAAATAAGATCTCAATGAATTTAAATTTTGTTTACGCATATAAAAAAGCGTGGCGTTATGCATTTTAACTATTATAATTTGTAATCAAACTCCCCAGATGAGTAATTTTCGAGGTAACATTTTCGAGCAATGCAAAGCAAAAGCATCATCATGTCAAGGTTATAAAATGACATATTCAAAATAGTTACTACTTTAATAAAAATACCATTTATCAAATATTTCAAACCATCGATGATTTTTGGAGTTTTTTATATTTGAATAGCAAGTAAACTTTTTCCTGCCTTTCACTTGTACATTGATTAATGTTGCTCTAAGAGAACTTCTGCTATGTGAACAGCTGAGAAGGAAAGTTACCCAACTTGAATAGTTTCCCAAGTCCTAATCTTTCTTGATACTGCTGTATAACCAAGAAAAGAACTAACTTCTTCTCATTTTTATGGAGGTATTATAAATTATAAAAAAAGTATACCAAATAATGTTAGAGGAAACGGAAAAGTTTGCAACTATGTGTTAAAGAGGAACTGAAATAAGTAATTTCTCCTTAAAGTGAAAATTACATTATAATGACGCAGAGAAAGTACAAAAACTCTTAAGTCATTATATAAAATGTTAAAACCCACATTTGACAGGCGGATTAGGCTTGGGTTAAGCGGCGCAAAGCTGATTTACCAAAACCGTCAGATAATTAGTGGCCACAAAGTTTGTCATTTGGATGATTTTATGTTGTAAAACATTCACTTAACGCTAATTTTTAAAAACTTTTATATAGGTTAGAGCTAAATTGAGGGAGTATTGTTTGTAATGTGAACTGAAATTTAATTATGTAAATTAATACGTCACTATATGTTAAGGTACGTTACCCTAATATAAATAATAAACTCCATGGAAGAAGAGATGGACCTTCGTAGAAGATCAAACATTGGCATGTTTATTATGCTTTAAACAATTTAAAACAACCTTTTGCAGTTAAATATTATGAAAAGAAACAGTAAAACAATTCTTCAAATATGGAGTAATATAGGACTAGTTGATGTTGTATTACAATTATTTAATGGTTAATAAGCCATCCCCAAAGCTGTAAAGCTGCAAAATAATTTGGATTTCGATGGAGCTTTGTATTTATTGAACTCACTGTTCTCTAATGTTACAATAAACGAGGCAGTTGGTGTTTAGTCTATTAAAATAGTATTCTCACTGAAAAAAATATGTTTTTCGTTATCACGCAAATAAATCATATTTCTTTAACAATTACTCAAAGTACGTACATTATAAAAATATGCATTAGATTGTAAAAGTACATAGAAACATAATTATTAAATTCAACGAGTCAACAAAGTTATGGAACAGATACACTCGAGTTTTAGCAATACAATTGAGTTTTAGAATCATTATTGGTCTATAATATTGGGGTTCCCAATATGCTGTTGGGGTGAAAGATAATTATAATAAGTGATAATGAATAATTTGCTTTTGATAAAGACATTTCCTGTAATGTAACATCTTAAGATAGTTACATTTTTCTTCTGTACTGAATATGAAATTGAATAATTTAAGTCGCCTAAACTCAAAGTAGGAGACCATGTGGAAAATTTACGGCCAGAAACTTACAAGATACTTGTCGTCGTGTTAGTTTCAAAGTTACATTTTACAAAGGAAATAAATTGAAAAGGCCTCAGCTATTTAAACGTAAAAGTAAATTCAATATAGAGAAATAAAATAAAATTTATATTACAAAAATTTAAATCTGAATTTGTTAACGAATAGGATTATAAAACTGTGTTTGTCTCAAGGAACTTTCGCATTCTTCTGACAGGTAATTCAAGAATCAAGAAGTTTATTTATTTCCAGAAAATGTACATTATTTAAAGAAAAACTAAAAATAAACAAATGGAAGTTATTCCCCACAGGTCTGTGTGTGGGGAAGAGCCTCTCAGTCACTTTTTGTCTATACTAAGGAAAAAACTTAAACTATACAGAAATCATACAATTTAAACTTAAAAACAACTATTTGCCATAAGAAAAGAACAATGGAACAAATTTATATCATAATATTAAATTAAATTAATTAAATCAGTAATATATTTTAATATTATAATAACTACACGGTTGCAATAGAAATATTTTCTTCACTTTGAATATTTTAATTAATTAATTAATTATAATTAAATTAATTAAATTAATAATCATAATATCATTTGTTTATTATTATAATAACTACACGGCTGCAATAGAAATATTTTCTCCACTTTGGATCTTTTCTATGTTTATTATTCATGACGACCGTCACGGACTTCAGCTGTTACAACCACTGCATCACAAGGCCATATTTCACAGCCGCCCGATAATCAATTAATGCGTTAAACCGTCGGATGACAGCCCGACAGTGGCGACTGACAAACACCCCGACTGTGAATCTGCTGCTGCTGAATCCAGCAGATGAAAATTTAAACTTTTACATTTGATTCGTTAAACTACTCAACCAATGAGGACGAGATAATATAAAATTTATTAGTAGATTAATGAAAATACTTATTAGCGTGACTTACATTTTTTAATTTATTACAACGAAGAAACCACAAACCGGAATAACGCACTTGATGACTGGCCTTAAGGGTGAAGTTAATAAACGTGTAGAAGATTAAAAGTATAAAACCGGTAAAAGATATAAAAAAGTAATTAATTTAAAGTTTCTCAAAGGCCTTAACGTGCTATGTTTTATACAACATATTTTCATCGGCAATGTGTGATAAACGGGCTTATTGAATATAATAAGACATGATCATTATAATTTGTTTGATACATGATCTTATCGTGGAGGGTTTTCTCAATTAATTGAGCCTTAAATTCATATTAAAGGCCCCTGGACTATTCATGAACAGAAATAGGTTCTCTTACCTTCGTCACTAGTCCAAAACGAATGTAAATCAGCTTACATGTTTCGTTGTAAATACAACATTATCAAAGCTTTTGCAACGTCGTCAAACATTAAAATAAAAAAACCGTCACAACACAGACACATACGAATATACGAAAACACAAAACGAAAAGTTTTTGACAGCGCTGTCATGACGGTCCTGACGCGCCCCGGCACTGGTAGCAGACTGCTACCATGACAGCGCTGTCAAAAACTTTTTAGTTTCGTGTTTTCGTATATTCGCATGTGTCTGTGTTGTGACTGTTTTTTATTTTAATGTTTGACGACGTTGCAAAAGCTTTGATAATGTTGTATTTACAACAAAACATGTAAGCTGATTTACATTCGTTTTGGACTAGAGACGAAGGTAAGAGAACCTATTTCTGAGCCTTGAAGGTAAAGATAAAATCATGCAGTCAGAAATATCTGAAAATGCATAAGAAACTGAGCAAAAATCTATAAAAGCTTATAAATTTGATAAAACGCAATACTTCTAGTCAAAGTAGATTTATCCAAAATTACAGTTGAACAACTACTACAATGTGTAGAGTGATTTTATATTTCACATTTCTCCATTTGGACACTCACATATGATTATTGGACACTCGTTGGACACTCACCTGCGTAAAATATTATAATGTTTTTTTCTAAAACGTTATATTTCAAGCTCTTATCAAACATAAAGCTCAATTTAGTTTTTAATTTTGCTCGGCCAAACATAATATTAAGCATCACACAATGGTATAACGCAAATTACTGAAGCCATTATTGCAGTAGATTGTTTTGTTCTTATTTTCTTTATTTTAACTCAGGTGATGGAGTGAGTCAACTCGCATAGAGTATGAACCATTGACTTTAAATCAGGAGGAATCCAACCCATCGATGATCTAACCATCCTTATGGGCCAGCTGAGCCTGTTTTTGTGTGAGCCAGGATTTTAAGTGGATGTAGTTCGACAAAATCCCCGACAGATATTGCTGATATAAATGATTTATTACAGTTATTTATTTCAGTTTCCAAAACTTAATATGCTAGAAAATAAGAGATCTTAACCTTATGATTGCTCTCTGAACACCATGTTGTCAAAATATTCCCTCCCGATAGCGTAATTAATAAACGACTGTAGTATCCTCTATTGGAGAATGCTGTAACTCCTCTTTCAAATCCTGGCTCACATAAAGGTCGGTACACTTTTTATAATGACAATGGGAAGTCTCCTCCTGATTTAAAGTCAATGGTGTTGACATTCAGCGCGCTGAGCGGCATCAGCGGCTGAGAGCCTCCCTGTGATCCCTCAATTATATCGCTGAGCCGGATACATCAACCGATGAATTGACAATGTTTATAGCTTTTGGGCGCAAATCAACAGCGATACTGACTATATATACCTAATTGAACACAGAGCGCAATGGAACTCTAACTGAACGTATAGAATTAAAGAACTATTTCAGGTAAATCATCTCGTGGAATACTCAGTATTATTTTGTAAATCCTTATACGAAATTGATTTAGAGCGTTTTGAGTAGTGCTGGGGCCTGAAAATTCAATATTGGTTAGGATTTCGTTTAATGGTTCGGTTAGTCCCGAGTCAGGCCACGATCATCAACTATGAGGATTGTTTTAGACTTAACACTTGATTACTTACAATCAAAGTTGCGATCAGTTATGGGCAGAAGATTATTGGAGGGAGGCTCAATTAATTGAGCCTTAAGGATAAAGATTAAAGTCAACTATTAAAGATAAAGATTGCCTGTCTGACAATAACAACAATCATGCAGTCAGAAATATCTGAAAATGCATAAGAAATTGAGCAAAAATCTATAAAAAGTTTATAAATTTGATTAAACGCAATACTTCTAGTAAAAGTAGATTCATCCAAAATTACAGTTGAACCACTACTACAATGTGTTGCACTGTAATAATTGTTAGCTAACATCGAAGTCCATGCTACCCAATTTATTTGTTTATTTCAAAATGCTACATAACAGGTCATGCCCAATTACAATGTAGCAATAATTACAATCAAAATCATAATCATAAACAATCAATCAGTGGAGGATGCAGTCCATTCAAAAGTTCAAAATCTTGATAACAAGCACAAGCAAAAATATCTCACAGCAGCAAAATCTTATATATATACTTAATTAGTTTCGATAAATAAAATAAATAATACTGGAGGAAAAAATGTATAACTGGAAAATGCAATTGCCTACCATATATCAAAAAGTAATAAATAATCATAACATATTAATAAGTAATAAATAAGTCATAACATAACAATAACATTTAAACAATAGTTCTTCTATTACAACAACAGTTCAAGCAAACAGTGGTATCTAGGGGGTTATATTCAATTTTGCAATAAATTAGTAATAACGCGACAAAAGGACTTTAAAGAGCTATTAAAAATGTCAATGTCATTCACAGAATATGTATTGAACAGTTCAATCATTGTCTGCACTGGTGAATTAGCACCAAAATTAGTGCGAGAGAACCAGGGTGTAAAAAGCAAGCGGGACCGGGAGTTGTGGCGAGGAACAGTGCTGATCAATAATAGGATTGTGTCTGATCAATAATTAGCTGTGATTATTGTGACAGATAAAATGAATTTAATAAGAAAATAATTATATTATTTCATAGGGAATTGAAATGTATTTATGTTTTAGCGTTTAAATTCAATCATGTATATAAGCCTTAGGAAAATTGCTTATATTTAGGTTAGTATAAATAAATTATTTTGGGTACGAATACTTTTGGATTTTAAAGAAAACTAGTATAATCTATTTTGTCATTTATGTTAATTTAAGATATTTTATAAGTTAAGTCTAATAAGTTAAAATAATAATCTAAATAAAAAAGAATGTTTTTACTTTGAACGGCGTAGGATGGGAATCACCCACCTAGCTCACAGTAATAACGAGCATTTTTATTTACATTGTCCACCTGAACCAATAAATTATTACTTTTAGAGCTCGAAGCTAACCAATGTGTTTTTATAAACGTTCATTGTGCTAAGCGATATATCAGTGCCTTAAGCGATTCAAATTTTAAAATATTAGGTAGGACATTAAACAACCAAAATCTCTATCACTTGTTAATGGACTTTTAATAAGCTGTAATCAGAATAGAAATTCAATATAAGTATTGTTCATTTACGGCAACATCTACGGCTTGTCATTGTGACAGTTTTGCCGATAAATGGCAGTAGCAGCAACATCAGCAACACCTGTCAGCCTGTTTTTTCATCCCAACTGCCTACTTTATCTTTTATGTTAGCAAGCCAGAATTGATTACCTCGATACTTATCACAGCATCATATATTTACTATTGTAACACAGATGCTAACAAAATGATAATGTACATACTGTATATGCCAATTATATTTATGCCAATTTATCGTCAAGTGAGAGGATAACGCCATTCTTCTTCTCTTTATTTTGTCTAATCAAATTCTGGATTGTGAGTGTTTTTTACGAAACAGGTAGAATGAAAGTAGTTATATTTTTGCCTTTTGAAATTATTGAAAAAGAGATTTAGCTGTCCAGCATACTAATTTAAAAAGAATTTGGTAGCTAACGAATATTTGTTTTATTTTTGCTTATCAAACCGTAACTCAAGTGCTTAGAGTCATTGCCAAAAGATTTGGAAGCCCTAGTATTTAGAAAAGTAAGATGAAATCGAATTTATGAGAGGCATCACATTACATCCGGTGTGAAGGTAAACAAACGGAAGATCGTCACAAACTTCAGACATCTCCTGATGTCAAGCACTTCGCAGTTGTCTTCCTTCCAATGAAGTTCGAGAGATGTGTATGCTTATCGTTATTGTGGTAAATAACGATGACCATTTAGTCATCGTCATATTATGTAGTCTTGAATGGGCTTGTAAAGTACTGAGTATTGATTTCCATCATATAACAGGGAGGAAAGTAGTTAACTCATAATTATGTTGTGGATTTGAGAGTGATTAATGATTAACTGATAAGAGTCTGATACAAAAATATTAAAAGTTTTAATAAATAATGTATTTTTTACTACCGATGTCATAAACGTTTAGTTGGAAACAAATTGGTATATTCATGCTTACCAACAAAATATAATGTAGACAGTTTGAAGTGTGCAAAGCAGTAGACATGTGTAAATGGTGTTGACAGCTCTGTGATGTGTTATATTACTTTAAAGTGAGATGTAAATATGAAATGGAAATATCGAAAAGAGAATAATCATTGATACCAGGTGTTTTTTGTATATAACCCATGTTTAAGAATGGATAATGCACGTATATAGTTGAAATGAGTATTGTTTTGTTAATCTTTACATTTTATACAACCTATTATAAGTTTAAGTTTGATCACATCTTACATTATATGTTCGAACAATCCGTAATTGACATTTAAGCAATCTTTTGCTCTCTCCATCAAATTCCTCAACACGTTTTGTAAGTATCTCTTTCAGTTCCTTGTAGTACATTTGTTAAGTTTGTTTTGAGCTGCTGAATATGCTGTGAATTCTTTTTCTAAGCCTTAGTTATCATGTATCTCCAAAGAAAATAATCTAGTGTGGTCTAATTCAGGGATTTTGGATAGTCCTTCACTGATAAAATAAAATTTAAGCTGCGGTTAAAAAAACAACCTGTATATCATGTTATCCTTCGCATAAAGTGACGTATTACCCTTCGTGGACGATAATTAATCAATCTATTTGCATAGCTTAAAACAAAATATAAGGATACTAAAGTGGTTCTATTTGTTTTAATTAATTTTAAACTAATAGTGGAGCTATTACTTTTTATTTTGAGCAATAATTTGAACGATTAAAACGGACAATGTTTCAAATATGAATACATTAATATTTTTTGTTTGTGAATTAAGATCACAATAGCGCCATAGTTTTACAGCGCTATGTTTGACATAGCCGCATTAACATAGTTGCATTTTCAAACATATTCACTATTAAATAGTATTTTTAAATATAAATAACTGAAATATAGAATTTATGATGAAACATAAATTGAAATATTGACAAAGAGACATTTAATAGAAGGATGAGTGAAGGGGTATGAATTAAAATGGGAAAAGAATGGAAATAATCAGAGATAATTATTTATTATTCAAAACAAGTCAATTGAATTTCCCTGGATTCCTACTTCATTAACTAATGGTAACTAATGAGGCGAACTTTCTGGATGATTTCATAATAAACAGCTCTTGCCTTTGAAGCTCTAATGATGTTGTAAAACTCTGTTTTCTACAACAAACGTAGATCCATATTGCGGGTTATAATAACTGCCAGAGATTTTCCACTCAGAAACTTCAAATATATTTAAAAATGTACATGATAGGGTTATAGTACTTTACAAAAAATTTCATCAACCACTTGTCTCTGTGAAAACTTAGGCACGAAATTTAGTGATAATACTATAAACTATTTATTTTATCTACAACATTTAAAAAATGCTGTGACGGCTTCATATTTCTCATTTGTTCAACATATAGGCCCACTATACAAATTTTAGACATTTTCAAATATTGCTGGGACAGCTTTGAATTTTTTTAGTCCATGGAAGACCCTAACTCTTAAGAAAATTATTTTTGAAAATGAATAGAATTTATTATTGAATTGTTGCCTTAATTATTGAAGGCATTCTATGGTTCTACGAAGACATTATTATACACATACATTGTTCATGAAACATACAGTTTTTCAGAATTCGCTAAGTAAACAGGTCTGCTGCTTCCTGGGTACACATTCCTGCCAAAGGACCACTCTATACTATATTTGCGAGCAGATCCAACGCACCACCGAAAAAGCTCAATGGTGTCGCGCAATGATTCTCGAATGTGTGAGCGCAATCTTCTCCACCGTATAGTAAGATCGACTCTACGGACGACGCAAGCAAAAGGCGCGGCGCTTGCAAGCGTAAGGACCACCGATAATGGACAAAAGCCCACCCATGGCAGCGTCACCCTTGGGGGCTTTGTCGGTGGGGCGCTGAATATGCTAACACTTTTAGTATAGTGAGGACCTACAGGCAGGAATAGAACACCCTGTCGCAACAAACCTGCGTTTTTAGCGGATTTTTATGCAAATTTTCTATTTTATAAATGTACACTTGACATGTTTAGGGAAATACGTTTTTCAACAAGAAGAATGACTGAGAAAGCAAAACTAAGGTAATTTGTTGAATGTTATCTTGAGCGAAGCCACGGGTACTGCTAGTAATTAATAAACAACTTTCTCCTCAACCTAATGTTCTATTTCAACGTTACGAGAGCATTATTATTCGATGTATTTATTTTTCTTCTCAGATTGTCAGCAAATATACCAAAGTTCCTTTAAAAAACTGGTTTTAAATGTTTTCATTATGCAACAAACTTTCTAAGCACATATTTCAACGCCCGATTCAATGATAGTTTTGTATTAAAACAATTCATCGTTTCATATCCAAGCAAAAAAAGGGTTTTATGCAACAGAAAATGCATTTAAAAGTTTCAAAGACTGCTAAAGGAGAGGTGAACAATTTAACTTGTCCATTACTGTCACTTACCTGAAGAATTACTGTTGAGAGCCTGTTAACAGCCACTGTGGGACTGGGGAGATTCTTTGACGCTAGACACAGGCGAGTATTTAAAACGACCACTGTTTTTGCATAGATATTTATTATTATATTGTGATTAAAATAAAAATGGAATTTCTGTTTAAATTAAACATGTCACATATTAACTGTTTAGTCATAAGATTTATTTTGAAGGTTATTGATGAGCTTTGTGTATTTCAATAACATTTCGCCCTCAGGAAGTAGGATTAATTTTTTATAATACTAATTGCAGAAATTGTGGGTGTTTGGCAAGTCGCAGGATATTAGGAGGCGGCTGAAATTGAAGGTCTTGATCCTAGGGACTCGGAAAAAATACTAAAAATTTTTAGGCTAATCCTAAAATGAGAAATAACCAAAATATCTGCCACTTAAAAATCACTTAAATCTAAAAACGTTACTTATATTAAAAAATACTTATACTTATATTAAAAAATACATATTTTGTTCATATTGAAACATGAGATGATGTTGCCTACTTCAAAACCATGTGCTAGATATTAACATATGGTGAATCTAAAAATAGTTATGTGGGTGTTTTATACTATAAAGAAGTTTTGTTTTGATTTAAATTTTAACTTATTAAGAAAAGGGATTTTAATACCCTTAAATCCACTTGTATAACACTAATTTCATTAAGCTACTTATTAAAAATCATTATTTTCATAAATTAATTTTCCCTTCAGTATAGACAATAATTTTGTTTTATAAAATCTTTGAAAATTTAACAAATTTGGTAGTACAGCCTATGGATGTCAATCCAATAATTACGTGTTACAAAAGACGGGTTTCGGTTTAATTACAAACCTTCTTCAGTCAGGTCTTGTACTTAAAAATCAGGCGTGTTTGTATATTTACAAAGTCTGTAAATATTTATATATTTGTTTGTTTGTTTGTTTGCCTATTTACATTTTTCCACCCCGTTGTTTTTTCATTTAGTGCTCATAATTAGGTTAATATCTCGCCAATCACGAAAGTATGCTCCAGTTTTAATCTTACTCATTGATTACAAGACCTGACTAAAGATGGTTTAAAAAAAAAGAAACCGGTCTTATGTAGTAAAAAATCAGTGGATTGACATCTACAGGCAGAACTACCAAATTTGATAAGTTTTAAATTTTTTAATAAGGTGTCAATGCTTCAGCAATCTATTGATTTGTTTTGTCATCCTAAAACCGTTAAAAACATTTTTAAAATACTATTACGAAATAAACTTTCTCATTAAAAACAGAATTAAAATATATTTAATCGAACTCAAATAAAAATGAGTAAAGTATATCAATGTTTTATAATAATAAAGACTTTATTACCGCTAAAGATGGTTATCTACATTCATTGTTTTGAGGCTGTTGGTTACCCCGTACCTTGGGCTGATATATAATATCCATAATATATTTGACGGAAACACTTGGGAACATTGTGCTCTTGGTAAAAGTTATTTACGATAAAGGTTGGCCACCCTGCGACAAGTGTTTCCGTTTGTTTACTCCCTTGCCGGAAACAGGCTGCCAGCCATTAAAGAAATATATATTTCTCCCGCCCCTTTTTTTTGTTGGATTTGTACATATTTCGTAAACATCGTAGTTAGGCTGCCAAAAACCCGTCCAAAAGCTGTGCGACTACTTTTTATTTTCAGGGCATGAATCTTCTTTCACATTCTAACCCAGAACTTTAAGACAACATGAAAAGTGGCACAATGCCATGTTTGTACGCAGCTCTTGAATTCGCTGCATTTACAAACGTATTTATAAATTAGAAACAAAAATACCCCCATGCGCATTAGGTCGCATTAGACCTGCGTACTCAGTATATTTCCAAAGGATATACTTTTCATATATGAGCTCTCAACGAATGCATGGGATAATGTTGTTTTAAAAATGTTGTGTAGATAATACACTAAAAAATATATCCATTTAAAAAAATTTGGATTTTTAATGTACAGTACACCTCGGATTATCCGGATCCCGGATTATCCGGACCGGTCTCGAGAAATTGAAAAATTAAAATCACGGCAAAATCATAATTTTAGCGAGTTTACCGGTGAAATGCGCCTTCTAAAAGTGAAATACAAATTTAATACATTAATGTACGCATTTGGAATCACAATAATTGAAGGAATCAACAGTACATTAACAGCATTTTCGTGAACCTAGTTTTCTGCATTGGTACTTCGGGCGCTAGCAGTAATCAACAAAAGCGTAGCCAACGGCAATTTTTCGAGTTTGTTTCTTGCTGTCATTTGACGCGTTACGTTACTTAAAGAAAGTTACTATAGTAAGTTTTGAGTCACATTAAGTTTCGTCATAATTATTTCTAGCTTGAGTTATTGTGAGTAATGGTTATTTAAACTTATTAAATTAAATATTTTTATCTGGAGTCCTATTCCAAACCTAAACCGTAGGTACGGTAAAAGTAAACGTTATATTCGTATGATTGTTTTGTTCTTAAATTTGTTTCAAAATAAACCCTCTTAAAATTTGAAAGTCTAACATGTTGAACAGGCCTGATAAGACGTTTGCAGCATCAATTTAGCAGGGGCTAAGGTTCGCGATCGCTATTTAGGCTATATTGTAATGACCTCGGATTATCCGGATTTTTTGCTATCCGGATCGGTGTTCCGCCACATTAATTCGGATAATCCGAGGTGTACTGTAGATGTTTTTTACAAAATTCTGATCAATGAACTTTTACTACTCAAAATAAAGACACATAAAATATTTATCTGAAAATTTAAATGTAAACATATGTTATGAGTTGTATTTAAAAAAAATCCCAACATGCAGATACATTTTATTGGTTTGGAGTAATAAATATACAAAATCTGGAGATTTTTCGCAAAAATATTGGAAATATATATATATTTTATGGGTAAAATGTAAAATAATATTGGGAAATGTACCTACTGCATTTAGCACATCCAATATCTTAGTAAAAGATTGACATAGAATAGTAATTGAAAATGCCAATTTGTCAAATTTTCATAAGCTGAATCCAATTTTGACGATTAAATTCACATAAATTTATTAATAAAAAGGTGTTCAAATTTACAAATTAACTTTATTTTATTTAAAACCCCCTTCTTAGAGTAAGCCAATAGTGCTCGTTTTCGAACTCAAAGTAATAAATGTGGCTTATTTACACGTATGTACCAAATTTCATCGAGATCGAACCTTTTTTGTAGAAGTTGTCGTGCTCACGGGAGATATATTTCATACCTCTTTACATATTTGTATATATTTGAAACTGCGCGGACAGTTTTTTTTGGGTCTACCGACCTCAAAATGAAAAGCTTCGGTGGTCACGCACTTAATTCTTACCATGCCACCTACGGTGATAACTACTTCCTTACAGGGAAAATTTACTGAAAAAAGGTTCTCCATATTAAATTTCAGATTTGAAAACAATATCATACCCTTCACCGATGTAATGAAGTTAATAAATTGTCATCTTGATCTAAACTCTTCCTATTTTATTCGTGAATTTAATTTGAAAAATAAAATTCCATATATACTGGAACACTATTGTGTGTATATCAGTTTAATGTTTTATTGCCAAAACAAATGTGACTTCAATGGACATTAACGACAAATTTACCAGGTTAAGCGAGCACTGAAACAATAACAAACGACCGTTATTCAAACGTTTCGGAGAGATATCGGCAATTACACACGTCGAAACTGAGCAGGAAACGATCGTTTTATTTAGCAATCTTACTTAATTATCCTACATTAGCAAAAAACCTGAGTGTTTTTTGCGGGAAAAGGTTATTCTGTATTGCGTTCAATAGTTTAATAGTATTTATATTTAAAATATTTGATTCTTTTAGTATATTGTACAGAATGTTTGTACAACATGTCTATCGTACAATATAATACGATAGCACTATTGCATCCCCTCTATTAAAAATGGTAACACCTATACAGTACTGTCTGAAAAAATTTATATATTTAATTTTTATAAAATATATATTTTATTGTAATATATTGTCTAATGAACGTGTAATACATCAAAATTCAGTATATAAGAGATTTATGCCTGTTCAAACTTGGAGTGAAAGACGAAGTGTGTTCGTGTAAAGAATCTTAATAGTTTTTAATTTAAAAACAAAAAGATTTTTTAATAAAAAAATTAAATTGTTACACATCAAAGAAGTTTAGCTGTACTTAGGATTTTCACATCCACATGATATTCCTTAAATACGTTTTACCCGAACTTTTTAACAGAATAAACTGTAAACTGTAAATGACACGTGGTTGTAAATGACACCATACATTCTGAAGAGTGATCTAAGGACCTGGAACCTAATCTGTTTTTGAAACGGACACGACAGTATCATTCTGGTCCCAGTGATTTGCCTTTCATCTAACCTATGTCCATAGACAAAAAAAATCAAACTTACCTTGCATATCCATAAAAATGGTAAAATGTTTTGAAGGGAATTGTCAGTAGAAGTGAAATTGACGATTAAAGGTTAATAGTATAGTCAAGGCTTTAATGTTATACACAAAATATGTATTACAATTCATTTATGACTGCATTTATCAGTCCTGATATGGTTTAAAAATCAAATGAACCGTTAAAATTACAATGGGTTTCGTGTTCATGAATGTCAAATAAATATAGGAATCATTGTGACCTTGGATTGGAATATATAAAAAATAAATAGTTCTTATATAATTTTATATCAAGGATCGAAAATAAACTTCCAAGAAGACAAAAGTTATAAGTAATTAACTTTTTTCAAACAGTTTCCAGAGTTTAATAATCCACTTTAAATATAATCAAGCAAGGCTTTGAACAAGAAATATTAAAATTAAGTTGAACAGTTTCGTGTTGGAAATTCTGAGTGAAAATTACAGATTTACGTTGGTAAAGATTACTTATTAGTCTAGTTATTTCTCGCCAAACAACATAATGTCTTTAAAAGTCATGCGTAGCTTAAGAAAAAAAAATGAAAATGGTTAAAAGCCAGCGAACGAGAATGATGAAATAGTTATAATAATTTAATAGTTGTTAAACGTTCCTTTAACGACTTCTAACCTAAAAATACAGCTCAGTCAATTGAAAATTGTTTGTATTCGTTTGAATATTTCTTTCTTAAGGTTAGGCCTATTTTCGTGATTTGGATGAACAATTACAAAAATATTCTACAAAATCCTAACAAATGTTCAATAAAAATGTATAAGGAAAAATTATGTTACCTTCATAGGAGCCGTATTTAACGTATTGTCATACAGAAAGTCCATAGACACGCATTATATTTATTTCTTTACTTAGTTGTAAAGAATACATACATGGGGATTTATTAAATTTTATTAAATATTAATAAAATTTAATAAAATTTAATTAGGGAATTTACTAAGGGAATTTATTAAATACCTTAATAAATTTAAGAGGGATTTAAAAAAACTTTCTTGTACAAAATAGTTTTTATAGCTTGAGTGAGTTTTTTGAACTTTGTAGTAGCCGGAACATTTAATTACCTGGAGTTGAATTTGAAAAAGTTTGATTTGTCGCCCCCGACAAGTTGAAAGATTCTTTATCACTCTGCCTGATTCACAATAATCTTAATTTTAACGCCTTGTTTGCTCAACCGCTTGTTGTTCGATTCATGAGCGAAGATGGTAAAAAAGTAAACCGGAATTAAATAAATATTTTAAAATAATTTTTATAAATGTTATAAAATATTTGTATCAAATTTTGTATTTAAAAACATGTTGACATTTTATAATGCTTAAAATACTCTTAAAAAGCCCTCCAATTTACTCAATGCACTGTAATAAAAGCTTACAAGCGTATAAACGTCAAACGTCAATTTATCTTGTAGTTATTTATTAATGTTCTACGGATATTTGAAGTGTTAAGGCCCCTAATGTTTCCGAAAATAAGTAGTTTGTCGGATTTGTGACGTACGACAATCAAGAAGACGACGTCGTTTTCTAAAAGTCATTTTCACACTTCCATTCCAGACATATGTTGGCTTGACTTTCTCATCTTTTTGGCCTATAATTTAACTAATATACAGAGTGTCCCGTAACTAACTTGACTCATGTATATAGCGTTCTTGCTTAGGTCAAGACAAACACATTTCACTATAGGAACATGGGTCTCTGGTGCCTAGTTTCCCGTCTGCCTGTCTGTACGTGTTTTTAACAAACAAATTAATAACTCCTAAACGGTTTGAGGTACCGCTTTGAGATTTTGCACAAATGTTTATCTTATTAAGGCCTATCTTGTATTAAAATTACATCAAAATACCATGAATCGTTTCAAAATGGCGAATAATGACCTAAGCTATAACGCTATATACATTTGTCCAGATAGTTGTGTATCAGTTGTACCCATTTTTTTAGATTTAATAAAGTTTCTAATTTTTATAACCTCAAATCGCTCAAATAAAGAAGAAAATTATAATTTTTTAGTTTTTGAATTATTTTAAAGAAAACATATTTTAATTAATGCAATTGTTTTTAAACGATGAAATATGAGATAAAAAAATGGAATGATCTTCGGAAAGGTTGTCGTGATAAATGTTTGTAAAACTTTCAAACTTTGTATCGTACAAAGACTTAACACTTGAACCGTAATATCATAACGGACTTTCATACGGTGAACTTTTAGTATCGTAATCAAAGACCCCTCACAGTTTATTATATATCTTAATGCAACTACTTGAAGTGTGTGATTACATCTCAACAATTCAAAATGAAAATTAATTGTCACCAGATGTTCCATTTAGAAGCTCTTCAAGGATCTAGTGAATTGTTGCAAGAAGTTCGTAATCTCTGTATAATGGTCTACAGTGGCTGTTGTTTGAGGGCAAGAAATATGAAAATGAACGAGGCTCTCAATTTCTTGTTTGGAATCTCAAAGTGGAATTAACACAGACAAGCTCCACTAATACCTCTTTGCTACTCCAAAGATTCAACTAACGAACTTACTGCTACTGTACTTTGAGTTTTGAAACTCAATAATTAAAGGTTGTACATAAAGAAAACAGGATAAAAACTCTTACCTGATGTAAAAAAAAACTTGATCTCCGTTTAGCACCGTATTGCTGAAGCTGAAAAAATACAACTTTCTTTACACAAAGGATAGACAATCACCCACGGACTCGCAGATGGCTTCGCTTAAGTTTAGCATGTTTTATTCGCAGAATAAATAAAAACTGGGGAAAAGAGCCGGCAAATCTATGAAATAAATATTTATTAATTACAAAAACCGTAAGGATTGCACTTCTAGAGGCTATGCCTAATAGTTCTAATAAGGTTACTACTTGAGGTTACTAATAATAATAAATACAGTCTATTGCTTCCGGAACTTTATCTGCTAATAGCCGCATAACATTTTTACTTTTGACACAAGTATTCCTTGGGTGTTAGATAGGTACTAAGATACGATTTTAACATATTTTTCACCACACTAAGACGAAATCATCTGTTTTACAAACTTCAAACGCGGACTGAAACACACTGTTTGCCGCCACAGGACCGAAAAAGTTTGGGGCCCTACGGCCGAAAGTCAGCTGATCGTTTATTTGCTTGAAACAATGTTAGAACATCACATAATTATACGGCATTCAATAGGTTCCAAAGACAGGATAGTTGCGATCATATGATTTTTATATAGCTGTGTTGTGTTTGAATCATGATAAAGAAGTTGTACATATCCTTGAAGTTTTGATTTCAAGTGAGTCAAATAATAATCAGATTTTTAATAATTTAGGATATATTTCATTTTGTAGTGTGGTGAAAAATAGCGTTCGCACCTCGGCCGAAAGGGTTTTGCAGCTCTCGATCGTTTCAAATTCTCGACTTCGTCTCGAATTTGAAACACGATCTCGAGCCTGCAAAACCTCATTTTCGGCCCTTGTTGCGAAACATACTATTCCCTCAAAAGGCTAAAATAGAGTAAGTTTAAGTTAAATATTCAAAATTATAGCAATTATTTAGTTTCCGAGGGTTATGAAGGCTTCTTTGCCCATAAGACTTGGCAAAAATTCATTATTTCAGAAGGATAAAACTGGGTACAATATAAATTCAAAATTGTGGGAATTGTCGCTCATAAAACTAGGTATGGAAGGCCTTTAGAATAATCCAAAAATATATAAAAGTGATGAAAAATATATAAAATAAAATAAGCTCAGAAAATAAATTGAATAAATATTTCGACCATAGGTTATATTTGTCAGATACCACTGACGGACGATACTCTCGTTTTACGGATCACCCGAAGTAAGTTACTCAAACTAGAATGTTGGAACTCTATGGGAAAGTTAAAAACTGGGTTTTCAAATCTACAAATTTTGTGTTGGTTTACGTGGAATTTAAATTATAAAAATAAAATACTTCATCACATTTTCACCTGTAGCAGCTAAATGAGTGATCGGATTTTTAATTTGATTGGCAATATTTTGGGGGATTAAGTTTTTGGTAAACACATTCACTGTCTATTTTCCCTAAGGTTTTTGGTCAACTGAAAAAGAGCTAAATTCAAATTTAAATAGGGAATTTACCCTTAGCGTCTTTTTGCTATCTGTACGAGTGTTATTATCCGGGTCATGCCATATTTTTATAAGCCATGAATATACTGGCAGATATAAAGACAAGTGCACATGCAAAGGTTTTGTCGTTCACTGTGGATTATAAGAACTATGAATTAAGAATCTACAGTCAACAGTTCTTTGTTGAACACCCTTGAAAATGTAAGTATTTTTATGACTATATTGCAAGATGATACTTTGTTTGCAAATGGTACCGAAGACGATTCATCATCAATAACATTTTACAGCTTGTGGAATAATTAAACATCAAGTGTATTGAATACTCTAAGATTGATACATTAGGCTACAAAATAACAATGAAGATTGTTTTTTATTTGTATCCCATCAGAATATAATCTTCAACATATGAATCCTTCTTAAAAAGAAGATTAGGAAATAGTGAATGGAAGATAAAAGAATTAAAGAACCTTATTTTGACTCATAAGACAATATATTAAAGATTTTGCCTTTGTTTAATTTTTGATAATCCGTTCAAAAACTAGGTTCATTACAAATTTATATTACAACGCTAAAGCTTTGTCTTTCACTGGAATAAAATAGAGACGCCTACTTCAAAGCAGATGATTATTTAAGTCTTTTGGACTTTTTTAAGACTTTAAACTTTGAAATTGAGCATCCTTATCTTTCCTTGACGATTGTTCACAATCCTATTACTGCTATTGTTTCGCGCCTGAATTAAAAAAGCATATTAAAAAGGTTTTTCTTCTTAACTGACTCGAATACTATTCTTATCTATTTCTTGATATTTGTTTTAAATATTATTTCCCTAACCCTTCTGGTTAAAATCCACAATACAAATTACATCACTTGTTTACTAATAAAAATAGGACTATCTTCAATAAATTTGAAGGTTATTAATTTCAAGTGTCGTACATTGGAATTTTGTATATTGAGGGTAATGTAGTAAATGTTTCAAAGTGAATTTAGGGCAGAAATAATGAATAATTAGCTCAAAATAAATTTATATGTAACAATAAAAAATATGGCGCGATGTTTACTAATCTTGTTAGGTGATGAAAATATGCTTCTTGAATATTAAATTTAAAATTTAAATTAAACACAGCATTACGGTAAGGTAACTGGAAAAAGAATTTCCAGTTCTTCTTATTATAAGGTTTCTTATTATTGCAAGATGCATTCAGTTCTGTTTCACTACAGTTTGCGGTGAGGTCTGAGCTTTGAAGTGGCGAAGCTCAAAGCGCTTTATAGGTCATTAGTCGAAGCGCTTTAAAGGTTATTAGTCACAGCGGATGTGAAGCGTCATTGATACAAGCACACAGTCGAGTGTCCACAGCCACACATTATTGACATGAGAGGTGAACATTCGGGGCGAGTAATTAGTTAGAAGTTCACCGAGTCTTTGGCTCATACAATAGAGTGAGGGTACAGCATAACTTGATTAATATTAGCAGACTGTTTGTTTTATACAAATTGATATTAAGGACCTGAATTACATGGCTGGCAAGTCGAAAATACAGGTGTTCTTATTATCTAAGGTGCAACATTTTCCATAATATCAGTAATATGTTGGTTTTGGCTTAGTCAGTCCATTGTCGAAACACGCACCCTGGTGGTTCGGTCGTTTTCAAGAAAGTTAAAATAAAATAACGTCATCGACAACTTTCCAAACTAACGTTGGTAAAGTTTTTCTAATTTAAAATAAATTTTAATAAAAATTGGGCCGCTATAAAAATCTATAAATATAATTGTGATGAGGCTTAACCAAATAATGCAAGTCACCCTCATTATCTTTCTAACCCAATTTTTATTCATCCAAATTAAAAATTACGACAAATAATGTATGGAGTTAAAATTTCAACGATAGGAAGATATTACATTTTTTTGTAATATTAATGTCCATATATTAGTCTTATTGCAGAGTTGATAAACTGCCAATAGTTGTTTATGGAATAAAGTGTTTTTAGGAATCCTTAAGATGCTGGAATTTAAGATATGGCAAAATGAATACACTTAAAAGAAATAACAATTCTATTGGTTCGATCGCGCCACTATTGTGTGGGAGACATTTCGAAAGTCTCCTCCTGTATCACTTAAGATTTCTTTTGCTTTTTTATATCTTAAGAGGGTCTTTAATAGACAGCAAAAAATTCTTTGGAATTTGATTGGTCATCAATTATTCAGATAATACGTATGTTATTCAAATAACACGTATTCAAATGTATTTAAATTTAATTTTTCCTTGATATTTAGTATGATTTCAATTAGTTTAAAATTAAAATAGCACATCATTGCCGATCTGTGGTCTTTAACTTTATGTGAAATCGAAATTTGAACTTATTTCATATCATTTTTATTTAAAAAGCAACAACAAACGTTTAGTTTCTTCCTTTTTGTATTGAATATTGTTTTTGATTAAATTTTTAATCGCGTTTGCATTTCAAATAATTAGTTTTCAATAAAATAAGCACTAAAGGTTGATTATGTACATAAAAAGATAAATTTATAAATTTCTAAATAATTTCTGTATTAAATAATAAATACATCTTAAAATCTAAATTGATTTACTCATGTAAGAAAATATTTAATTATAAATGTTTGATCCTCCAAAGAATCCTGATTTAACAGTAATAGTTTACTATACGTAGATAGCTGTTCCTGTTGCTAAAGTATATTAGAAATTATGTGGTTACAGAGGCAGTCTATGACATTTTGTAATTTTGTTTAAAGAAGTAGACAAATTGTCCCTCGGTATTGAGTAATGCTATTTTAAATTTTATTTTCATTTGTTAGAAATAATTAAACTTTATGTGCACTTTATCAACTGAAGGCCTATCCTTGGTGTTGACTAAGTATTTATACATTTTAGTAAAAATTTAGATTCCTTATCGACTAAATTTATTTTTCAATAACATATTATGAATAAACATTTTATTAGTTATTCTAAAAGCTCAGATTATCCTTTTTTTAAAGAGTAATGCAAAAGAGATAAACTAATATTGGGTTCAATTAACAACTTGAAAGTGGTAAATAAAGAAAACCCAAATCCCAAAAGTCGTAAAGAAGTAATTTATACCTGGTAATAAAACCAATGGCTGAGGTAAATTAAACCAGTCGCTTTGAGAGTCTAATTTCCGTTCTTCTGAAGAAAAGAAAAGTAGACTAGTAGTGTAATTTAAAGTGTAATAAAGCCCTTTCACCATGGAATCCAAATGACAGATTCTCTACTGATCACCGGGGATAGATTGTAGATTGGTTAGGTAATTTATGTCGCTTTTTATATCTTCCCTAAAAAATTAATCGATAACTTTCGTCGAGACTTTTTTTATATTCTAAACAAATTTTTACCAAACTACATTTCGATGGCGCATAGCGAATTGCGATTCGATATCATATAATATATACTCAAAATTAAGTACACGGTTTTTAAATTGCAAAATATTATTTTATTTTGTGCATGATTACCTTTTTAAATTACATAGTATTAACTTATACCGAACTGGTTGTTAAAGGAAAACTATCGTAAAAACAACAGTGATTGAGCCGACGAGATCCTTGACCAGGTAAATAAGATTGATTTGATAAAACAACAAAGTTTGGAGGGGTTATTGGATTATTCGAGCTCAACTTGTATCCTGATTCACGTTACAAAATTGGGGCTTTATCCGAATTATAAGGAAATTATATTACATATACAAATAATATAATGTTATCTTAAATGTATATATCTAACGGTCAAATAAAACTCAAATTTAAGTTAAGGTTAGGTTTCTGTAAATTTAATGTTTTCCTATAGATATATTAATAGGCAAGCATGATTTTTGTGATCCCTCTTTTCTTAGCATGTGTATATCGTAGAAATACACGGCCACCTTGGGCCTCTCGGCCCGACAACACGGGTTCAGAGAGGGCCACTCGACACTCAGCGCCATCTCGGAGGTCGTAGCTTCGGTGACACGAGCGGATCAGGCGTGCCACGCGGCTCGTCCGATCGTGCTGCTGGTCACGCTTGATGTCAAGAACGCGTTCAACTCGGCACGGTGGTGCGACATTCTGGTCGCACTGGAAAGAACATTCAGGTTACCTGGGTACCTCCTCGCCATGGTGAGAGATTACCTAAGGGACCAGCGGCTGATGTAGGAGACGGACCGGGGTTTCGTAACCAGGGCCGTTACCTCTGGGGCAGCCCAGGCATCGGTGCTGGACCGGATCTCTGGAACGTCTTGTATGACAGCTTGCTTCGCACAGATATGCCACACGGAACGTTCCTTGTGGGATATGCCGACGACGCGGCGGCGGTCATCATCAAACGAAACGCGGAGTTGGCCCAAATGAGGCTGAAACAGGTCATGCGCCTGGTGGAAGGCTGGATGCGCAATCAAGGCCTTCAGCTGGCTCTCTCCTAAACGGAGATAGTCATGCTGACGAGGAGACAGATACCCACGATTATTCCGATGCAGGTGGTACCGAAGTGATCGAGACAGAGGACGGCCAGGTACCTGGGGGTGGTGCTGGACAACAAGCTCCACTACTGGGACCACATCAGAAACGTGTGCGACAAAGCGGCCGTAGTGACGTCCTGCCTCGGGAGACTAATGGCCAACATTGGAGTCAGGGGAAACGGAGGCTGTTGCTGTCGACGGCACAGGCCATCATGCTCTACGGAGCGGAGATCTGGGCAGATGCGTCGAAGGTGAAGAAATACCGGACTCGCATGCTGGCGGTGCTGAGAGCGCTCAGGGTCGCATCCTCGTACCGCACGGTCTCGCTGGCGGCGGTGCTGGTCATTGCGGGAGTCATCCTAATCGACTTGCTGGCACAAGAGAAAAAGACCATCTGGGGGCGTGCGCCCGAGATGGATCGGGGAGAGGCTGCCGAGCTGGCCCGTGGCCAAACAATGGCCGTCTGGCAGCGTCGATGGGACGAAGACACGACCGGAAGGTGGATATGGCGCCCCATCAGGAACCTGGAGCCGTGGGTTTGCCGCGACCACGGAGAGGTGAACTTCCGCCCAGTTCCTGATAGGGCATGGCTGCTTCCGTCTGTACCTCCACCGAATGGGCAAGGTCGACTCACCCAGGTGCAGGTGGTACTGCGGACACGACGGAGACGACGTGCATCACACTTTCTCCGTGTGCCGTGGCTTTGACGAAGAACGGACTGCCCTCGCCGACTCGGTCGGCGGTCATCTCACCCCGGACAACATCGTGGGGAAGATGCTTCAGGGCAGCGACAGCTGGAACGCAGTGGCTGACTTCGTCATATTCGTCCTGCGCCAGAAGAAGGCAGACGGGTGTCTCCAGTGACTTCAGAATCGAGGACAGCAAAAGGTTGAGCATCAAATGAGGAATCCCGATAGGGACAGCAGCTGAGGAGTCCTGAAAGGGACAGAGGCCACACATTGCGATGTCGCAATGAGCAGACGCTCGGGTCAATCGCAATGGATGTGGTGACGCGAGGTTTTTTTTTAGCAGTTATGCCCAGGGAGACTTACAGACGGTCTGTATGCCTCCCACAGCCACCTCAAGGCGAGTCCTCGACATCAGTGCTGTCGATGTCACAGAGGCTGGAGACCCCTGTTGGTCGCTTTGCTCACTGGAGCGAGCGGCGTAAAGGGCCCGCATTTCATGTGCGGTTAATAGCTATTTTAACCTCCTTTCAGGCGTGGAAAAAATATCGTAGAAAAAATCTAAGCGAATCGTTGCATAATTACTCAAAAACACTAATAACTTTAACTAAGGCCGACGTTGTTAGTTGTGTTTTCTCTGTGGTTTAGTGTAGATGTGCACTACCCCATTATAATTTACTAATGTTTTTGAGAATATTAGAAAAATTAATTTGAAATTACAGAGGAAACAAGAAGGGCTTTATTAGTTGGCATGTTGGTTACAAAGGAACAAAAAACAAGATGTTAACAGATCCAATCACTTGTTTTATTGAAGAAATAAGTAAAAACTAAACGGAAATATATTCTGGTTTAATATCAACCAGTAGTCGATTACTAGTGTTTTTTCATTCATAATTATGAAAATGTTATTACTATATTTACGATTTATTGACTCAAATGCTTAATTTTCCAGAGTGATAGTATTATGCCTGGATTTTAGGTATTTTGTAAATACTATCACGTTGAATTAACATATTAATCTATTTTTCCCTATTGGGAATTATTTTATTTCTGACATCTGGTGTCTACTATTTCGATAGCGTGAATTGGTAACACTGTGGTTGGATAAAACTAATTTTGCTAACATATTTAACGAGGCCTTAAAAATACTGTAAGTTTGGAGTATTTGCTTCATTTTCATAACATCTCATAGTGAAAATGGATGAAAAAATATGGTGGCCGATATGATTAGAATTAACCTGTCCATGTGGTAATTTGTAAACATTTTGCACTGAAATCAATGGACGATTTAATTATACATCAGTCTCCCCTTTAACGTACGAGGCCACGAGTGTCTGATTGGATAATATAATGATAACTTCTAATGTATCATAACTTACTTATAAAGTTTAAGAGCCCTTCACTGTACGAAAAAATACAATTCATAAGATGAGCTTCAGTAAACAATATTTTTTTGCAAGTTAATATATTATTAATATTTAATGTTGATTAACATTCACCCCGTATCATGCATGATATTAAATGTACCTGATGTATGTCAAAACATGAAGAGAAAAACGTCTTAAAGTCACTGAAATAGTAATCTGTGGCTACTCTGTAAAAGACCTCAATTTTGGACTTCTCTTGGAAAGGTCTTAATCGCAGTCTAAATTACACCACGAGATGACTTTGCTTTTCTTGCTTTTTGAGAGCGGAAATTAGACTCTCAACGTTGTCGTGGCTGAATTTATCCACTTCATCGATTGTTAAAGTCAGTGAAAATGATAAAATGTCTGCATAAAGTTTTAACTTAATAAAGTGACGATCAGTACTAAAAATGTCTACCTTTGCCAGGCTTAATAATTGATGATTTTCTTTTGCATGTAAAACAAGGTATGATATCGAAACAATTTTTAAGTAATTATATTAAATAATGACGAAAAAGGCAAAAAGGGAAATATATTTAGAAATAAAAACCAACTGCATTACAATTTTTCATTGCAAAATGCGTCAATTTCTTTTATTACTGCATACTGTACTATACCTGATGACCGGTGTAGTCGTTGTCCAATGTTCTCTTTCGATACCTTTAAGACTGGTATGCTACACTATTATCTTATTACTGTTGAAACATGTCTGTAAAATCGTTATTTCTCGGCAAGTTGTTACTGTTACTCACTTATTCCTTCTTTATTAGTTCGTGATGTTGAGTCAAACGATGTTATCAAAACTGGAACAGTGTAGCTGCTACAATTTCTTAATGCCAATGGTTGTGAGCACACCCATAAATTTAGGTTTGAATATAGCAAATATGGCCATTTTAATGTTTACATTTTAATGATTTAAAGTAAAGAAATTGTAACTTAAAGCTCAGCAGGATGGGTTGATGGCATCCTCTTACGTCTCTCTATAACGAGCCTCCTGGAACTTAGACAGGGATATAGTTTTGCTGTGGCAAAGCCTTCAATATCCTACGCAAATACCTATTTCACTTGTAGATTGATGCTTTAAAAACTTCTGCTTCGAATATCGATTCATCTGAAATCTTTCCAAATAGATTGCATTACTTGTGAGAAAGCAGAAATGTATTCATCCTTAAATAAAAAAAGGAATACCGGTATGTATATATATCAACAATTGGTCCTTAAATAAACGTGTCACAGAAATCATTTCTCTTACCCAAAAATTACTTTCATTTAGGTTTCACAAGAAAGAAGTGGAGATCTTCTAAAATTTATCAAGATAAAAAAACAACTTTCCGATATCTCGTTATATTTTTAATAGCTTAATGTGGAACGGTAATTGTTTCAGATTGGTTTTCAATTTGTCTTCGATTTTTACTAAATAAACACCAAGTTGGTGTATTTTAGTATCGCTTGAGTTTACGATGAACAGCACAAATCTACCACGAAAAATAACTAGAAAACTAACTTTTTGTATGACATCTCATAAAATTATTACGAATTCTGACTTGCTAACATGAAAGATAAAGTAGGCAGTTGGGGTGATAAAGCAGGCTGTTAGGTGTGGCTGATGTTGCCGCTGCTGTGATGTATCGGCAACACTGCCACAAAGACGAGCTAGATGTGAATATGAGATAGTAGTTTTAAATGTGTCACTCGACTCATTTTTTGGTGACGACATTTTAGATCAACTATATAATAGTTTTAATGGTACGGTTTGATCGAATGTATTTTTACCTCTGTCTCGACCTCTCAAAGCACCACAGAACCTAAATAAACGAAAAAATAAAATGGAACTTTAAAAATGTATCAATCATAAAAATTTACCTTAAACATACTTGAAAACCGTTATTGAAGAAGCGTTATTGTGTATACTGATACATGATTTAATAGCATGTGTTAATATCCTACAGTTAATGCAGCTCGATTTCTGTTAATCCGAAATTCTGGAATATCCGAACTAGAGGTTAAGAAATAAAAGTATACTATAACTCAAGAAATCGGAAAATCAAGATATGATGGAAGGATTAACAGGATTACATGACTCATTTTATGGTGAAGACATTTGATCAACCATATATAATAGTTTAGGGGTTCTGTTTGATCCAACATATTATGATGAATTTGTTTCAATATCTACTCCGACGAGTCAAAACATGACAGACCATAAATAAAGAAAAAAAAATGAAATGAAACTTTTAAATCTGTATTAATCACAAAACGTTATATGTAATCAACTTTTTTATGTAATCACAAAAAGTATTTAAACAGTAAGACGGATGTTCCTGTTTGTAGTAAATTCTTGTTTCTATATATATTACTTGCTAGAATTAAATAGTGACCAACACGGTGCTCTGGAATAAATTTTTTCCATACCTGAAAAAATAAATAATTTAATGTTTAATTGGAACGTTCTGGCAAAACATAGGAAAAAACTCACCTATTGCGAAACCCATAGTTGTGAGTGAATTATACTGTAGTGAAAATAATATTTTACAAAAAACACTTATAATGAGTACATTTAAATTCAGCACCCTTAGTTAAGTCCAAAATGCATAAAATCATATTCCTACTTTGACGCAAGTGGCCCTGGCAGCCCCAAAAACTCATAATGCAAAATAATATTGAAAAAATATAAAAGAAAAGTCAAATGATTTTGGGAAAAGTCATGAAAGATAACGGAAATCCTTAGCATGAATTGTAAAAAGAAATATGAAATGGAGTGGCGCCGTCCCCACCCAGATCAAGTCAGAGTCTGGACTCAGAACTTATAAACTCTTATCTACTATACTAGTTCTTACCAATATTCAGTCGTGCATAAACAATCAATGTAAGCAATAAAAAGTTTATAACTGTTATCGTTGCTGGTTTGAGCCGCTCGAACTTCTGCGTTATCTACGCTCAATTCAAAACCCAAAACACATTAACCAGGTGTGTGTTTTATAAAAGGGATGATTTGTTTGCTCAGGCGAACAATTAAGCGAAAAGGCTCGTTATTTCTGAAAACCAATTGGACGATTCCCAGCTATACCGCTGCTCAGAACATACCCATTACTTTTTTGTACTCGTATTACAATTTTACTAAAATTACGTTTCCATGTATTACATAAATTTTAAAGTCGCGCGTAAAAATATGATAAAATATGGACTTTATTCTACATTTTAAGATTAAATTATTTAATTCGAATCGTTTTCCTACTTGAAGTATATATATTTTATGTGTTATATGCTATGCTTTATATCTGTTCAACCTTAAGCCTATTCCTGAATAAAATGCTAAAGTACGATAGCTTTTACAATTTAACTGGGCGAACAATTAATAATTTTGCCAGAACGATAAACATACGATAAACGACAACGATAAACTGTAGTCTTACAAAAAATATTTCAAATATTAAATTAATTACTGATTAAGTATGTAGTTTTTTGAGGCACCAACCAAATTGAAAATGTACAAACGGTACTTCCATTTAATGTTTTATCCGAATGAACCAGGATAACGAAAAGGTATCACGTAATACGATACATAATATGTGATTCGATGTTATGTTTCAGTGTATTTCGCTAGATATTCAGTATTGTTTTTATTTTAGTACATAAAACAGTCGATTTGAGTCCAAAAGCTATATACGTTGTCAATTCATCGGTTGATGTATCCGGCTCAGCGATATAATTGAGGGATTACAGGGAAGCTCTCAGCCGCTGATGCCGCTCAGCGCGCTGAACGTTCATACTCTATGCGAGTGAATTCACTCCATCACCTGAATTAAAATTAAGAGCAAACAAATGAACTGGGAATTTTCTTTCTTAATAAACTTTAAAGTGAATTATGTGGCTGTTTACATTATTATTTGAGTGCGATAACGGGTAACAATAGTTCTAGAATCATTTTTATTTTTCTCATGTTGAGATGGATCTGTGCAGTGCTATCAGGTAGCTAACTAAAAAGCTACTACAAGGTCAGAGGTTCTCTGCCCTTTTTAGTGAACCCAACAAAAATCTATTTATTACTTAGTAATTAACGTAAAACATTTATGTGAAAGCTGCATTTTGTACATACTCGATTCAGCAGGGGGGTAGCGGATTTGTACCCCCCGAATCTGTACCCCCACAAAAACGCTACGTCATTTTGACGTCACAGGAGGCGGGGCCTAAATTGCTCGAGAAACAGCCCGCGACTGGAAATGTACCCCCGAACACATTATTAAATCATCAACACCTAAATGGTTTGCAATTAAATTACTTTCTTAAGTCTGACTCCGGAATTGTACCCCCCGGATTTGTACCCCCCGTGGTCATATTCTTAAGTCCGACCCCGGATTTGTACCCCCCGGATTTGTACCCCCCATGGTCAGAATCTTAAGTCAGACCCCGGAATTGTACCCCCCGTCACCAAATCTTTAAGTACTACCCCGGATTTGTACCCCCGGATTTGTACCCCCGATTGAGTTAGGACAAAATGAATGGCTTAAAAACCTCCTCCGTGAAATTTTACATATTTATACCAAGTTTCATGGCAAACAGTCCAACGGAATACGAGACCACAAAAGTGAAACATATATAATCAAACTAACAATTTTTTTATGAATTTAGATATTCTAAACAATATTTTACCCAATACTTTCATCACGTATTATTGACATATTTTCTAGCCTACTGAATGATGAATAAGACTACACAATATAATAATAATAACACATATTCATATTCGTAGAATAATATTAGGCAATAATTTAACGAACAGCCGTTGATTTACGAGAACTAATTAAAAAAGTCAACAACAACAACGAATATTGACCCGGTATATTTCCATGGTCGGTCAAACTGGATTTGAGCACAGGGGGTACAAATCCGGGGGGTACAAATCCGGGGTAAGACTTAAGGATATGGCCACGGGGGGTACAAATCCGGGGTAGGACTTGAAGATTTGGCAACGGCGGGTACAAATCCGGGGGGTACAAATCCGGGGGGTACAATTCCGGGGTCGGACTTAAGAAGTTTAATTGGATTTATATCACATATGCAGCTGTTCAGCCAACCATGAAATGTCAGTTGATTAAAATACATAATAATTTATCCATCCTAAAAGTTCGCGGCCGGAATTGTACCCCCCGTCCTGTGACGTCAAAATGACGTAGCGTTTTTTCTGGGGGGTACAAATCCGGGGGGTACAATTCTGACGACCCTTCAGATTTACAGTGGGGTGTTTGTCAGTCGCCACTGTCGAGCTGCCGTCCATCGGTTTAACGTATTAATTAATTGATTATTGGGCGGCTGTGAAATATGGCATTGTAATGAAGTGGTTTGTAGCAGCTGAAATCCGTGACGGTCATCATGAATAATGAACATGGAGAAGATTCACAGTGGAGAAAATTGTGACTTGGAAGGATGTAGATACATTGGCAAAAGAATTTGATGATGATATTTGAATTCTTTAAGAAAACATTTTAAATCAAGCCACATATTAAATTCGTTAAAAATTTTAAATTTAACTTTTTTTATGCAAAAATCGACTTTTTTCACTTAAATGCTATAAATTTGACTACGATAATATTGCTAATTACAAATCCTTTATTTGGGAGGGAAGGGTGAAAGAGGAAGCATATTTTATGTTAAAAATGCTTAACTTATGTAAAATAGTTACATTCTTTATCACCATTTCTAGTAAATTGTAGAAAGTATTTTCATATTTTTATACGTTTGTAAAAACGATGTTTAAATGTAAAGAATTACACTTTTGTAAAAAAATATAACATATATATATTGTAACTACGAGAATAACATAATAATTGATGTACATAGAATAACATATATAAATAACCGTGAAAGTTTGTGGGATTATTGAGTAATTAAAAAATCCTTTTTACGTTGTGTAATATTACGATAAACAAAGGAATGACAAATTAAAATATTAAAACATTTTGAAAATATTCTTTTTAATAGTGGCTCATCTAAAAGGGTATTTTGTGCATGCAAAGCAATAAGTCTGACTGAAAAAAAAGTTTGAATCAGCGTTTCCGGGACCGCAAGGGAAACTCACGTCCCAAGTGGGAGACAGGAAGCCAGGGACAGGCCCGGGCACTGCCTCTCCCTTTATGTGGATTAAATTGAACTTATGCTATCCTTTACATATGCTCACTTCAGCATTTTTGGTTTTAAGAGTTGACTCTTTTCCTGAGTAGTCCTAGTTGAGCTCCGATCCAAGGAAAACATTCTAAAACATATCTTACGTATTAAGACACCGCATGTGTAAACAAAGACAAATTCTTCCAGCCATTGCTATTTAATAAAGTGATGAAAGTGATAAAAGTAAGTGATATTTAATCGTGGTGATGACTAAGAAATCCTAGAAAGTCGTCACTTGGAAAGCAAGAGATTTGAAATATATTTCATATTATAACTACCTTGGTTCAACTGAGCCAACAACAGCAAAAATAAAACTGTGTATCCATTTTTCAGTTGAGAGTAACAATTCACAACATTTGATATTAAATATGTGTAATACATGGGCTTAAAAACAATACTTCCTAGAGGTCTAATGCAGTGGCAAAAGAATTTTATGGAAATATTTTAATTCTTTAAGAAAAAATGTCAAAGCAAGCCACATACAAAATTCATTACACAGTATAAACGTAACTTTTTGTAGGCATGAACCTTTCGACTGATATCAAATATCTTAATCAAAAATCATTCTGTATTTTCAAATGATCATAGCTTTATGCAAAGAAATCTGCAACTTTTAAATTCGTGTATTTTCTGAAATCACCGACTGACTGCTCGGTTATTCCTTTTCATTCTGTTGGGTCAGCAAACGGAAAAAGACGTCCTCAAACAGGAAACCGAGGAGGAGGATGTCATTCCGTCCCTTTCGAAGCGGGAGTTTCTTTTCAGAACACAAAAAAATACAGGAACTATTACTAAGCAAACACGTCAGTACAGGTTGACGTACAGTTATTATAGAATATTTCCGTTTCTTTTTATTTGTTTCCTGCATTTTTCACTATGATTTTCTTCGCGTATTTTTATATAGGAAATAAATTTGTAATCAAACGAAAAATATGTACAAAACCATACACATAAAATAACTAGGCTAACCCAGACATTTTGAGTACTTTCCTAAACAAAAAAAAAACTAAGTTTTTTGATATTTTATTGAAAGATCCTACATAAATCCATAACTTTCAAATAGGCCAAATTATTTCGTTTTTTGTTTGGAAAAAAGTAGATTTTAAAATATGGTATGTATCACAGAATATTTATCATTGCTATTCTTGGATTCTTAATCAACTGGCATGAAGTGCGTTCTATAAATATAGCATGCATTACAAGAAATGATAAACATTTATAATACTACATATAGAATTAATATTAATGTACTCACAAGGAAATCTATACAACTACCGGTACATATAATATTAAACAGGTGTATAATATTAACATGGCCCTAGTTCCTACATAGTATTTAAGGCATTCACTATTCATTCGATTACGGACGTACTGTTACAATTGTAGACTTCCTTAAAAGTAAAGAAAAACAAACATTTCTTAAATATAAATCACAGTTAACAAAGTTATAACTCTCTCAGTAATAACAAAGTTTTCATTTTATTATTATCTTTTATACATGTTTATTTCATTTTGCTACATTGTACTAGGTAAAATTACCTAGTACAAGCACCTAGTACTTATTACCTGTTCTTGGATGACTCCTACTAGGTACCTTAATTGATATAATTCATTTTATGCAAAACATTTTAATGACAATGACGGAAACAGTGTGAGAATGTAATGTAATCTTGAGGGTAGGTTTTAATCAGTGTTAAGTGCGTCTTAATAGGATTTTGAGCAAGGTGTACATGGCTGTCAAGTCAAGCCAGATTTAAGCAGTAGCCTGCTTCCTCTTGTGAGAATAAATTATTTATAAAATCATCCAAGTCCTATCATGTCTTTTACTAGAAACTCCGTAATAAAAAAATTTAATCGTATTTTACACAATTAGCATTGTGGTAATACGGGATTTTACCTTTTAGACAAATAAAATGTTTGTCGTTTCCATGTTAAGATTTTGTTATGTATTCATAATAACGTACAATTACAAGAATATAACTTCTCTCCTTACAACAAAGGAACTCTTAACTAGTTTTCAAAACAATCTGTTATGACAACAAATAATACCTCATTTTTATATAATAAAAAAATAAAATAATGTAATGAAATATGATAATAGTAATGAAATATGAAAAATGAATTTTTTATGTAATGAATCATGATAATAATATATTTCATTATAAGGGTCTAAAGTGACGCTTTTCATAATAGGTCAAATTTGAAAGCCGAGGCTGCAAGCCGAGTTCAAAAAATTACCGAGTAATGAAAAGCAGCTTTAGGCCCGATTGATGAACTATATTTTTCGTTATACCGCTCAGTACAACATGGTCACTACTTAATAAAACAAAAATGTTTCGACTTTTATTCCTTTAAAGATATCTTCCAAAGAGGCTTTCATCTCGTTCTTGCTATTTAAAACAATCAGCTGATTGTTTGATTTGTGTTAGGCTAGACTGACAACAATGTACTGTGTGTGGTCCCTGCTATCGATGTATCGAACAAATCGAACATTGAATGAACAATGAATTGGTGAAATGAGCAAGTTTTACAAATCGATTAAACCGACAACAATGCAACAATGAATAACAATTAATAATAATATCCGCTAACCATTCTCGCTGCAATCGACAGCTCTCCATTGTCGCTAACGTATACACGTTTTGCAGTTTAGTACATTATAAACGATCAGCTAGCCTACATACTCAACCTCAGCTGATTCTTTTCTCCCTAGGGTGAGAAACAGCTTCTTTAGTCCCGCAACACATGTAATAAAACTGCCGTTTTCTCAGTGGTATACAGAAAAGACAATCATCTATCTACAGCGTTGTAATAGGCCAATAATCATGTTACAAGTAATAACGTAAATCGTTTCATTATTAAAATAAAACGATAAGCAAACTTTACGGTACAGGAGTAGCCTTATAATAAAGGTTCTTGACCAACAATAGATTGGCATGGTGATGGAAGTAATGTCATGTTAGAAATCACGTAATTCACATATCAGCTATTTGTTTATCTACGGTTCATGTTTTAGTTTGCTTATGTGCCTAATTTCAGATGTGAGTTGACAATCCATCATTAGTGAAAGTGTTAAGTTTTTTATGTACTCTGAGTTTTCTATTTTCCAACATATCCTCAATTTTAATTAGCTCACTAAGCCTTTACTTTGTCCTTTTTATACGATTGTAATTGTAGGTAAAAGGAAAATAAATTGAACTCTTACTAACAGAGTGTAATGTTGAAGACTGAAATACACACTTTTTAATTTTTTACACTTCTTGTTTCGTTAGTCGTCGATATAGTAGTTTTTGCAACGATTTTGTTCAGCCTTTAAGCCTAGAGTGAGATACAAGTTAGAACACAAGCGAAGTGAGTGTAGAAGATTGTGTTAATAATCTAACACACCTCTCGAGAGAATAGGAAGTGAATAATTAAAACTACTGTTATTCACATGAGTTGGTATAAAAACAGTACATATGGGAGTAACTGATTTACATCCGAAATCTAAAACTTTTTAGTCACTAATTATCTGACGTTGGCGTCGGTTTCGGTAAATCAGCGTTAACATCGTTTATCCCAAGCTTAAGCCCTCCATAAAATGTGGGTTTAACTTTTTGACACAGTGACTAAACATTGTTATATTGTTGAAAAACGTTTATTTACATTTCCTAATTTATTTTTAGAACTTGATTATCTGGAACAAGAAAATAACCAGACTGCTTGTAAGTGTTTAGTTGTAAAAACAATTTATGTGCCTTAAATAAGATGCACGCAATTTAAAACACGGTGGTACCTTTAGTTGTAGTACATATAGCGGCAAGAGAGAGAACAAATTTGGCTCAGGAAATTATTCAGGCTTAAAGATTTCTTATTTAATTCATAGGATTATAGAAATATGGGCTCAACATTTCTAATCTGCATACCAAACGGTATGAAAATAAATACTTGATTACCCCTTTACAAAACATATGGGATTTGAGAGAATTAAACTTAAATTAAAATTGAAAATATATTTATTTACTGAAATGTATTTGAACTACGAGTATGTATTGAAACTCGTACAACCTGAGAGGCACACGTTGGAAGAAATGCATATTCATGTTAATACAATATCTGGCAACCATTACTGTTCTTTCTCTTAACAGGTTTTTTACACTTGGTTATCTCATGCTTCTAGCTTCTAATTTTACAATTGCTGAAGAACAAGCTTTATATATTTCTTTTCTACATGCTTTTAACATCGTATTGACAAAAAGTTGACCTATCAATAGTAAAGTTCAAATCAATTGAGGCTTCAAGGTCTGTAATTTTATTGAAACATTTAGTTTTACTAATTGCATCTTGTTATAAATTAACCATACGACTTGCAGCCTTGAAGCTTCTGTTAATTTTGAACTTACTATTATAGTAAACTTTCCATTGAAGTAATATTACACGCTGGTCACAAATTACATGTAAAACATTGAGTCATTCCAGGATATATTTATTTTTAAATAATCTATATTATTAATTCGTTACATGAAAATTTTGCAATCGGTAAGGCTTTTTTCTTTTGAGATTTACCCCATGTATAAGTAGTCCAGGCCCCACTTTGGGACCGGAAACAAGATGGCGGCCGTTTCCCGCCAAAATGTGACGTCACCGGAAACAAGATGGCGCCGCCGTTTCCCGCCAAAAAACATAACCTCACTTTCGGTTCCCGCCAAAAAACATAACCTCACTTTCGGTTCCCGCCAAAAAACATAACCTCACTTTCGGTTCCCGCTAAAATACATAACCTTACTTTTGTTTCCCGCCAAAATGGCGGACATAACCTATACCCATAGAGTATAACCTCCTCACAGTACATAGAGTGCTTATGTATGTTGGTCTTGCGCGCCAAAATGGAAAAACCTATACTTATAGAGTATAACCCCCCACAGTATATAGAGTGTTATAATATTATGTCACGGTATGCTTATGAGTAAGATTAAATTGTGTCAAGGAAGGTAGTGTCTCGCGTAAGAGTTTGTGGTTGTCGCGGTTACTGCGGCTGATGCGGTTGAGTAATTATCATGGTTGAGAGTCTTGCAGTTGTCACGAGTTGTTGAGTCTGTAATTGTAGTGTTCTCAATTCAGATTCAGTTATAAACCAGAGCTACACCACGGTGTAGCTTATCAGTCTGTGGGTCTCTGTCATCAGAAAGAAAAGGTAAGAAATATTACCGTACCTTATAATTAGTTTTGACAGTTTCTTTTTCTAATATAAACAGCTTTCATTATAAGTCAGACCCGTCTGGGAGACGGGTCTAATATTTATCAACATAGTTGTTTTCTAATTGCTTGATTTGTATCTAAATAACTGAATATGTCAGTTAAGGATTATTTTTTTTACCATTCAAAGAGAGAGAATAGTGATTGCTTTTGTTATTAAAAACATATAAGTAGTAATGTTAATTCTATAATATTTCCTTCAGATAAAAAGTGAGTTACCCATACATTTTTAAAGTAGGAGTGAAAAAAAAGTCTGATACACATGAACACAATGTTTATTTTTTTAATTACTTAAAAAACTTAACATTGATACTTTGACCTGTCATACCAGTACATTTTAATTTAAACCCTCCCTGGTTCATCTGTTCGATTTGGCTGTTGGTTAGCCGGTCGACAAATCGTTGAGGGAGAAACGTAATGCCTGTTTCCCCGCTGTCTGGCATGATAATCTCTGCCACAATGGATTCTCCAAACTTTGTGTTGATTCGCTTCATTGAAGTGATTGAATATCCCTCCTCTGCTGTGAGATCTTTACAGCTAAATTTTGGCGGACCCTCGTATTTCTCTAACACCGCTAACTCCTTAAGCAGTTGTTTATTCATTTCCTATAACATATGGTATATTTTAGTTTTGACTTGTTTCTTAACCTAATGGTATGTTTTGAGTGCACACCGGTTTCGATTCAGTTCCAGATTATCGGTGCCTGATTAGATTGAATCAGATTCTTTTTGTAGGCGGCCATAGTGGAGGTTTGAAATATTTTGCTGACTCGGCGAGCAGACAATAGAGTTGCCAATGTTGTGTGCATTCTTTTCACCATTGATTGTACTGCTAATGTAATAAATACCTAATTTAATAAATGTCATTAATTATTTTACATGACATATCGGTAATTTAGGAGGTCTTTGATAAAAAAAAAGATTGAGGAGCGGTAAAAATTACTAAGTAGTTAATTGTTTTATAATGGTAAACGGTAGCAAAGCAATTAATTGTTTTATAATGATAAATGGTAGCAAATCAAGCTCAACAACAAAGATAATTTATGCTTGCAATTTCTATATAGTCAGGATTTAATTTGTGTACTTTATCTCAAGTCTTTTTAGTTTGTGGAAATCAACAAAAAATATATTGAGATAGTGCGATGAGTAGATAATGGATTTACAAAAAAATTGCAGGTGTGTATAAGGAATATTTTAACTCTCATTTTAGTTGACCGCTATAATAACCTATCAAAATTTGACCTTTAGTTTTTGTGACTTGAATCAGACCATTGTATACTTTCTTTTAAATTTGAATAAGCTGCTGCTTTATTTTGTAAGAAAAACCTTATTTTGTCTTATCCATTAGGCCTTAGAGTATTTAATCCTAGATTGGTGGGATTTTTACAATATGAGAGATTATAGCTGGTAAATCCATTAAACTGTTGAATTAATTAGATTTCAAAAATTAATGTTGCTATTAAAAATAGCGGGTGGATCAATCGGAAACTGGAATCTGTAAACCCGAAATTAATAATATATTCTGGAGAGCGGGCACCTGTGCGCAAGATCTGCTTCTGGCTGGCACAATGGCCACTTCCCGTTAAGTTAAATACAAGTAAGTGTCATTTCTGTCGCTGAAAATCTGAACCGGAATAAGTGTGCACTCGGGACGTACCGTTAGGTTTTTACTTTTTTTACTCTGTACCTATGTCTGTGTCTGTATCTATATCTGAGTGTGTGTGTGTGTGTGTATGAGTTTGCTTTATGTATGCTTTGTGTTTGCATGTGTAATGCGCTAGCATATGCTTTGTGTATGTTTGCATGTGTGTCTATGTATGCTTTGTGTATGTTTTATGTATGCTTTGTGTTTGTATTGTGTTTGCTTAATGTATGATTTGTGTATGCTTTACGTATGTTTTGCGTTTGCATTGCGTTTGCTTTAAGTATGTTCTGTGTATGCTTTACGTATGCTTTGTGTTTGCATTGCGTTTGCAGTGTGTTTGCATGTGTGTTTGCATTGTGTTTGCATGTGCATGGGCGTGTGCAAGTGCGTGTGCGAGTACTCAAAATCAAACATCTTTATTTGATGAAAAAACATTAAGTGACAACACAAGTAAGGTTCATTAATAAATAAATATATTTGATAGTTTAAAGGGGGAATGATATTTTTCTTCTCCTTTACATGATCATAAACTGACAATAGACAATTTTTCATTACCTTTCAACCCCACGTCTGATAGACGGGGTTTACATGGGCAGGATAGGTAAAAATGATATCATTAACAAAATATTTAACTGTAAAATTATTTTGGTTAACCTAAAAATATTTAGGTTGTAACTGTCCTATACCCTTATATGAGTAATGTTATCGTGTGTGCTTGCTTGCTTGTATGCTTGCTTGCTTGCACATTTATCTCAAAAATGGCTCCGAGGATTTCTTTCAAAGTCTGGAAATAAGTAATTTATGACTCAAAAACGTCTTTTATGCAGATTACTTGGCTAGAGAAAATCTAATAAAGTAATAAATCGAATTTAAAGTTGTAAAATTTTAACATTGGCCTTATAGGTTGCCGTGATAGCAACGAAAATAAACAAGGAAAGTGTAAACATATGAAGTAATCATAACAGCTGTTTAGAATCTACAGCAGCTAAGGGAAAATACAGCAGGTGGGATGAAGAGTCCATGGAGCAATAAAAAATTATCAATTTTATGACATTGAAATATTTTATAGTAACCGGATGAACTGGTAAACATGAAATAACACCAAGCAAGGCTTGGACCACCAGGTACTAGCTAATAATTACTGTAAGTATAGTTTTTTCTTTTTTTTAGGGAAAATAGATCAAACAGTCGTTTGAGAAATCTTAGTAAAATTTTCCAAGTTCTTTTAAATAATAAATTATGATTAATATAATTCTAAATACTTACTGCGGTATTGTACAGTAGGACACTAAAACGGCACAAACACTTCTTTTGAAGAACCTCAAAAAAGCTAGAATGAGTTAATAAAATGTCAAGTCTGAAACCTGTATTTATACAGGACACCTAAGAATGCTTTACCTGTCTTGACCAATGAAAGTCTGCCGATATGTCTTCCTGTCTTATCTAACCAATCACGGTAAACTATGACTGTAGCCCCGCCCAGCCAAGGTCAGGCTACTGTTGCTTTGCGCAGTTGATCTTCACACAGCCATGATGGCATCTGTCCAAAGTTTAACTAAACTGTCCATAAGACAATACTGCGTAAAATATAATACACTAAAATCAATCTTTGAGTTACAGTTACCGTATAATGTGAAAAAACAGCTTTTAACGGAACATTTATCTAATTGTTATACCGAATATTGTGGTCCATATTATGAAGATTACTGGTTAAACTGTGTTTGTAAACAGTGTGCTAGGGTAAGTGAAAAAACGGTATTAGGGATTTATGTTAAATTAGTCGAGTAAATATTTATTTCTCTTGTTTTTTACAGTTATGCCCGTCGATAGAGTTGAGGAGAGTCATCTTCCACAAAACAATACATGGTTACAGGACGAAGGAGCCTAATAAGCGGGAGCTGTACTGTGAAGATTGTGGGGAGAATCTTTCCAAAATGTGTCACCACTGCTCTTGTGATGGTGAGTACATATTTTTATTTAGGGTTATAGTTAAAACCATTTCATTAACTGTAAACTTATATCTTATCACTGCTAGTAAGGATGTGGCAGCAGTAGCGGTTTTAGCCACATTTATCGGCAGTCATATTGAGATTAGTTGAAATGTTCCCCTCAGTAGAGGTTATTCGGAGAGATGGAGTTTGCTTGTATAGACGTACCTATCCCATGTATTCGGTTACCAGCGTTTTGGTGTTTCAATTCTTGTGAGCCTGGCCATCTAGTACAGGTAGAACCACATTTACATGTGGAATACCATCATTGTATTTATGATATCTTGCAAACAGACATTCGATATGTTTGGATATTATATTTTAAGTGTGTTGCTTGTGGACGTGAAGGAGAAGAAGTCGTAGCTAGGCATTCACTTTAAAAAAAAAGTAAGTAAAATATTCAATTATATGTTTTTTTTAAAAACCACTGCCCCAACCAACGCAGTGGTCCGTGGCAACCATTCCATAACAATTCGCTGCCTCCGAAATATTTTTTTGTATTTTATATTTTTATATTTTTTTGCTCTTCTGCTGGTCCGTTCATTGTGTATGAGGTTTAAGGTAGGGACTTTGTCCTCTACCCGTATCTCTCTCCATTTACTGAGACCAACAGAGGATTTTTTAAAATTTTACATTTTTTTCTTGTCTCTTACAAATACTAAGGTAATCCTAAAGATGGGCAGTAGGTACAAGGGGAAACATGTCACGTTTTCTAGGTGTTACCCAAACCCTTATTATGTTCACCCGTGGTCTTACAGGTTTTACGCTAGCCTGATGGTGAACATTGTACCTTAAAACATTCATACTTGGAGAATTGCTAGAGGGAAACATGTCACGTTTTCTAGGTGTTACCCAAACCTCTTTTACTTGCCCCTGGTCTTATAGGTTTTTACACCGGCCTGTTGAGCAAGTCGCAATCTCCCACATACACACACCGGGCTGTTCAAAGGTGTAGCCTAGACCCTCCTCGGATCTAGGCGCCACAGTCTACTAGGCCCTTCATCACATTCACACCGGGCTGTTCAAAGGTGTAGCCTAGACCCTCCTCGGTTCTAGGCGCCACAGTTTACTAAGCCCCACATTCACACATTCATTCCCCCATCTCGGATATACCAAAAATATATGTAAGAGACCTATAATATTTTCTCAGCATAGAATTGTGCCGATTTTAAGGCGCAATTCCCGCTATTTAACTTATGTTGTTTAACTATACAATCTACTGTAATATCATTATCATCTATATACAAACTTTCATCTATTTCCAAGACATTATAGTGAAACTGTCTTAAAAATTTTGCCTTTTCCAGGCCTTTGGTGTAAATAGCCTCAAATGGCTTACACAAATTTTTAATCAATTCTTTACTGTAATGAACATTACCATCCTCCCACCTAAGGTGGTGATAGTGGCGAGTCAACCAGCGGGCTGTTCGTTTCATTTTACTATTTAAAATATCATAGTCAAAAGGAGGTTTGAACACGAGTTGGGCTCTGTAAGATTTCCCAACAATAGCAAACTCTTTAACTATAAACATATTATTATTGTCTTTAAACCCCTGAAATTGAACCACGGCCTCCATAATCTGATTGATCCAAGTAAAACAAAACTTCCCTGTTTAATCTTTCCACTATGTGGGGAGGTAATAATTCAAAATAGTTTTTGAAAATATTGTTTATTACAATATTTTCAATATAATCCTTGACAAGGTCTTCTATATAAAATAATTCCAAGAGGTCTCGACTGATTAGATGTAAATTGAAAATAAACTGATCCCACTCGTCTTTATTCAAAGACAAAGTATGCTCCCCATCAGTTAAATAAGCATGTTTTCTGTTAAGAATGCATGCAACTTTAATTTTGTCTTCATTTTGGTTCTCCTTCTCAATTATACAGTCTTTTTGGTAATGGAGTGCTAGTGTTATATCGTTGAAACGGTCAAAGAATTGGCAAAAAGTATCGTAAGACCACCATACCCAACCTCTTCTCCCCTTGATCAAAATACCGAGACTGTTGTCTCTGTTTTTGAAAATACCTGTGATGATTGACTTTGTCCCCTCACAGTTGAGAAAATAGACTGACTTTAAAAAGATGCTAGTCTGAATATTTATAGGCTCCAAAGGCTTTGGAATAGGAACAGCTGTTACATCCACTCCGGTCGAAGTCATGTCTGCTACTGATTGATCCCTTAAGTTAAAATACCCTCAGCCAGAGCCACCCCCTCCCCCTCTTCCTCAGATGAGAAATATTCATCAGAGGAGGAGGAGGATGAATAAGACGATATGCGGCCTGTGGTTTCCCATTTTACTTTAATGTTTTGAGCCCCGGGAGGAATAGAAAATTTTCCCTCTACAGGAGCTAGGTAATTACTGTCCAAGTAATGTTTTTTTACCAAGCCCCCGTTTGAAGTGTAAAATTCAATTTCAATCCATCCGTGACGAGACATGATGTTACCTCTCCCAGCGCTGATCCCTGACTAATCTCTAATCTCGCATACATCTACTCCCCATCTCTTTAAGCAGACACTTTTCTAACATCCCCGGTGATGGGAGTATAGGTGAAGTGAGTGTCGTGAATTAAAAGGCAATATCCCCAAGTATTTGCAGGAAAAGCGTCTTTGGTTTCAATCTCTAGGCGTATATCTACAGGTCCTGTTTTTATGCTATCGTCTTGCTTTGAACAATCAATAACATAAATCGGACACTTTGTTTTATATTCGTTAAAGTCTAGCACAGGGGATCCCGCTCTTCCATAGTAAGAACTTTGAAAATTAACATACATATCATAGAACAAGCAAGTATTCCCCCGTAAATTATCATAGGGGTAAAATGAAGAATTAAGAAACAGTTTTACATCCAACAGATCGCATGCATCAAACTCACTCATATTTTTAGTCAAATCACCCTTTCTCCCAGTTTGGAATGCCAAGATAACATATCTTGGCTTTTCAGTCTGATTACTTGTTCTTAAAGTCCAGGTAAAACTTTTAGTTTGCGGTAAATTAGGATACTCTATAAGCTCCCATTGCCTGAATGGTATATGGATAGCAAGGTCTTTTTCGATAAATTTATAAAGCCTTAGCTTTTGAGCATCATTTACTGTTATGTGCGGTATGCGCCAATATATTTTTTCAATAACTAGGTTAATTGTGCCGGCTGCCGCTGTTGTTATGGCATTAATGTCTGTAGCTGAACGTAAAATGACCAATTCCTGCTTAATATTGACCAGTACTTTTCTGTAATCCTCTGCAAAACCCAGTAAATGTTTAAGCGGGATAGAGTAAATAAAATCTGTAACCGTTTCAGTCTTGCCCGGTCCTAACCAACAAGAGTTTTTTAAAGAATTTTTCTCCTCTTCCCGAATAGATAGTATATTTTTTAAAGTTGTAGTGATACCAACATTTCTCACCCTATCGATCTCCTTCCCACATATTTCATATCTGATCTCATCAAAGAGAAACGCGATCGCATTGTTAATAAACGAAACATCTTGGGCGGTATCGTCGGCTTTTTTCCCACTAACTTTTCCATGTATAACAATATAGCTTTCAAAAGGAGCTGTAATTATGTCTTGTTGAAGGATCGGAATACGAATTTCATCCGAATTACCATATGTTGTTGAAGCATAAGGGTTGTGTGTATGATATTCCATACTAGTTATCAAATCGTCATAAAAGGCCTTGCTGTCTATTGCTAACATGGCCATTTTGAAATACTTTGAATCCGAGAGAGCGGAGAAATTTAATATTTCTGCGAGTTAACACTTTGGCTTTCTGAGCACCACTGAATCTACCCTCCAGGGGTGTATCCCTATATACCAGTCCCATTACTGCGTCTGAGATGTAGCCTCACTGAGATTTTTTCTCCGCGAAAATTTACAAGTTCCCCGTCTTGGTCTTTTAAACTGACTGTCAGGTTGTTTATCCTCTGACTGATTACCGGCAAATAAATTACATTCCTAGGTGTCTCTATAATTTTATAGCCTGGAGGATCGGACGGGTAAAACTCGTGTATTACATGTCCCTCGATGCCGTTTTGGTAAGATCCACGTGTAATGTTACACTCTACACGAATTGAATTAACTTTGATTATCGCAACAGGCAGTTCCGAAATATGTGTTTTATTCGCCTCATATATTTTATCTTTGAACCCCAATAGTTTTCCCAACGAATGAATGATCTTTTTTAAAATCAACCTTTTCCGAACAAAATAATTCGGACTTTAAAGTATTATTATTGGGTTTTAATGTAAATTTTATATTTTTCGGTAACTGGGATACTAGATATTTTTCAATGTCCTCAATTTCATAAGACCCTTCAGGAATAGTTATTTCCTGCTGGTCACCATAGTAAAACTTGTCATTCTTATTTTTCTCTATATTCGGTATAGAGTTATATGTTGAGAGTTCAATTAACCCCAGCTCCCAGTCACCATTGCTAACATCAATTGGAAAAGACAAGTCATATGACAGTTCACTAGTTATTCCCGTTAGACAAAACATTATTGCACAGAAACTTTAAACACAAGTGCCCGCAAATAACTGAATCGAAACTCTGTTGTCTCTCGTAATTATAGTAGATTTCACATCTGTTAAAATACTTTAACAATTCATAGGGTGGTTTGAGATTGCCGAAGCTATCATAATAATAAACCTTTTCCTTCAACTTTTTATAACAGACCCAGTGGGTCCCCGGTCCACTTGATGTATCCAGGTTAACAATTGCAGTTTCGTATCCTTTAGGTTTTTTGGGCAATGAATCCCTCATGAAAACTCCTCTGAAATTTGGGATATTCAACAATTTTGCATACTTGATTAAATCAAAGTTTGTAAGCGGTTTTATCGGTATTGATAAGCTTTTTTTTTCTTCTTGCAACACTTTCTTTTCTTCCTTTTCTGTCCGCCGCCGGCACCTCGTTTTGGATATGGTCTGAGATACAAGCCTTTGCCTTTTTTTGGACGCCTTACATGGCGTTTTTTCTTACGGCCACCACCAAATTTCGTCTTTGCCTTCATAGCTGTTGTCACCGCCCAAGCCGCGGCTCGTTCTCCTATTGATGAGTCTGAGGCTTTAAACCTTTGCCAAGCACGTTCAGCTAGCTCTTTGTCAGCTTGTCTCCTTCTCTCTGAATCCCTATACCGCGAGTAGGCAATGTCGTGTACCTTACAGGCTTGGTCCAATTTATTGATTCCCGGGTCTCCTCTGGCTAATCTCTGCTTTAATCTAGTTCCCGGTCCACAATACTGATAACCTCCGGGTAAATGAAGTTCCACAGGTAATAGGTCAATCGCCTTGTTCAGGACCGATGAAACTATACCTCCACCCACTTTCAGTGCTCCTTTATGTCTGATTGATTTCCTCTTGGTCTTTGGCATTTTATTGTAAGTACTTGATCACCTCGTACAGTTTGTTTAACAGTGTTTCCCTGATACACCCAATCCCCAACACATCGAATGTAGTAGGCACAGTCCGAACCACAGAATTTGTGAACTCATTAAACTCCAAAACACCACTGTCAGTCATAAAGTAAATCATGCCATTTATATATTTGAACGCACCGTAAACTTTGCCCGAGATACCACTCAATACACTGGGGACCAGACCCATAAAAGACCCGGAAAAGTTACACTCATAAATTTCAACCAAATAAAAGTCGTTATATATCATAAATGTTTTTGCTTGGTTTGTGGAAAATACAGCATTAACTTTATTAATCTTTCTACCGGCAACCAAGTTGACATTATATTTATATCTAAGTGATAGTGCCGGGTATGTAAATACGTATACATCATTTCCGGTAAATAAGGCAATACTCCCATCTGGTCTCTGATAAATAGCTGAAATCTCTGTGAAATCCCCAGGAAGAAATCCAAGCCAATCGGTGATTTTTCTTACCTCTGTAAATTGATCAGGGGTTCTTTCAGTAGGATTTAAACTTATAACCCATACATATTCCTTATAAAAAGCAAATATCTTACGGTTCACGACTACATACTTGGTAATTTGGTTATTTTTAAACTCGCAAATATCTTTCTCTTCTTTTAATTCAACTAAATCGGTTTTAGGTGTTGTGGAGGTTGTAGTAGTGGTAGTGGTAGTAGTGCTAGTAGTACTAGTGGTAGTTGAGGTACTGGTTGTCTGAGGTCTACCATACAAAAACTGTATTGCCAATATATCATCTTTACCAAGATCAAACTCGGTCAAGTTAACAATACCCTTAGGTGTTAATGGGTAGGGATACATGACTGATTTTTCATCACTAGAATGGTCCAAGCCCAAGGCATGACCAATTTCATGCACTAAAGTTTGAAAGAATGATATGTTATTACCTCTTGTTAGGTTCATTGTAAAATCCCAGGGTTCTTCAGAGTCTAAATGAATATCGGTTTGGTTATACTGACTGGTAGGTAGAAAAGCATGAGCCAACACACCTCCTGGACCATCGAAATCATAATAACACATGTCATTTCTAGAGTAAAACATGTGTTTTCTATCATCAGCAAATGAAATTATTATTGTTGGGTTTTTAAAGTCTTTTTTAAAAGTAAGATTTGCATGTTTTCCCCACACATTAAATGCTTTTTGTATTAGTTCACTGTACTGTGGCCTACCATATTGATACCATGTAATAACTGAATTGTTCCAACGTCTACCCGGTAAAACAGAGAATGGTCTCATATTATCCTTAACACCGCATCTAGGTAAAGCCATGAGTTCAAGAGTTGCATTATCCAAAAGCCCAGTGGGCTCAAGACTAAAGGTCTCTTGAAATTGTAAGACTGCAGGTGTTATATCTTGTGTCAATGATGCATTATTAATATATCCATAGTGTGCTAGATATTCTATAGACTTGTTGTTGCATAGTGCAACCGGTAAAATGATTAGTAGTAGTATAACCAGCATCTTTGAATGTTGATTGGTTTATGACAAACTTTGTGTATTTTACCTCTATTTAAAGTCTTCTATCTCTGTAATAATCTGTATCATCACCTTCCTCTACTGGGAGATGTACATCAAGTGGTAGTACACCACCACCTCTATTTTGAGCTGGTGGTTGTGGATTGGGTAACTTAAACAATTCTTCCCAATTTAAGTAATCATTTACGCCAGCTTGCGTAAAATAGCTGCTCTACCGGTTTGTTTTTGATTGATATAATTGTATACATATACTCCAAACTTTTTCAGTTGCATATCGTGATAGATCTTATTACTACTGATTAACCCTTCACATTTGGCCAATCTAGTATTAATTTGTGTCATATCAGAAATTACCTTTGCAAGGTTAGTAGTTAATGGTAAGATTTTGTCACTATATGATTGGTCAACATATCCTTTGTTAGCTACATCATTTGATTCAGTGGGTATCGCAGTGTTTTTTATTTGCTTGTTCTGAGCATCATAGTGCTCATTACTAAGTATCATACTTAGTTTATTCAGGCTTTGCAGGTTTACAGCATCCATAGGGTCTACTGGGTCACCGATATTGGAAACTCTCTTCTTCCTCATATTGTATTTATATTTTGTATAAGGTATACAGTTTTCATCCACATAGCTCTTTGTTGCTGCATCAGGTGGCGCCAAAGGTATAGCCAAGTTACAAAGTCTTTTAGTTTGCATATCATAGTTACCATCGGGTGTTAAATTGAAACCTTCACCCTTGGGGCCTTTAAGGCTCTTGGAGTGGGATGTTAGGCTACGTCCAAACTTGTCAATAGTCATCATAGTAGTGCTTTAAATCTACTGTTTCCCGCTCCTTTTATGTATGTTAATTCTTCTTATATCACGCTCAATATATCCACGGCTGCGGCTGCGGCTGCGGCTGCGACTGCAATTTTAATATAGTAGTGCTTTAAATCTACTGTTTCCCGCTCCTCTAACATATCCAGCTTCCCTCAATTCTTCGATTATACTCAATATTTCATTTGTATGCACTCCTCTGTTACCACTCTCGGTGGACATGGCAATGTGTCTTAGTCTCTCAACCAACTCATTTGGATCGTCCCAGTGTATAATGTCGTAGGACTTTGCCTTTTTCCAAAGTAATCCCGTACCCTTTGCTGAAGGAAACAGGTTTTTAATAATGTTCATGTACTTTGTCGCCCTACTTGATTTTATTTTACCATTAAACGTATGCCCGTCCCTGTGAGCATTAGTATTAATCAATATACTTTTATAAGTATTTAAATCATCACCATTGAACACTGTACTGTCGGGTACTCTTTTGAAAATAAGTTCGTATAGACCAAGGGATCTTCCATACTTTGTACCACCGATAATTATATTTCCATCATTATCAAAGTCCAAGACTTTGTCACCAATCATAAGTGTGTCGTTTTCATAACGTGGCCCAAAAATATTGTCAGTCATTCCCCTTTTTCCGGCATCTCTAATAAATAAAGTCATATACTCTTTGGTAGTAGGGTTTTGGAAATATTTATCAATAAAATGGGTGGTTGAGGCCAACTCTTCTTCAGTGGACACTAGTTGTGACAAGTCCCTGGAATTAGGTGTTGAAACCACTGATGGTTCAAATCTGTCTCTTGCTCTTGCTGTTGTTTCAAACGATTCTTCAAATTCCTCCCCCTCCTCCTCCTCTTCAGAGTCTGCTGTATCATAATTCATAGGTTCTTCCTCCTCCTCCTCCTCCTCTTTTTTAATACTCTTTTGCTCGGTTTTAATATTATTCAATGCATCTGGTGTATTGGATTTTTGTCTAAGTTCTTTTAATATGGGTTTATACTGTTTTTCTAACATTATTTCATTTTCCTCGATTCCGTCTTTAAACATTTTATATTTGCGCTTGATAGCATTTCTCAGCTCGTTGAGCCTTGATGTGAGTTGTTTACTGTTTCGCTTCATAATTGTAAATGATGGTGTTAATTATTATACTCGCTGATTTATGGCATTTCTACTTGTCTAAAAAAGAGAGCATGCTTTTTATATCTTTTAACATAGTCTATTATGTCTAACAGTGAAACACCGGTCCTAAAATCCAACCCTCTATAGTAACTTTCCTCTTTACTATCAAACTTTGGGATAACATACCGTTTGGTAAAGCTTTTGAATACAAAGGTTCTCTTCCAACCGTCTCTCCACTCTGGTATCTCAGCAACTGTATACTTGTCGTTTTCAACAGTTTTTTCCATAAATCTCTTTAATAGCTCCATAGGTCTAGGTTCATTTTTATTTTCTAAAAGGTATGAATTTAGAAGCCAGAATTCACTCGGATTGGCTCCTGTAAACGATCGCCACTGCTCAAATAGGTTTCTGTTAGTTATACTGTATACTCCGTTATTTAGAGAAATACCAAACTTTTCACACTGCCTTGGCAAACATGGTAGGGCTTCTTTAAGGAATTCTACAGTGTATAACCCTTGACAGAGGTTATTAACTCCGTTATACGGTTTATTTCTACGACGTTTAGGAACACTATCTGGCACTTTTGAATATCCAATGTTATAACTTATATCAATATAACACTTGGATTTTATTGCCGTTTTATAAATCTTTAATGGGTCTCTTATGGGTATAGTTCGCTCAGTTAGCAGTATACATTTAGAGGCATAGGGTATTTTACAGCCATAGTCCAACATTTCATTACATATTTGTGTAAAGTTTACACTTCCATGAAGGTTACGCAGCGGCAATACTTTGCCAAACAAGTCGGGGAAAGGTCTGAATCTTGATATCATATTTTGAGGGTCTCTCACTGTACAATTTCCCATGTCCTCGTGATAAATTACAAGCTCCAAGGGTATACCTCTTTTTTCACATTTATTCAGAAACGTCAACCATGTTTCACGGTTGTACGTTCTCTCACTCGCGGAAATCATTAATAATACAACTGGTGGGAGCATAGCTGATGGTTTTGGCTTTTTATGTCTCCAGCATCTCTTATTAAATTGATAGCCATGAGGAGGTTTTCTACTACAGTAATTCCCGCAAAACCTTTTCTTGTCTTTATAATAATACGAACATAGGTTTGATTTTACATTATGTAGTTTGGTGTTGTAGCCTCTCAAGTCATTATATGCATAGATCCTAACCGTTATGCCTCCGTCACAAAACTGTCCAAACCGATCCTATATCTTCCCTTATATGGGTCAGAGGTTTTGTCAATAACCAAGAACCCAAAATTATCCTGCCAGGCTTTGGCACACAGTTGTTTAAATTTATCAAAAGACATGTCAGTTGTGACATGGTCATTGTATATGTGTTTTAAATTCATTTCGTCTTGTTTGAATAAAATAACAAAGTTTGAATTATCCCTGATTAGCTGCTTGGGAATAGCGCTATATGTCTGCCCCAAGTAAAAGGTGTCAATATGTTTATGTCTACCCATAGTGAAATAACTCCTTATACAGTTATGCTTTTCACAAGATATGTCATCGAATATCATTATAGAATTAGGTTTAGCTTTATTTGGATGTGTAACTAGACTGCTGTCATCATATGCAAAATAACCAACCTCTTTCGGTAGTACTTTTTTCAAAAACTGGTACTTTGGCTGATATAGTGATTTTGAAAATACATAAATATTCTCAAACCTCAAACCGTTAGGGTCGAATAATAAGTTAAACAGTACATTTGTTTTGCCTGAAGAGCTCGGTCCACAAATTATACAACGTATAGAGTCGGGTAATAAATTACCGTGTTTATTCTTTTTAACCATACCACCTGCCCCAATAAACATATCGAAATTTCTAACAGGAAATACAACTTCCTGCTTCTCAACCCGCATGGTTAATGATTAGATAAGGCAATCTACAACGTGATATATACTTCATGGACACATGCGGTTTTCTGCAGGCATTATGTGGCTGCCAATTTTATGTGGTTTTCCGACAGATAGTCACGACCTCCAATCAGTGTGGTTTTCCGACAGATAGTCATGGCCTCCAATCAGTGTGGTTTTCCTTGAGCGCCTAATTGTGACAAGTGAAGGCTGCTGCTGCTATAATATCAAGTCCTTCTTGTCAATCCAAGAGTCATGACTACTATCATACCCCTTCCACCTTACAAATAACTTGGAACCTTTTCTCCGTAACACTTTTTCAACCAAGAATAAATCACCTGTTTTAGACTTAGAAATAAAAACCCCCTTTAAGAATTTCACCTTTAGAGTCTTGTAGTATATATGTCACGGGTCGTGTAGGTTTAATCGCGTATATTTTAAAAGTTTCATTTGTCCAATTGGGGAGGTAACCCTTTTTAAAAACCATTTTAGCCTTACTAATCCTAACACTGTCCCCCAAATTAAACCTTTGCTTTTTAACTTTTCTACTTTTCTTGACTTTATAAATTCTTTTTAAAATATCTTTTACATGTTTATATTTAACTTCTTTTGGTTTCATTCCAATAGTTCTATGTTTAGTGTTGTTGTAGGACTTGACAATTTCCGGAAGTATACTTACCCACTCATAGCTACCTCTAGCTGTAAACTCTTTCCACATTTTTGACTTTAATGTCCTATTAAATCTTTCTACTATGCTCGCTTTAAGTTCAGAAAAAGTATGATAGTGATTTATTTTGTACTTTTTCATAAGAGCATTTACATGCTTATTAAACCATTCAGTACCTTGATCAGTGTGGAAATGTTTCATTTTATGTTTTGCAAGAATAGGTTCTAGAACTCTAGCTACCTGTGACCCGGTCTTGTCTTTTAAGGGAATAGCAAATGCAAATTTTGTCAAACAGTTAATCATAGTGAGAATATACCTAAATCCTTTGTTTGACCTTGAATAAGGTTGCATTTCAACGAGATCTGCCTGATAAAGGTCATTAATACCTTTTAGTGTTACCTTACGTCTAGGGTAATGTTTTCTCGCGGGTCTGTGTAGCTCTTCAGCTATTACCCTCTTTGCCTCCATCTTAACAATGACAATAATCTTGTTTAGAATAGGTTTTTATAAGGGTTACTCATATTATTCAATTTTATTTTTGTTTTTTATGAAGCCATGGCCCCACCACCGCCATGGCCCGTGGAGGCCTGCCATAAATAAACTAGTTGCCTCCTCCGTATTTTTAAGTTTTTTTAATCACCCCACCGGGCATATTAATTGAATGACCCAGCCAAGTTCTGAGCCAAACTATTAACTTTGCCCTATCATTCAGGTTTACGGGTTTTTACACCGCGCCAGTGACCTTCATTCAGGTTTACGGGCTTTTACACCACGCCAGGGACCTTCATTCACACCGGACGTCAAGTCCTTGTCTGTGGCAGACGCAAGAAATCATTTTCTACGGCAACTAAGCCAACTTGCCATCCACATATGGACTTACCAAGGGTTAGCCCAGCCAAAATGTGGGTGTCTGTCCACAGAACAGAAGCTTTCAAGACTAAGCCTTACTAACTTCTCACATACACACTCACACACAGTGGGGTGATTTTTTCTTTTACATTTTTCAACAATATTTACAAAGTTGATAAAAACATTTTTTTAAAGTTACAAATACATCTACAAATGGCTGAGCCAAGATAGGCAGAAGAGGGGGGCGGCCATGCCTCCTGGTTCCGCCCGCTGTATAGTGGGGGGAGCCAATCAGAGTGCAGCGGGTATCCCCATCGCAGGACTCTACAGTGTCATTCCAGCATCATGTTTCTAATGGTGATGTCCATACTGTACAGTTATTTAGTGAGTGATAACGATAATCGCGCTTATTTCGAGTACATAGAGATAGAATATAAAATAGAGAAGCTAAAGAGGCGACAAGCGGAGTTACACCCCATGATCGAGTGGTGGGATTAGGTGAGTTTTTGTAATTTATAACCAAACGGCACTGTATCATTGTCTTCAACTATTTTCCTCTTGGGTCCAGTGATTTTAAATATTTTTGTTTCACTGATAGTTACAATGTCTCTTGTCTTGGTCCTACGAATCCTTCTTCCCTCAATTTCCAATGTTTGTTTTGCTTCACTTAAAACCATTTCTTTCAACTTTTCAAAGTTTAGGGTCTTGGAAGTTTTACAATTTAATGTGAGTCCTTTTATTTTACAGACTGAGACAAGGGCTTGCTTGTTAGTTGACCAAACAAGGTAGGCATAGGTTTTAGGTCCCCCTGAGACAAACTCAGTTATATATGAACCTGGGCCATACTCTGCTAGTTCATCTGTCATTTCCCCAAGGTAATCTCCTGTAGGGACTCTGTACAAACCTTCCCGGAAGTAATAAATACAACTGTCGGTATCATAGTATAAGACCTGGTCTCCTAAAGCATCCAAGTGCTCATACAATTTGAGTCTTGCCTGTGCTGTAGTATAGGCAGCTATGACAACATTTACATTTCTCAAAGGTTCACCCACCTCATCGATATACTCCCAACTAACAACAACAACTTCTTCATTGACCACATTAATTCTGTTTACTCGTACCTCAGAGCTGATTAACAAATCAAATAACACTTTAGATTCCCTCACAATAGTTGCCTTTGTCTGATTCTCCCGCTGCCCGAATTTCCCCCAAAAACTATTCAACATTAGTTTAGCCAATGATCTCAAACCCCCATTCTTTGCAATTTTGTCCTTTTCCAGCTGAATACCTTCATGTTGAGAATAGTCTGCAATGTACTTCTCTTTGTCCTCCTCAGTGTTACACCACTCTGGAAACCCTGATGCCTCCTGTTTCATTTTCAAAAACTTGTTGATGAATTCAGTAAACAGACCACCCTTCTCATACATAGCTACCTCATACTCCCACAACTCATACATATCAAGAATAACATATCCCTTTTCAACTGCTTTTCTCAGCTCATCCATAGTCCAGGTACCCACTAAAGCCCTCTCTTCACTTTCATGTTCACAAATGCCCTGATTTTGACTTTCACCACAGGTCCTACACAAAACAAACATCAATTTATCATTCATTTTTGCTGGGAGTACAGGGTGGTAGAGATCCCTGGGGGGCAGGACTTTACATTTCAGCAAACCATCTACTTCCATACCTCTCTGCCTACACTCCCTATCACCAACATAGATTGTAGGATGACCAATTGGATACTTTCCATACTTACAAACATAAGGGTATAGAGAACATACATCCACATACTGTATGCTTTCTCCCTCCTCCTCCTTACATCTGTAGTATGTTTTCGAATTTCCAGTCCTACCTCCAAAGAATGACTGGCGTGGGTCAAGGGGAAGGGTGTTGAGGATAGGCAAACTATCTAAATGTTTCAATTTGTTTTCTTTTTTCAAAGCCCTAAACTCACACTCCCACATTTGTATTACTTCGTACTCACTGATCTTTGCCATTTTTTTCAAAGTCCTATCATACCTTAAATGAAGTGAGTCAGAGGGATCCTCCTTCAGAGGAGCCTCCCTGTTGTAGGGATAACATTTTGGACACCCATGCCAATAACACCCATGAAATTCATACACATTCTCCCCGTCAAACCCATCAACTTTCAACTCCTTAATTTTTACTTCTTTCCCTCTGCCTGCATGCTCTATCCTCACACCTCGCTTTTCCTCTTCCCAAGACAACCACTGAAGGGCTACTTTTGATTGATTGTCGGTCAATCTGTACCCGTCCTTTGGAATTAGACCGATTGTGTTTGGTTTTAGAAAGTTTCGGCGGAAGGCCAGGTTACAGGCACTAGCAATGGTCACAGCCTCAAGGAAAGGATCAACATTGCACTCTTGGAGGAATATTGATCTGAATTTAAGACAAGCTTGGGCTAGGATTTCCACATCTGAGATGCAGTACTCCAGGATTTCTTTTTGAAAGTCGAATACATAGTTTTCTGCTACTCTTTCATCATACCATTTCTCAAAGTCATTGTGATTTTTTTCAAACATGGTCTCGGGGCAGTAGTACTGTTTGTCAGGCATAGGGCCCACATAGTTCTGGTTTGCTAGGGTGTTAAACAAATGGGGAAAGTAACCCTTCTTTCTCTCAGGAGGTAGGTCAAAAGCTTTAGGGAGAGCAGAGAGGGCCATGGGGAAATAGCTTAGTGAGTCCACAAACCTCACATTGTCCAGTTCCATCAAAATAATTTTAGTTCCCCTCATGACTAGTTCAGGAGTGAATTTTGTTTCCTCAAGCACATACTTTAGTAAAAACTGAAAATCAAAGCCCTGTCCATTATGGGCGATTACACAAACATGTTTAAACTGTTTCCTCACTGTCATTACATAGTTCATAAATTGTTCAACCGGATTAGAGTTGAAGACTCTTGTACGGTTCTGGCAAGCCATACAGAATTTTCCATCAATACACTGGTAGCAAAACTGTTGGGAAACACACAAGTTTACTTTGTGGACATGTTTTTCAGGGTCTGAGGACATAGCCTCATCCTGCCTTGTTTCCAGGTCAAAGAAAATGAAAACATAGTCTTTAGTTTTAGGCTTTCCCATGTTACATTTCATAAAACACTGATGGTTAGGATCTACATACATTAAACAAGGCTTACAGTATACTTCTCCACACTTGTGAGGAGTTGATCTCTCTTTCACCCAGATGAGTTTCCCACAATCCAAACACTTTTTAACATTATTACAACGATCAATTTGGTGGGCAATGAAACACTGCTGGTTTCTCATAGTCAGATTACATTTCGGGCAAGTTATTCCCCCATGCTCCTCTTTACAGGGAGGCGAGATGGTTTGGCAGTAGGGGCAAATGTTTGTACATCTATGCTTACCCTTATGATCATAGGGAACATGACAGGCTTCACAAAAATACTTACAGACAAATGCCGCAGTCAAACTGTTAATGACATTGTAGTGACCATTATGGAAGAGCAAATTAATTTTGAATTTTGGGTTCTCGACATTACCTTCAAAATAAACATCACGGCCTTTGTTATCATAGTTATATACAGTGATTTTGAAATCTTTCAACAATGCCTGGAACTTTTCCAATTCAGGGATACCTGCCTCACCCTCAGAAATCTCTACCCTAGCTCTACGGCAAAGTTCTTGGGCCATTATAGTTTGTCTCTTAGCTTTGTCCTTTCTGATAAGGTTATACTGGGGGTCATTATTTAGTTTTGCTATAGCCACAGCTAAAGCACGAGGGAGGCACAAGTTATCTTTATTATTAATAACTACAATCCCTTTCCTAGCCTTACATTCCTCATCAAAACTATTATAGAGGCCAGGCCTTACTCTACCACTACCAACAGGGAGGTTTACTTTAGTACATTCAACTGAAAAGGTGTCTGTTGATTTTATGTTTTCAGCATTACTCTGAATCAAACCAGAAAAAATATTCCAAATTATGTCAGAGTCAATTTCACTAGCTTTACGGAATACAACAAACCCGGGTTGTTTTGATTTTAAGTTAAGGCTATGTAGAGTGAAACCAAGCTGATCATTCTCAGACGCCTGTTCTTTAATTTCATCTACAATCTGAGCAAACCCCTGTCTCAGCCAATCTATCTCACTAGTTTCAGGAGGGGGATTAGTAAATTTAAAAATAACCTTTGTTCCATACAATCTGAATTTTTTCACATAGGATTCTTCTTTAGCCAACAAATAAACAGGTTCAACCTTTAGTTCTTCCTCTTCATTAGAACATACGGGTGGTGCAGACTCAACAGGTCCAATTTGTTCCTCATGATCAGACTCAACAATATCAAATTGTTCCTCATCAGAGTTGACAGCAGCCATTTCTCACAAAAATAATATTTAATAATCTCAAGATAAACACAAGTAAATGGGACAACACAACTAAAGCTTAAATATAAAATGAGGTTATGTTACAAAAAGTAAGGTTATATTACACAAAACTTAGGTTAAGCAATATACAAAAATAATATTTAATAATCACAAGATAAGAAGAAAATAGGACAACACAACTAAAGCTCAAATGAGATTATGTTACACAAAAGTATGGTTATGCAATATCAAAGAGCAAAGTAACGCAGGGACGTCTTACCGGCACAGGAGCAAGTAAGAGAATGAGTTGAGGGAAAAAGTTTTAAGACCTCAAATCTCTCAACCAATCAGAGAAGAGAACACCTATTTATAACCAATCACAGAGCGGGATAATTTAACCAATGAGAGAGCTTGAAATTTTCAAGTTACAACCGGCACAGCATACACTGTCAATACATCACTCACCTTCCTGCGCATGCGCAACAGTATTACCAACCTAATTTTTGTTTTTTTTTTACAGAAGGCGTTGAAGAAGACTTTGATGTGTAGGAGAGGGAGGGAGGAGAGGAAGAAGAAGGAGGAGAAGAAGAAGGAGGAGAGGGGAAGAAGAAGGAGGAGGAGAGGAGAAGGGGAAGGAGGAGCAGAAGAGAAAAAGTGGAGGAAATTGTAAATAAATAGTTGTATACATATTACATTATTTTATTTAATCTTACCTATATATATATATATATATATATATATATATATATATACCTATAGGGGGTACCATGACATAATATTATAACACTTTATATACTGTGGGGGGTTATACTCTATAAGTATAGATTTTTCCATTTTGGCGCGCAAGACCAACATACATAATATTATAGCACTCTATGTACTGTGAGGAGGTTATACTCTATGGGTATAGGTTATGTCCGCCATTTTGGCGGGAAACAAAAGTAAGGTTATGTTTTTTGGCGGGAACCGAAAGTGAGGTTATGTTTTTTGGCGGGAACCGAAAGTGAGGTTATGTTTTTTGGCGGGAAACGGCGGCGCCATCTTGTTTCCGGTGACGTCACATTTTGGCGGGAAACGGCCGCCATCTTGTTTCCGGTCCCAAAGTGGGGCCTGGACTACTTGTATACATTGAAACATGTGTCTGTTATACGTGTTAACACGCAATCTGTGGCTTCAGATTTTTAACTTAAGCAATATAACTCGAAAAAAGCTCGAAAAACATTAATAAAAATTATTATAACAATTTAAAGGATACATCAATAAACATTCACAATGTAAACGTTTTTTCATGTAATGTATATTAGTACGTTATCATTTTAGCACTATTATTATCTCACTTAAATTAGCTTCAACATCAATAATGAAACAAGAAATAATTCAAGATGTTTTACCCTTTATATTTACGTCAAATAATAGACATTTTAATTATTTTTCTGCTTTAGTACTCTGAGATAAGATACCTTCTACGGTACGTTTTTAAGAAGTCAAATATAATTTTATGTTTAAGGAAAACTTTCGTTTATAACGGCAAGCTTGAGAAGGAAAACATAACAAAGTGCACAGTCAAAAAGGCACTTGTGCAAGAAATTGATGGAGTTGCCACATGAAAGACGCCTCCTTAGACGAGGGAAGGATTTTGGGATCATCGAAGGTTCCTTTCAAATATACGTACAATTTTAAATGATATATACATCACCTAATAAAATAACACACATTAATCACGTCTATTTAAAAAAAAAAACTGTCGAAAATATATTCTACTCTTTAAAGTATTAGTCGATTTTACTGCGTTCAAGTGAGTTAATTGATCTTGGCAGACCTGCTTAGTGACCATAAATGTAAGAGAAAGAAAACATGCCATTTATAGCTCCCGATGATCCAATAGCAATGATCCAATGGACAGTGGTCACAATAGAGTCCATTAGGCATTAGGCCCTGTTGTTTGGCAGCTAGCAGCTCTTTACAGGGTGTGTAAGTACGTACCTAACTTGAAAACATGGTTGTTTTGGCAAATAAGCATAACAAGGTTTCTGTAAACACAGAACGAAAACTTACATATTCTATTTAACGGTAGAAAAACATTCTCTAATCCTTTTTTTAAGCATCAGATATTCTATTCAAGTTGATTGATTGATTTAAATCAGAGTTAGGTTTGATAAAATAAATGTAAAAATTATTTTTTTACTGCCCAAGTTCAGATTAGGAGTTTTTAGAGTAAGAACGTTACATGAAGTCATCTTTTAATGGGAACAATGTTATCTTTCAGAACTAAACGTATAGTTTCTGATGTCGTGTTGAAAGTGACGTAATACCTACTCGAATGGGTTTGCCACATAGTAGTTCTTCCAGTACTAAGTTTAACTATTAAACGTAAACGCAAATTAGGTTAAGCCTAATCTTGTTTTATATAATTACTATTTTATGCATTTATCATATTCTAGTTATAAGCGATTGTTTGATTAATATTTTAAATATTATAGTTTTTATATTAGAATCTTCTAAGACAATTTTAATTCGGAATACAAAAAGAATCAATTGATTATGTATATTCTTCGGGTTGCTGAGAAGTAATGGAGAAAAATCAACGTAGTTATGACATGCCTATCCAAATGATGGTCTAATATTTGTTCAACAATAATACTCTTTGACAGTGGTTTTAGAAAGCGAGCTAAAACAAACTAAGACGAATGCAAACGAATATGCCGTAAAGTGTTGGTTGTAAATGCATAAAAATAAAATTTACAATAATAATCGTGAATATAAGTTTATTTGAATGAATGATGCATCTATTTTTGAATAAACAGAAACCGGACGCCTGATAATGAGGTAATTCGTTTATTATTTCAGGCTTGATACCCAGCTGCAATATTGCTTGTGACCGACTTTCACTTCCAAAGCTTGGTCACACGCTTGAATTGGATACCATTAGTGAGTAATATTCACTGAAAAAAGATAATTTGAAAATGTATATTTAAACACCCCAATTTCAATATTTGGCCACAGATTTAAACTAGGTTTTTTCCACTTTGTTATCTTGAAAATTTAAAATAGAACTTAAAAATATAATGAAACCTACATAATTCGTGAACAATAATTCGAAGGCTTTTTAACAGGTATTTTATTTTATGATAGCCTCAGTTCTGTTTCGAATGCAATACGTTAACATATTTTTTTACATCAGCTGTTTTCATGTTGATGGTTGGTAGATGTCAAACAATATAAATAAAGAATAAACTTGTAAACACGTATAAATACTGTAAATCTATTTTGCGGAAATTCGTTCGAAAACAATTTGTTTGGAGAAATATTGCCAAAGGACGATACAGATCCGGCCAAAAAGATTCTCCCCACGGCTAAGTTAAAACATTCCCGTGTTAAAAGCAATCTCAGGTAAATGCAGGTAAATTATTGTTTACTCTTTATTTCGCTCATAGCAACAAGTTATACACTTTTAAAACCAACATTTTATATGTTTTTCGCTGCATTGAATTACACTTTGTAAACGACCAAGGTGTTCGCCGTAGGGAAAACGCTTTTGTTTGATCAATGACTCAATTGCTAGGGTATAAAATCACAATAGAACGTCATTAAAGTAACCAACCATCCACGGTTATTGAGGTGACTCCATTAATCTGAAACTCTGACTTATACTGGTTTGGTCAATAACACTTCAGTCGGTACATTTTGCCCCCCCCCCCCCTCCGGGGAATCCACAACACCAAACCTAGCCGGGGACAGATTTACATATCGCTTTAGTAGGCACAGACCACAGATGGCTCTTGGACTGTCTATACAAATACAGAGGTCGACAATGGCTACAGCAATTACAAGCTGTCATTGTTCTGTTAAGTCTATTGGCTATCCGGATTGACTAGCTTCCCGTTCACCTTAGTTCCTCCTTGTCTTTATGGGAACTTTGATTCCCGCTGAGCTTGGTTACCCAGTCAGATCTGAGACCTGTAGGGAGTTGTGGATCGTCCTGGCTTGTCGATCTGGGAAGGGGTGAGGGACCCTTATCCAAAGAATTTCTAAGCGTCTGCTAGTCTGGAGGGCGAACCGACCTGGGTGAGACTCTTCAAAACAAAGATAGATCCCAGGTAGAGGTCCTTGTCTGGGGATGCTTGATAATTTGCTGTTTGATACTGAATTTATCTTCGTAATAACTTAAACTTTGTATATATTGTGACTGTGCCTACCCTATGGCACGAGTCACATCCACTATAAGCAGTAAATCCGCTTTAGTCGAAACAATTTTAAGCATAAGTTAACTGAAGAGTCAATCTAAGAAAAAAGTTTCATAATTTATCGTTAATAAAATTTGATAAACTGTGCTTTAATCCAGGTATTAAAGGATAGTAAAATGCAATCTCGAATGAAGCTTAAAAAAGTTTACTAAATTAAACTTCCTGAAAAATAACAAACCAACCCAATTATTACAAAAAAAATCCAGCTAAAACCAGGTCCATCAGCTAGTTAAATCAAAATAAAGTATATTACATTAATCGTTATCATTTTTCTTGACAGACTAAAATATATATACTATGGACATTATCTAACTTAGTAGCTTACTAATTAATCTAGAAATATCATAAAACTTTTGCCATTTATATTTTTTTATAAATCAAATAAAGTCTTAACAAATTTGAAATCATAAGATTATAAATATTGAAAATTTATACGTTTACCGTTTATATTATTTGATGATGATAAATCAAAATCATCTACCTAGATAAAATATTCTCAATAAATGTAGACTCTAAATTCCGCATAACTAATAAAGAGTTCTTAATCCTTTCATTGTAAGTCATGTGAACTATTCTTGCCATTCTGCAACCTCCCAGCCGATTCCGTTCTTACACGGGTCGCAGCAAGGAACGTCAGAACGTAAGCCTATTATCGGTGTTTTCTTGTCATTCGGCCTCCGCCTCGCAAGCCGCTCAGTTTCACCTCAAATATTACACGCCAGAAAGCTTTAATTAAAACTTTACGACCAGTATAATCATCTTATGTAAAAGGTCGCCTTCGCCTCTTCAACTTGAGCCTGAACGCTTAATATTTTCTCCTGTTTTATTTCCTCATAAAAATATAAAATAAATTATAGTAATTTTATGGTAATTCCCGATATTTTATTGAAAAAAATGTTATTTAGAAGCTAGAATAATATCTTTTTCTCTGTTAAAATCTACTTCAAACATTTTTATTATGCTGGATTGTGAACAAATTAATCACAAAATGCAAATGTATTTTTAATAATTTCCTCATTGAAAGAAACACAAAACACAAAAGAGTGATGGTATTACTTTGAATTTTTATCATTAAAAACAAAATTACTTTAAAAAGCAATTTATAAATTCATATGATGCATTAATTTGTTCTAAAAACATGATTTGTGGAAATAATTCCTAAATGTAAGCAGACGCAATCCAGGAACAAGAGAGAAGAAGGGTAGTAGAGTAAATTAGTGTAATAAGTAGTGTATTGGGTAGGCCTATGCTTTATTTGGATTACCTTTTCTACTTATATACTTCTTCTTCGAATTAATAACCAATATGAACACATTGAAATTGCCACTTGATTTTCTAAGCCAATGGAAATTTTCATTCAGATCAAGTATTTATCCCAGGATTTTAATTTTGATTAGACTAATTAATAAATCGCCCATTAGGACAATTTCAGCTAACGTGTAGATAACACCTAAGACAAAAATATTCTGCAAGGCCGTCATAACTGAAACTTTTGCGAGATACAAATTGCGTTTTCCAGAAACATAAAAACACTTGATAAATGAGGAACTGATAAAGTTATAATGAGAGATTCGACATCATTAGGAATTTAAAAATTCAACACTGCACAGACCCGTCAGGTTTTGTGTTTGTTTGGTGAATGCAACTCTCCAAATAAAAGTTAAAACTTTTCTAAAGCGCTAATAGATTCTATTTTACACATGAGTTCCTACAAAACCTCATTACATGAGTATCCTTAAGTGTTAAGTTTGTATCACATGCATATATTTTTGTAGAACGTAGTTGAGCAGTTTTCTATAAACCAAATTCAATAATTAATGAAGCAAACTGTAATTTCAACAGCCCGTTTGTTTGTAGTATTGAAGTAAAACTTACTTAATTACTTTACCAATTACACAAAAAATGGACACTTTTTAGTTCAATTAGGTCTGTTAAATTATAATTACATCTGTGCATTAATTATCTTTCATAAACAAGTTAATAAATAACAAAATATTTAAAACTATGTCCAATACAAGCATTGTCCTGTTTATTTGAACCAAAAGGGATGTTGTGCTCAAAGGACAAAACAAATACAGGGCACCGGTGCAACAGAATTTAAAAAAAAACAACAGAAAAACAACAGAATTTAATGTAAACGAGTCGGTGAGCGTTAATGCCTACACAGTCGATCGGTGGTATGCAGTAAAATCATTTTGAACAACTCGTGTTTCATTACTATTACAGTAATGTTATTTGACAATATTTGCGAAGGTGTCCATTAAAAACAATTCAGGACTTCGGTATATTATGATTTCTTACATCTAAATGGAGGAAAAATTGAATATGAAGGTATGTTCTGAAATATATATTCACCCAAATATCCACCATTTTGTATTTTGCACAATAGTTATTTGTGTTTTGAGTGAAAGAAGTACAACATTGTCTCACCAGTGAAAATGTTGGCGCCCGAGCTTGCGAGACAAAAATGTTGGGTGTACTCTCGAAATGCACCCAACATTTTCTCCCACCCGTAATAATAAGTACCCAATCTATAAACGTCTATTTTAACTCAGTAATTAACAACCAATATCTATTTTGTTTCGATCTGCAATTAGTGCCTGCATCTGAGTCTCTGCAACCATTCATGCACCAGCGATCAGCTGTTTGTTGCAATTCTTACATGCTTAATTCTTGACGTTCTCACAGCTGATGTTTTTCTTATTTAATTATTCCTGCAAACTGTTGAACTTTAGCATATTTCCATGTCTGTGTATAAATTTAAAGGCGTTCAATTTTTAAATTATTGATTTAATGTTATTCTTAAGGCTTTACTTTGTTTTTTATGGTAAATTTAATTTTCAGTCTAACAACGCAAGAACTATGAAAATCGTTGATAAATAACTGAGTTGTGGTTGAATTTTGCAATCGAGGCAGCGTAAGTTGGAGCAAAATACAGGGTGTTTTTTTACGCAACCCAAAACTTTATTTTTGAGTGAGGGATTATTTCCCCCAAGATCCCTGGATTTGGTCCCACTATAAAATTGTCTTTGGGAATACATAAAAAGTAAGGCCTACGAAAACAATTCACAGGATATTAAGCACCTCAAAACATACATAACAAACTTATTGCAAAAAAATCAAAGAGGTACCTTGCAACACGTGTTCGGGAATTTGATGAGAGAGCACAACTTTATACAAATGCCAATCGCAGATTGTTTGAGCACATAATGTAAACTAAATATGACAAACTTAAACAAGAGGTAGTATAAAATGTAAAGATCAATAAAACAAAACTCATTTCAAATTTATATATTTGCATTATTCAATCCAAAAAATAACTTGTGTTAAAAAAAACCCTGTAGCTCATTGTTGCGGTGAGCCATTCGCTGACAGGCCAAATATGCTGCCAAGTTAGCTAAATCCAACCATAAATCAGTTATTTATTTAACGAGGTTAATAATTTTGATGTCGTTAGATTGGAAATCAAATTGACTAAACATCGTTATTCTTTATATTTTTTGTAAAACTTACAGTTTTTCATATATTTTAATTCAAAGATTTCAAACAGGCGCCATTTTGAAATTTACAATTCGATAATGTTGATTATTTTTTCATAAACTGACCGTGACTGTTTTTTAGGTACACAGCGATTTTCAAAGAAATCGCTAAAGACACCTCAAATATAAAAAAAATTGTGAAAAAATACTAAATGGCAGATATTTGAGTAAATTTAATTGCAATTTAGCACATACCTTCATATAAACATTTTCCTTAGTTTAGTGTAAGGAATCACATTCCGAAGTCCTCAAACGTTATAATGGACACACTTTATACTGTATACCATGATATTACTATATTATAAATATTTTTGAAGGCAATGTACGATGTAACGCTGATAATTTCTTTATTTAAATTTATTAAACAAAAGCATAAACAGCTGTACCTTGTTTGTCTTAAGTCATGCACGAAGATTAGTGAGTGACCTGTGGTGATTTACCACGAAGACGGTCCACAACTTGTGACGCCTTCCGCCTGTCTACCGAAAACAACATTCAAGCTTACTTCTTAAAATATTCCTTACACTTATTTATTACTCTTCTCGACTGTTTCCTCAGTCGGTGTCTATTGCTGGCCAGCACAAGTACTCAATGTTTTATTACGTGTTGTTTGTGTCATGTAAATTTAAAAATTTAAAAATTATTTATTTAAGTTATTCGACAATTTTATATCATGACAATTTTGGATCATTCCCAGACGATGAAACGGCTATTTAGTATGTTTAATCTTCATATGGTAATAGCACGTGTATGTTAATAATACTAATATTATTTTGTATTCAATTCAAATAATATGAAAATAACGGATAAAAACAAGCATTTAAAATGTTTTAAAATTTATAACTTTACTGACATTAGTGTACAATTGTATTATGGCCTTTATATATATCCCGGACTCGATTGTACTTTGGATCCTCAAATAAATTCACCTGAGTGAACAATAAAAGTTCAGTAATATTTAACGTACAACATTAAAAAGTATAAACAACATATTTAACTATATTAAACAATAAAATTTAAATTTATCGTTTTTACATAAGGCATTGCAATATATTAAAACCCTAACTGAAATTATAGTACTTTATTAAATTCAAATATTTTTCAAAACTATTAAGAAAATAAATTTACTTTTGCAGAAAGTTCTAGAGTATGTAAATGTATGTATTTGAATAACTAATTTGCGGTGGATTCGTATCAGTTAGTAAAATTAATACCCATCTGGCAAGTGCCGTAATTTCATTTGATTAAAACTTTAATCTGGTTAAACTTGAAGCAACTATATCCAATTTGCCTTTAAATTTTAATGTGGAGCTTAGTTAAATAATTTATTTCATTAATCATTTTAGTAATTTTAAATTAAATTTACAAGCTACGATTGATATTAACACACATTTTAAGGTCTTTGTTTACTAGTTTTGTTTGGATTCAAAAAAGGAAATTGCACATACATGCTTCACTTTGAATCCCTTAGTGCTATGATTAGTATTGACACGCTGCTTACCGCCACCACTAAGAATGATTTACAAAAAAATGTGAAAACTAGATTATTTAATGAGTCCCATTGGTACTTTTGGATCTAACTCTGCATGAAAATAATTTTCAGAAAGACATACTACCTAACTAGATATACAACTTTTAAGAGATATACTACTTTCGCTAAACTGATTGATAATTTTACTAAACTTAAAATCCTGATATATATTAATAATATCTCTTTGAAAGACTACGAACCACTCTATAAATTAATTAAAACAACGAACTTTTGTTTTTGGAATGAAAGCCAACAAAGTTTCTGCGAAATCTCAAAATAATTGAATCAAATAGAGCAACGACCATTGGTTTTGGCAAGCGTGTTGAGAAAGTTAATGTAGGTTGGAAATTATTTCTCATCTGCTCGAATTTGCTTTCCAAAAGATGGCATCATTGTTTTTGCATCTCATTCTCAAACTCCCTCAAACAAATAGCTCTTTTAAAGGGGCGTTAATATTAGGGCCTCATATAAAAGTTATTTTCCAATTATCATGTAAGTGTTATAACCGTTACCGAGTTTACGTAGGAAAACAGAAATTGTATTGTTTTATTGTACTATACAAATGCAATTTATAATTGGTTGACATTCATAAGGAATTGAAGACTAAATATTGAACCATAATAAAGTTATTTTTTGCCGTAGTCCCCACTATTCTTGCTCCTTGCAGCATAAGCTCTTATTTTTATTGGGTCTATTTCCATTCACAAATTAGGTTAACTTTGAAACCTTACCGAAACTTTACAATCCTAAAGACCTAAAGATATTTTGAATATGGTAATCACCTATGAGTTTATGTTGTTACTCAAGGGTTTTAGCAATCCAGACACAAAAAATATCAAGTAAATTGGGTTACTAGTATGATTGAGGAACAGGAAACAAACCAATAAAAAACTAAATAAAAAAAATTTTGATACTTATTATTTTACTGTGGGTTTCCAATGAGAACCCAAACCTTCTTACTTCCTATATATCTCACACACAGTGAACGTCGAAATGAGTCGAAACTTAAGTTATTAAGCAAAAATAGTGTCTCATACCTACAAGTAGGTACATTAAAAGCAATTTTGAGTACAAGGACTTAAAAAAATAGTTTAATAAATAACTGACTGTGCTTTGACAATGCCCTGGAGTGCAGTTGATAAGTTATTAATCAACTTGACGAGCAAAATTACTAGTGTAACTTTTTATTACAATAATGAATAACTAGTTTCATCTACTCAGATATTCAACATGTCTGTAGTTTTATTCCTTCGGGTGTCATAAACACAACACAACCTAAATAGAGTAAAGGTAAAAGTTTGAAGTAAAGGTCCTTAAATATTATATGTTAAAACATATTCTTCATTGATGTTGGAAAGTCGAACATAACTAGTATTCAATTAATTATAGCTTCTACTCTACAAGACCTTTTCAGAAACATTTATCTAAATAAGTTTTTATAAAAAGTTATTGTAAAGAAAAAAGAGGTTTAGGGTTGAGTCAACTCTAACATTCTCGGACCACATTCACGGTGCCGGATGTTACGGTTGGCTGTACTGGTTCAACATCTATCGGACGTGGAAGGGCCGGGGGAACCGAGCTTACCAGACCGAGACCAAGCGATGTCACATAAAATAACTTTGGTTTATTTTCTTCTGACTCTGCTTCGTGAAAGACATAACAAAGACATTATTGTTTGATTCAACATGTTATAAAACCTTTAAAGATGCGTCGCTGTGATTTTTTTTAGATTTACTAAAAGGTATTGAAAGTGATGGTGTACTAATAATTAGTTCGCGCAGTGAAAATGTCGCTACCTTTGTTGTATTTCTAGCAATAGTTAATTAAATAGAAAACCAACAAGGATTGAAAGATGGTACCGATTGAAATCGCCAACTTACAATCACGTCTTCATCAAGAGAACCCATTGACTTCTCATGATATTTGGAATGTCTTTTTATAAACCGCTGTACATTAGTACATTAGTAGTTTTCATTACTCGTCTCAAAAGTGCTATTGAGACGAGTATTGAACATGATTTTTTATTACGATATCGAAAAACTTGTAAACAACATGAATATTTTTGTTTATTCAACTTAGTATCAAGAAAAAACCGAACTCATAACGCTGAGTTTCCGTGCTTATGTTGAGGTACAGTAATACATCAGCTGATCGGTCTGCACCGCAAAATCCCATAACGGTTACTTTCCGTGCACCACAAATGCACAGAAAGTTAACGTTCTGTAATTTTGCCGTGCAGTAGCGGGAATAACCTATTTTCTTAGCTCATACACGTTTAGAAAGTGTACTTTCGTGTGTAGAATAATGAACACTTTTATTTGTTATGTTTATATTATATAAAAAACATAGTTTTATTTTTATTTTCCAAGGATTTTTAGCTATACTCAATTCAACGTTCACCTTTTAGTACAGACCTTATGGGATTCTATTACCTTTGCTGAGTGTATTTGTTTACTAAATCCGAATCATGTGATGGTAAAATCATCAGCTGATTATTATATCATATCGGTAGTGCAACCTAAATTGTCATTTGAAACACATGGCCTGTGAAATTTCCATACTGAAAGGTGAACGTGGAATTGAGTATGATTATTACGTAAATTGATGTGTAAAAATAAACATTTTTAGTACATATTTGAACTAATTTATAATAATAAATCTTACTGACTTATTTACTTTGCCAAATTGCCATGCTATTTCTCTGATGGATGCGGTCATCCTTTAACGAAGCAGGCACTAATTTAGTGGGCTGAATCACCATTTGAGAAATACCTCAGGCTTAGCTTGGTTAAATTACAATATTAAAAGATTTTCATCGAAATAAGTTTTCCTGCAAACATTATTTATTCGCACGATTAAATTATTTTGATGAAAATAAAACATCTCTTCCAAAGAAATCAAAATAATTTAAATTTTCAATGGTTAATTGAACTCTGTAAAGATTTTGGGTTGTTTAATTACCCAAATACAATTTAATGCTCTTGTTATTATTGCTTTTCTGTTTTTTAAGTAAAAGGTCAAAAGTCATAATTCTTTGTTGTCATTCGGCATTACAATAATGCAATAGACATAGTCAATGATTACGAGAAATACACACACACACACACACACACACACACACACACACACACACACACACACACACACACACACACACACACACACACACATATATATATATATATATATATATATATATATAAGTCAAATATTACAATAGCCTAAAACTTGTGCCTGTATGTTACAGACAACTTGCCTATATGTGCCTGTCCAGACAAACTATATAAAGAAGAGACATAATAAACAACATTGAAATCTTTATTAATATTACAAGGTTTTAAAAATTTTCACTAGGCAAACCAGTTTTCTTTCAAAAGTGACTATGACCGAAGACAATAACTATTTCTTCCGTAACTATAATGACTTTTCTCTAATATTGAGGATAGTAAGAGGAACATAAGTTATACTAGTTTGATAGGAAGTTAACTGCAAATCACAATTCAGAATGAGCACGTGTTATACGAAATTATAAATATATATAAATGAAATGTTTTGTGTATATAGTTATGAGGTATATATGTTCATTTTTATTAATGAAATTATATAAAGTACAAATATATATAAAGGTCGTTAAATATAAAAATAAATACAGCATAGTTATCATATATAATCACAGAGATTGAATTACTCTTTTTATTTTATACGTTATATTACTTGTAGTAAAAGCCATAGGAAAAAATCAAGGGGTTATAAAATCAAAATCATTCAAAATCTTTTAACATTTCCTCGTATGTTTTGAGGGGCGAATTAAAAATATATACTGGTCGACTTTTTTACGAAGAAAACATAATCATTCTCAGTCATAATTGCTTACAGATTAACATATAATTAGTTTTAAAAATGTACGTATTATTTTGTATTTAATTGTTTGACACGTAATTCTGTCATTTCTCCAGTATCGGAATTCCAATTTGAAAACTGTGTTCTTGCATTCCTTTTAGGTTGCCATTCATGATTATACTAGGTTTCATGGGGTGCTCATGTACTGTTTCCAAGATGTCGCCACTTTCATTTTTTCAAAATTACCCTTTTAAGGGAAAAATCCCTTTTTCCCAAAAAATTAAGCTACTTTTTTCCCCCACCTAAAACCCCGAATTCCCACCAGGCCCCCAAGTTTGAAAGGGTTTAGGGGAGTGTGGGTGGGAAGTACTCCACGGCTATATAGTTAGTTTAATAAAATTAAGATACTGGGGAAATGTCAGAGTTACCGTTTGGCAGACCATAGCTTCATATAGTAAAAAAAGTATCTTCATAGCTTAAATGAAAGCTTAAAATTAAACTATTTACCAACTATATTATCATTTAAAACTTATTTCGTGCATATTTAATGGCATTTTGGTTTGATTTGGAAGTATTTTTACCAAACTCTCACATAAACTTAATGCTAAGGTACGGCAAAAAATTAATAATATGTCGTCACTGTGAATGAGAACGCACAGCTTTCTACAGATTAAACAGATTCTCGACTCATCCTGGATTCATGAGACTGTTGGCACGGAGTAAGAATTATACTGAGAGTTACGCGGGACACGCACTTCATGACGGCCGAGTGAATGCTTACTCTGTGTATGACACTCTGCATCAGTACACATGACTAGGAACAGTGAGATATATTAATGTGTGTGGTGTGTTTATAACGAAATAGTTTTCATTTGATTTTCGGTCTGTTATTTAGCACGAACCGCAGATACATAGTCCATATTCTTACGGTTAATTTTACTATAATAATGGAAATAAATAAAATCACTAGTTTCATCAGACACTGTAATATAGAGCAAGTTTGTCTATGCTGTTAGAATTTTTCTATTTAATAGATTTTATATATTTAAAATTTACATTAATAATCGTGTTCACTTAAACTACTATTGTTCAATATTGGATCTATAATTATAATGTGACTATATTTGTATTTGTATTTTGTAGTGAAAAAATTATATTTGATTTGGTTTTTTATTTTACAACTTAAACATGTCCTATTGAAGTATTAGTTAAAAAAAATAAGCTGCAATTCCGAAAGAACTAAGAAAATTAATTCGTTCTCCCAACGAAAAGTTTTTCTTTACGTAATTTTTGTTTATATTTTACACTTCTGATCGGTAGAATATTTGTTTTTTACTCCTTCTGTTACCCTTTTGTCCTAGAATAGCTTGTAAACAGAAAACACCTGCTACCCCAGCTTTTTTTTAAGAAAACAAAAGTCCATTTAACATGGACACTGATTGTCATTTGTAAACTAATACCGTTTATTCTTGCCACAAAGCTATTTTAGATTATAATATGTTAATGTTGTCCCACGGAACAGAGTAGTTTAAAAAATATATATTTAACATAAAATATCATTATATTTAAATAAATAAATAAATAAATAAATAAATAAATTCTTTATTTCCATAATGCACATAGTAATGACCCAAATCCAACATGACACCGAGATGTGACTACGACATCCTAGTTCGCTGACGTGACACCGCTCCTCCTGGCGTCGGCCTACGATGCTGATCGGCTGACCTGTAGACCTGGACTTCAACTGACTGGTGGCAGTGGGCATTCAACCTTGGGACCTCTGCGCTTCACTCCGATTACACAGGTCATTTCCATCCTTTATTTAGCATGCAGCCGGAAATTCCAATTCAAACAACGGCCCATAAACTCAGTTCTATTCACAGTGACAGTTTGAAATCTTCTTTTGAAATTAACTGCAGTTAAATATTTATTAAATCTGGCTAGCCTAATTTCTGTAATTGCATTTCACCAATGGACTTTATTCACCCAAACTCAGCAGCCAATCAAAAAACATTTTTAAACTTGGAAATTAATTAATTCGGCCGCAGTGCTTATGGACTTTGGTTCAGCGGATCAGCGATGCAAGAATGATTTAGGCCTAATCTATTTTCAGTGTTAATGTAGTATTTGTTGTGATTGTGGAATTTATGTAGGCTAACTATTTTGTGATTAGGTGTTACATTGTGTAGGCTAAATATTTTTTTGGTTAGGTTAGGTTGAGGTTAGTCCCGGGTCGGGGGATCGGTCCTCTTCCGCTCGGGGGGCTAGTTGCTGATTTCAGCACTCCCCTCGAGTGGGCTTGGCCTAGGCCCGCGACCCGGGCTAACTTAAAGAATATTAAGTGTTTTAACAGTAATTGTTGTAAATGTTGGATTTAAATCAATTTATTATTTTAGACCTGACTTGTAAATTTTATATTGGGGCTGCTCTGTCAGGTGAAATCTAGTCTGGCATCCAATAGCTGTTTATTTTGAAGAAGCCCCTTCTATATTTTGGTTTTAAAAAATTAAATTTATTATGCAGTTAAAATATTCTTTAGGACTAATTAATTAATAATTATATGTGAAAGAATTAAGCGATTTGAATTTGGTATTTTAATGTTACTTGTCAATTTTTCGCAACTTGTAATTTTGAATTATTTTGCCTCGATACTTAAATTTTTATTAAATTTTTTTTTTAATTTCACTGTAGGCCTATGTTAATTTGTAGTAAAGTCTTAAATATGGTTATAACTTAACTTTATTGGTCTGTTGAATTAATTTGAAATTTCAAAGAAACTTGTTGCATTTTTTATGAATCGCTCCGCATTTTGCCAACTTTTGACCTTATGATATAAAGGTTTATTTTCCTACAAATATTAAAATGCTTATGCCTAATGAAGCTTATGATGTATTTGTGATATTTAAATGAATTTTTGAAATATAAATAAACTTGTTATTTTGAAACTTGTGTATTATTTCTCGACATCCGAACTTTCACCGGTCAACTTGGAGTGACTTTGAACTTTACCCAGGCCTCTTAAAGGCACGTTACAGTAACAATTACAATTTTTTACATTGTGAAGTTTTTTAACAGTGCTTATTGTACAAACAAATGAATAAATATAAAGCAAAATCTAATTACAATTGTATTCAATAAAACTTATAAGTACATTATGGATAACCACCTCTTTAGCATTTGCTATGTAGAGGTGGTTTCGCTATCACAGTGCATAATATGTGGCAGCAACTCCCTTCAAACAAAATTAAAATAATATAAAATAAAACATATTTATTTTAACACATTATGCCTTGTTTATATATGAAAAAAATATAATTACAATGACTTCCACTAATCATCATAGAAAATCAAACACATACAAAAATATATTAACAAAAATTTAACAACACATCAAATTGAATAATGACATGAAGTGAGTGTAAGAAAAAGTAAGCAACAAAAACTTCAATAAGTCGGGGAAAAAATAATAATAAACAAGAACTTTAGATTTGTAAATTAAGTTTTGGAAAATGTAGTTTTTAACCAAAATGGAGAGAAATATTTTGTTTGTGGCATGTTTATGATGCCACAAACAAAATAGTACAATCCATTTTGGTTTAAAAATACAGATTTGTTTCCATACATAATTTACACACTGTTGACTATGACATAACAATTCGTCAGTGGTTCCTCCAGAATGATACTGCAATCTAAAGTCAATACAATACGGTACTATTATCCTTATAAATGTTGGGATTTCGTTCACCAAAGTTCAAATCGTAGGATGCGACATTTATATCACGTACAATATTGTTGTGTAAATGTCTATTGTAAGATACAATGTCACTCTGAGATCACTAAATTTCTCAAAAGAGTATGAAAAATAAATTATTTTAGTCAAAAGTAAATATATGAGATTATTGTTAACTCATTCGACATTTAAATATGTTAAGAAAACCTTTAGTAGTGGTAAAAAAATATTTAGTCCGCGCGTAGGGCTAGAGTTTTATTTAAAGAGTGTAAATTTAAGGTCCTTTCTTTATCATGATTCGGATTGGTATTCGAAATAGTATTTCAAGTTTAAAATGGTTTCTATTTTAAGTATTTGTAGCTTTATAACATTATAATTCATCAATTATATTTTTTATAAAAATTTCTAACGATGGAGTTCCAACACTAACTAAGACTTTTTTAAACCTACTTTCAGAGAATATTTGGAATTACTGAAATGCATTTATGATTTTCCACGGGCAATGAGTAAGACTGCCGTTTAAGTTGTTACTTGAAAAACAAAATTTAAAAGATTGAATATACAAAGTATTAACCAGCTGGTTCAGTTAAACATTTTCATGTCAACTTTCACTTACGACTAGCAAATGAAAGTTATTAAAAATCCATAATTGTGCTGGACTATTTTCTGAACAAGTGAAAGTCCTTAGGCAGTGCTTAAGCCGTTTCAAACTTAGCTAATATATTGACTCACCTCTACCTCTTGGATTGCTGAATATTAATGAATCCTAAACTAGTCTGGAAACTGTTTGTCCTTGCGGTGTAATAATCATGTAAAACTAATCAAGAGGGAAGACAAGAGGAATTAATTTTTTAGATATAATATATTTCATCTACAGAAATGTAAAATCAGGCTTTCCATTAATAATTTAGCTACTGTAGATAAGCTGCAGCTGCAGGGAAGCTGTTTAGTTTATTTGTAGATAAGCTCTTCGTTGAAAATTAACTGAATTAATAGCTTGATAGATCTGATTGCAAGTCAGACACCTCATCAATAAAAAAAGTTAAATTTTAAATCCAAGGTAAAACATCAATTATATATTATAGCTATTAATTTTACTGCATTAGAATTGATTCCGGTTGACAGAAAATCGGGGTTAATCTTTACAATTTAATAAATTGCACGACTTTAAAGAGGCGATTGAAACAATTACAGTACAGCCGCGTTAAATCGATCGATCTGGAAACGAAATCTGTTCGGTTAACCAAAATGTTCGGATTAACCGAGTCAGACAAAACGACGTCTGCCGAATACGTACGTCCGTTTTTTCACGGCAAAGTTAATTCCACAGATCAGAAGCGATAGTTTTTTACAATTGTACTTTCTTCATTTCTGCCCTCTTTCTTTTGTAACGCACCTTTATATCAATATTTGTTCATACCTCGTTTTGTCGTATACTTTTATTTATTAACTACTACCTCGGATAATCCGGAAATTCGTATTGCCGGGGCTCGAATGAACAGGGATCATTAATTTATAGGATATTAGTGCATGCTATTAAATCATGTATCACAATATCAATACTTCAAAAAAAATTTTCGTGTACGGTTAAAATTGTGTAGTGTACGGTTAAGGCACATTTTTAAGATCATTACAGATTTTCCTGTGGCTGAGACGGAGATTTTGCCACGAAATTACATCAAACTACACTCAATGAAACAGTACCACTAAAACAATTATATGGTTGATAATATGTCTTCACGTTAAATGTCAAGTGGTACAGTAAAGACACAATCTCATATTCACATCTCGATCATCAATATGTCATTGTTGCCGATACATCGCAGCAGCGGCAACATCAGCCACTCCTGTCAGCCTGCTTTATCTATCACCCCAACTGCCTACTTTATTTTTAAGTAAGCAAGTCAGAATTCGTACTAATTTTGTGAGTTCTCAAAGATTCATCTTAAACTTCACCCTACACACAGGGACATAAGCAATAAAAATACACCAACTTAATTATTTAGTTCAAATAAAAAAAAATCTATTTGAAAAAAGTAAGATCCAATGTTCAAAAGATCTTAGACCAGTAAATTAATATTAAAATATCATCTTGATTCTATAAAACTATTATCTTATCCTGCCTGATTTTGGAAGAGCCTATATTACTCCTGTTTACTGTCCAAATCTGCAAGCATCGCAAGTTGCAGATACATCGCAGATATGTAAAGATTGTGTAAAACCAAACTTCACTTTAGCGACACATTCATTTAAGGACATATTATTGATTTATAGATTATGGTATAATTTATTTTTATTATACAACGGCTAAATTGAATTTTGCAAGCTAACATGAATAACAACACAATGATCTATTTGGAAAGATGACGATTCAAGATTCAAAGCAAAAGTTTGCAAAGCGGTAAGCTACAAGTGAAGTAGTTATTTGTGCAAGTTATTGAACGATTTGCCACAGCAAAACCATATCCCTGCCTGAGTCCCTGGAGGCTCGTTACAGAGAGACGTAAGAGGGTGACATCGACCTTCCCCTCTGAGCTTCGGATCTGGGTGTGTGTTTGAGACACTCGTTGAACTACTGTAACCTTTACCTTACTAACATGATAGACCGAATATGATGCAAAAGAGAGAGTACAACTCTCAATTATTATTGCATTAATTTATATTAGTAAAACATAAACATTAAGATATAAATCATATTTACTCAATCCTGAATATCATGGGTTTGCTCTCAAACAATATCATTAAAAGATTTCAGTAGCACGGTTTAGGAACACGTTTATTAACGTTTATTGATAACACAACACATATTTACCTTAATATCCTTATTTTACCTTAATATTTTATTATTTATAATTATAATTACTAAACCTGGCATAGATGTTAATTTCTGGTATAGTTCTTAAATTTATTTAAGTAAAATTCTTTTATTCAGACATTTTACTGTTTTTACTTTCATTAGCAACTGATGAGGTGGATAAATGAAAACACGACAACGTCAAGAATCTAATTTCCGCCCTAAGAAAGCAAGAAAAGCAAAAAGATCTCTTGGAGTCATTTAGACTGCGATTAAGACCTTTCTAAGGGAAGTCCAAACTGGAGGTCTTTTACAGACCGGAGTAGCCACAGATTACTATTTCAATGACACTAAGAAAATTTTCTTTAGAATTATTTTGTACGAATATCAGGAGCATTTAAAATCATGATACGTGGTAAATATAAATGAACATAAAATTTAAATAATACATAATCCTGCATACAAATATTAAGAATAGAAATTCATTTTAATAAATATTTCTTTCAAGGATCATCCTATTAAATCTTCCAAAACTTGCACCTTCGTACTAACGAATATCAGCTGATTCGTGTTTGAGGACCATCATCAAATAAATTGTCAATGATCAATAACATACGGAAAAATGTTAGGTTAGATATAACCTACAGAATGATGGGGAGTAATTCTGTAAAATTTCATCATTTACGTTAACCTTTATTTACTAATATATGTTACCCGTAGCTTCGCAAACGTTCAAAATCTGAAACAGCCCCTGTACTGTTTTTTTTTTGTGTTTGTCAATTGGAATTGGGTTCATTTGTTTACACTCGTCTGCTTGGATGGATACGTTAATCAGGTGAATTAAATAATATGACAAACATAGTTCATTTACATCGATGATAACAAACAAACAAACTCACAAACTTTCACAATTATAATATTAGTAGGATATTTAATAATATAATAATATTATTTGAAATATAATATTGCATTGTAAGGATCAGAATAATAATAACTTTATGTTTCAAAACATATAGCATATTACATGGAATCCATTCATTATTTAGAAGCATATTATGTAGTTAGGTGTTAATAGATTTCCACAGTAATGTGCAGTGCATTTTAACGAAATAGTATTTATTTATTGAGTAGAATCAAGGGATACTGTTAGAAAAGCGCTATATGATTTGAAACATCATAATTTGATAGCAGGTGGTTCTTTATGTCAACGGTCCGCTTTTCTAAAATATATCACATCTAAGAGTTTAATTTATCATATGGACCACTTGATGAGCATTCCATAAAGTAATATCTATTGTGCAAATAGCTTAATACTTTCGCTTTCATATTACACCCCAGTCAATATCAGTTTGTATTTGCTATTGCCTACGTAAGTTGTATTTAAAAAAAAGTTAATTTCACCATTTTAAAAATCACTAAAATTTTGTATGAAAATGCCGGGAATGTATCCCGCGACATTTGAACTTCAGGCCGTTAAGCGTTTTGCGAGCAACACTTATATTATTAGCTGACTAATGTAATGGCTCTTGGCTTAAGCGTAATTCTTTTCTGTAACAAAACTCATCTTTAAAAAATAAGACATCGTGCACTATATAAATTACTGTAATGTAATAATCAATGATACTGTCAGTTACTTTTGTTGAACAAGCATTTTTGCATGTATTAGCTGATGCATGTAATGGCTGTTGGCTCAACTGAAATTCTTCACTAGAACAAAACCAATCTTTCAAAAATAAGCTATGTAGGCTAAGAATATAATTATGATACAATATGTTACTTCGAAAAACATGTCGTCCAAACTTGTGGATATATATTGGCATGAATACCTTCAGACTAATTGTTCAAGTTAGAACTCTAATTGAGAGGTTAAGTTAGTTAGCGGCCATCAGTAATGAAGTGTACTTTACCTAATTAAAACTAACTTGCGTTTGTGATTCTCAGAGAGCGGTGAATATGAACAATATAATTTACCTTTGTAGCTGAAGACGATCTAGCTGCAGTGAGCAATGTAAGCAAGATTTTAAGACAGCTAACTAATATAAATTTGTTCATTATAATTCTTGTTGTTGGATATGAACAGAATTTTTTTATTTTATAGAAACTTTGCATTATACGTACAGTATTTACTTTCTATTGGGTATCAATATTTATTTTAAAAGCATAAAAAAATAAAACATGAGTCAAGGAAAACCAATATCTACTTGTCTTTTATCTTTAGACTTAATCTTACAATTCACCTTCTCGCCTCCATAGAGAAGACACTAGGCCGTGAGTACTGCTGCTACGTGGCGGCGCCGCGGCGTTGGTTCTATCGCCGGGGACATACACGGCGGTTTTGTCCGCGACGGATTTTCTGCCGTCGCCGTCGTACCAACAGTGGCATGAAGGACTATATAGAAAGAAACGTACACATTGGGCGGAAAAATAAACGATCGTTTTTTAACCGCCGACGGTAGCTGTGCAGCCGCCCGCTGCCACTACACCGACGTTTTTTTCCGCCTCCGCCGGAACAGTGGAATATGTGTCTAAATGCACGCGTACACACGCATCGGTTCATCTGCCGCTGTCTGCTTGGATCCGCTTGACATTGCACAACGTTTTTGCATGAGTTAGTGATCTAGTGTTTGTTTCAAACAGCTTTCGAGATTATCGTCTCAACATTGAAGAAGCATGGCTGAAGCAAAATGAACGACGCTGTAGCGTTTAGACGGCGACGGAGATTTTTATAACTGGCGCCAATTCTTGAGGCCCACGCCGCGTCGTCCATAAGACTAATGTTAATTTTAGCAATGGTCTTATGGACGGCGTGGGCCCCAAGAATTGGCACCAATTATACCGTCATGTGTGTCCACAAGCGCGGCGACGGCAGAAAATCCGTGGCGAACAAAACCGCCGTGTGTGTCCCCGGCCTATGGGTGGGTCAGAATTGACAGCTCATGACCCACCAGGTCTCGGCCTTGTCTGGGTTCAAACCTAGACAAACGTGGTCTACGCAAGGTTTCTACTTGATCTGGTGATATATTTTCTTCTGTTCAAAAATAGTCCTAAGTTTGCAAATTTAATTTAATATCAAATGAAATCGATATTTTATATACATATCATTAAGCAAGCAATTTTTTATAGAAGTTAAAGGCTTTTATTCCTAGTTACCGGATGATTTCTTTAAATACCAAAAGAGAGGAATAACTTAAAACATCTAAACCCTTGATTAACTGAAAGTTACTTGGTTTGATGATGGACGTTAAAAACCAGCAAATGTTATTATTAGTTATTATTTACACTTAATTTTTCACGAAAACATTAAACATTTATTCATGAATGTTTTGGGCTTAGCGACTGTAGGCAGCCAGAATAATATGATAATAATTTAAAAATACACTATTAAATTGACTATTACTTTTGTACATCTTGCACATCTTAAAATCCCAAAAATATAATCATTTGCAATGATTAGTTGATGAGTTTTATCCTACTTGTGAACAGGCATTCAATGTAATAGTGTTTCAAGATATCTAATATCCCTGCAAAACACTAATATCTTGAGAATTTAATTTCGCACTTGAGTCAATAAACCACAAAAATAATAATATTTCCATAACTACAAATTTTTGAAATAGGAGATTAAATTTACAAGAAACCTAGGATAAATTGAAACTGAGGTTTCTTAGTAAAAAAAATGTTATAAATGTCAGAGAAGATTATATTAAATGTGAATGTAATATTATTTTCTTCATAATTTAGATGAAGCCTCATTATATTATCTGAGTAACAGCACAAACTGAGCTCTAATAATCCAATAACCCCTCCAAACTTTGTTGTTTTAGCAAATAAATCTTATTTACCTGGTCGAGATCTCGTCGGCTCAATCGCTGTTGCTTGAAAAATAGTTTTCATTCTACGTCTTAAATACCAGGACGGTGTAAGTAATAGTATGTAATTTCAGGAAAATATATATCATACAGAAAATGAAATCATTTTAATATTTAAATCAATATACTTATGTTTAATTGTGTATCATGAAAGATTGAATCACGATTCCTAGTGCACCATGGAAATACAGTTTGATTATTGTTTGTTAAGATCTTATGAATGTATTACTATAAGTCGTGACGAAAGTTATCAGTGAAATTTCTAAAGAAGATACAAAAAGCGACATTTATAGCCCGACTAATCTATCCCCGGTGATGTGTAAAGGACCTCTCGTTTGGATTCCATGGCGAAAGGTCTTAATTACACTTTAAATTACACCGCCAGTCTCTGCTTTTCTTTCCTTCAGAAGAACGGAAATTAGACTCTCAAAGCGACTGGTTTAAATTACCTCAGCCATTGGTTTTATTACCAGGTATAAATTACTTCTTTACGACTTTTGGGATTTGGGTTTTCTTTATTTACTAACTTCAATTTTTTAATTCAAACAAATACTAAGTTACCTGCAGAGCACCGAATAGTTACTTAATTTGTAAGAGATGAAAATGACATTTAAATTAGTGCTTCTCTGACACAATCAATATCTGCCTCTTAAAATATACGGAAATCGCAGCACGACATGAAAAGCCTCTTTAATCACAAAATATCTCTTAATTTAATGACATGATATCTTTTAATTTAATGAGAAGAACTATTAACTTCATAGATAAGTTAACTAGTAATCTGTTACTGTTAAAACAGGAATATTTGCAACTGCAGTATACTGTATTACGTCGAACAGTTGCCAATAATAGTTTTCTTAGATATCTGTCAAACGACCCTCTGGAAAAATAAAAGGCTAAAGAAATTTTAAGTGTCATTCTAAAGATACTTCCGAGATGTCTCCTACATAATAGTGGCCTGAACTGTTATTTCTTTAAACTCTTTTAGTCCAGCTTCAAAAGGTTTCTTCAAAACCTCAACTCCATAAACAACTATTGGCAGTTTATCAACTCTCCAATAAAGTCCCTATATATATATATATATCTGGAATTCATATTAGGGCCTTCTAAAGTTTTGTTACTTCAATATTTTTAGTTTTAATGATTTAAAATAATCAACCCATTAAGTGTGTAAGATAAACTAAAAGTCCAATACGAATAAACATTTATTTTATTCAAAATAATAATTGTATATCTTGATGTGTTAACGTGTTTAACAAACACAAAACAGTTGTTTATGGTCTTCAAATTTTCTATATAAGTAGCGTTTTGTAATAATTAGGAGCAAGCTGGATTTATATATACAAATCATCGATTTTTCAACTGAAATTATTAACCAAACTAATGACTGCAACCTGAATTAAAACACCGGATTTAATAAATGTCTTATACCGAATAAATTTTAGTCTTATTGTATATTGTTACTATGTGTTTCACCTAATCTCATTTACTACATAAGTACCTTCAATTTTGTAATAGTTTAGTGTTTTTTTAAAATGATTATCATATATAAGGAATTAGAAATCTAAAATAATGCATTTTAATATTTTTAAATATTTTTTTAACATAATAATCTAATAATAATTTTTTAAATACAATCTAATCATGAAAAATATTCATCGCAAAAAAAAACCTTTTTTCATTTTGGAAGGCTTAAAGCCCAAAATTTGGAATTTTTGTGTCTAGGATGGAAAATTTAAGCCCTGAAAATGAAATTTGCTCCGTCATGTCGGAGTCGCTCCGTGCTGCGTGAGTACTAGTTTTTTATTTGGATAAATTAAAATTGGGGAGGAATGATAGTGATGATGACTCACCCTGATAGTAATAATTTTCTTTAAAAATCATCGACATTATATTTTTATAGTTTTTTTTCAAATGGTCGAATTTCCACAAAAATTTATTTTTAATAAGGCAAAAGTGACCAACGCTCAGATGGTAAGTAGCCTAGGAGGATATTTTATTATTATATTCTTTACACGACCGGACCAACAGGGTGTTCTGCATTTCGATAAAGGACACAGTAAGCAAAATCCAACACAATACTGGTATTATGGAAAATTTTGGAGCTGCCGTAATAAAGTCACCCGTATTTTTGACATACCAGCCATGTAGTTCAGGGGCCTCATTCTCAATTTGTATAAAACAAATTGTCCTAATATTCATCAAGCTATACTGTACCCTCATTCTGTGACATCATTCATATAACCGTCACACCAGCTTTTGTTTGAAACTCGACCTCAGCCGTGCCCAGTCTAGACCAAGGTCAAGGTTCAGAGTGCAGAGGGTATACCCGGCGGCCCAGGTAAGTCGTCGCTCTCTCGCCTGCTGACCGTCGTCCAGTCAACATCATCCTCCACCACGATGCAAGAGTAAACTTCTTCAGCACGGTCATGGGGGAGAGCGGGGGAGCTGGAGCTGGTATGTAAGAAACTAATTGGCAGTCAAATTAGGCCCGATACGATCCTTCCAAATTCCAAATTAAACAACTTATTATTCTTGGTACAATTATTATTCTTTATTTAGAATCATTATACTCAAGGCTTAGCCTGTCCAAACAGATCCTCATAATTTCCGAGTGCAGTTTTCAGTCAGAATAAAATTAAGGGGTCAAGTATTTCATTTCCTGCTAGTATTTTCTATCGTTTATTAATCTATTAACGTCAAAAAAAAAAAAAAAAAAAAAAAAAAAAAAAATTGGCGGTAATTTTAGAGAAATGAAAAGAGTCCTAGCTTAGCTTTTGTATTGCACCCAAAACAAGGTGCGTCACACCGTCAAAAAAAAAAAAGGTGTGCTTCTGCTGCAAACTTGTCGCTGGATTAGGAATGAATGTGTTGAGGGAAGTTGCCAAATCGCTGGTTATTCCAAAATCCGAGATGTTGTGGGTTGTACTTAGGAGGTTGGCTTAAAGTGGTACATTCCTTACTTACATCCTGTACTCTATCCATAACACGAAGTAGAAACAAACCAATATATTTTTCTGCAACTAAACTAGTATTCCAAGAGCTAAAACCATTCATTCACTTTTCCATCCAAGAATAAATCCAATAAATAAATAAAACCAACCATAGTAAATAACGTCAATTTCCCAGCTCAAACTACCTTGCTCAACCCCCAGACCTGTGAATTTAATGATTCTGAGTATTTAAATTTTGTAAGAAAAAAATAGTTCAATAAACGTTCCCACCAAAAAATGGCGACATTCAGTTTGGAAAACATTCCAACTACAACGAGTTGGATAAAAAAATTAAACGCTGCTCAAGCGATCCAACAATGCGAGTTATGGCAAATTAAACCAGCTGCCACGCTGGAGGAAAACCGTGTGCAGTTAAAAAACTTTGTCAAGGCCAAAGCCAAAGAAAATTTCCAAGACGACGATCCAGACCTAGCAGACGACAACGAAAACTTGAAAAAGACTAATACTAAACCCGGACTAGTCGAACCTGAACAACTGATTAACTTTAACAATACAGACCAAATACCTCCACCTGCTCCACAAATATCCACTATGACTATACAGCAGACTAGTACTAGGGAACCAATCCTTAATGATCCTAATGTAGCCCAGCTCTTACAATCTATCCATTCAATAACTATGGCAGCAGTTTCAGAAACAGTTAAAATAGTCGCCAAAGAATTTAAAGATAATTCAGAGTCTAAGTCAGTAGAAAAAATTAAATTGCCTCCATTTGTAACTGAAATGCTGAAAGACCTTCCTAAATTAACTGGTAATAGTAATGATCAAATCATGCATTTTTTGAAGAAGGTAGATAAATTAATTGAATTAAATGTAGTACCAGAGAGAGCAATTTTGCTAAATGTAAGCCCTTATGTTCAGAATAGAATGAGAGAGTTTTGGTTATCAAATATAGCTAATCACGTACAGTGGGATCAATTCTTAACTAATCTCAGAGAAACCTTTTTCACCCCAGACATTTTAAGAGAAATGCAAAATAAATTTTTGTACCGTACCCAAACCATTCAGGAAGAATTGTCCGAATATGTGAGAGATGTCCAGCAAAATTTTAAGATCCTCTCTCCTCAGATTTCAGAGTCAGAAATATTCAATACAATTTTCAGAGGAATAAACCCAGAAACTAGAATTACTTTTGCCGGATTACCACCCATGAATAAAACTCAAGATCTCATCGACATCGCTCCCCTGTCAGCTAGCCTTAAAAATAAAACTCAACCAAATGACCAAACTGGACAAACATCTTCTCCTTTTTCTAGTAGATATTTCAATCGTAACATCACCTACCCAACCAATCCTCAGCGGTCACAGAACACAACACCAACCAATCAAAACCAATTCAGATATCCCAACACTAACCTCAGATCACCAAACACTAATCAAAATGTCCCAAACCCTAATAACAGATACAATAATTTCAATCAACGCCCTAGAATGTTTCACCCTACTAATAGACCACCTTGGGTTCCCCCCTATAACTATCAATACCCGCCCTGGCAACCTGCATATCCACCACCACCATTCCCTAGGCAACAACAGAATTTCCAAGCACGTTTAAACAGAGGGCGCGGAGCACCGTAGGCAGCACCTGCCCCGCGCGACCCAATGCTGCCACTCTAACACCAGCTCCAACAAACCCCAACTCCAGTCCAAATCAAAATTTAGATTCACCACTCTTACCAAGATCCCGTTTAATTCTAAAATTTGGTAAAATTAAAACCCCAGCAACTGTGGATACAGGCGCAACATCTACACTCATTTCTGAAAGTTTCTTCAATCAAATTAAAAATCAAAAAGGAGTGTTAGTTTCTGAGCCCCAATTAATAAATGAATCAGCAATAACGGCTAATTCCGAAGCCTTAGAATTTAATATGAAAGTCAAGCTCCATTTTAAGATTCAGTATCTCTCCTGGACTTTCACATTTTTCGTTGCAAAGAAATTACATGTTAATGCTATTTTAGGCACAGATTTTTTACAGTTCACCAAAGCAATAATTAATATACCCAAGGGCACAGTTACCTTTCCGTACAAGCAGACGTTAATTTTATCATTGAATGCACAGAATAAATCAGAGTCAGAACCACCCAAACCTAACACGCCCAAATTTGGTGAAAACCTAAACTCTCAACAGTTAGAAATAGTTAAAAAGTTAATAGACCAATATCCAGAAACCATAACCAAGAAACTAGGTAGGACAAATGTACTAAAATACCACATTAATGTTAAAGAAGGCCATCAATGTCGTTCACGTCCTTACCAATTTTCACCACCCAAAACAGAAATTTTAAGGAACCACATACAGGAATTATTAGATAATGGAGTAATAAGGGAATCCAACAGTCCCTTTTCATGTCCAGCCTTCATAATTCCAAAAAAAGGAGGGAAAACAAGACTAGTAGTAAATTACAAGGCGTTAAATAAGGGCATCACTCTTGAAGCAACTCCTATGCCTTCAACAGACAGTGCATTTCAACATTTGGGTAAAGCAAAGTGGTTTACATTATTAGACTTAAATTCAGCTTATAATCAAATCCCATTAGATGAAGAATCCAAGAAATACACGGCTTTTGTAGTACCCTGGGCACAGTACGAATTTGAATACATCCCCTTTGGAATCTCAAACGGTAGTATGGTACTTACAGACCTTATTAACCGCATTTTTGGTGACATTAAATTTAAGTATTTGTTTTCATTTTTTGATGATATTGTAGTTTACTCTGACTCCTTCGAAGAACATTTACAACACCTTAAGGAAGTTCTAGAGCGATTAAAGAAAGCAAATTTGACAGTTAATCCATCTAAAATAACAGTAGCTTCAAACAAAATAGAGTTTTTGGGCCACATCATTCAAAATAACACCTTAAGTCTTAGCAAGGAAAAAACACAACCGATTGACAATTTTCCTACACCCAAAAACTTGAAGCAAGTAGCTAGATTTTTAGGAATGACAGCTTATTACTCTCGGTTTATTAAAAACTATGCTCAGTTGTCAGCCCCCTTAAATCACTTAAAAAAGAAAGGAGTACCCTTTTCTTGGGGACCAGAGCAACAGTCAGCTTTCGAAAGTTTAAAAAAAGCTCTAACATCATCTCCTGTTCTACGTATGCCGAATTTTGATAAGCCCTTTATTTTGCAAACCGATGCATCTCGATCAAGTATAGGCGCAGTACTGGCACAAAGATATAATGACATCCTTCTCCCTGTAGCTTATGCGTCACGTCCCACGAACAATCATGAAAAGAATTATAGCGCATTTGAATTAGAGGCACTTGCAGTAACATTTTTCCTAGATAAATTTAGAGTTTATTTAGAGCACCGCCACTTTGAGTTACATTGCGACAATCATGCCCTGACATGGCTCTTAAATCACCCGCGTCAAGTTGGAAAAATTGGACGGTGGATAACTCTCATTAACGCATTTCAATTCACAATTTCCCATATTTCCGGAAAAGATAACTCAGTTGCCGATTGCCTCTCACGAATGTTCGAAGACACAGCAGTAGAAAACCAAGAAAACCCCCTAGCCAACACCAAGGTAGAAACAGAACACCCCCAAACTAAAAACAATATAGTCACCGATAACTCCCAAACCAAAATAGACCATAATAACAAGGTTCAGGTTTTGTTCAAAATCCCCGAAGCATTCAAAGACATCTTAACTCACCAGAAAGAAGACCCTCATATTGCCAGCATAGTCAAAAAACTTAATAAACCCAATCCCCCACCAAACTATTTTTTACATCAGGGCATACTAGTACACCAAACACCTAAACAAACCAAACCAAGAATTGTAATTCCAGATAAATTAATCCCCATGCTTTTTCAGTATTATCACCAAGCTCCCACAACAGCACATTTAGGAATTAATAAAACCTTGGCGAGGATAGAACCACATTTTTGGAACGATCAGTTAAAACAGAGGATATCCGACATGGTTAGATCTTGTAATGTGTGTCAAAGATCAAAACAAGCTCCCAACACCAAAATAGGTCATTTAGCTTCAGAAATAATAACTCAACCATTTGAAAAGGTGTTTATAGATTTCATTGGACCATTGCCCAGAGCTAAACAATCAGGAAACCGTTACATCTTAACCATAACCGACGCCTTTTCAAAATACACAGTTTTCCTACCTGCTAGAAACGCAACGGCCAACACAACAGTAAACTTGCTTAAAAGAGGATTGTTTGCTTATTTTGGCTTTCCTAAAATACTAGTTTCAGACAATGCCAAATGTTTCCGTTCTAAGGAAATTTCTGAAATGTGTTTAGCTTATGGAATTCGTCACATTACCACAACACCGTATTATCCAAACCCGAGCCATGCAGAAAGAGCAAATAAAAATATTAAGGTCGCCTTGAGAGTCTTTCATTCACAAAATCAAACTGAGTGGGATAAAGACATTTCTCTTTTCCAAATTGCATTTAACTCTGCGAAACATGAAAGTACAGGTTTTTCTCCAGCTGAATTATTTCTCAATTTTACAATCAAACACCCTTTAGAACTTTCTTGGAATCTTGATCAACTTCTACCCACACAGAACTCTGATAATAGAGACAAGTGGGCAGAAGCCATTTCAAACCTTAAAAAAGCCCATGGGAAAAGAAAAGAAAGATATAGCAACACACACATACCACAACCATATAAAGTAGGTGATTGGGTAATGTATAAGCTACACCACCAATCCAAAGCTATAGACCAAGTGAATGCCAAGCTTTTACCCCTCTGGTCCAAACCTGTAGTGATAGGAGCTTTCACATCACCAGTAACAGTCCAATTAGTAGACCCTACTAGTGGAAAATGCATAGCAAGGGCTCATGTAACTCAATTAAAAAGATATTTCTTGCCAAAATATTAAAAAAAAAGTCCATGCCCCCCAAATGGAGTAAGTGATATTAGTTAAGAACTTAGAAGTACGATACACATACACACATATATACACAACATACACTCTCTTTGTGTCTGACACCCCTTGTGACTTGGGCTATGCTTCGCGAAGGCATCACCTTCAAGGAAGGGTCAGGCACAGAGGGAAATACACAAACACACACTTGGCCAACCACCGCCTCCAGTCATTAGGTCTTAATTTTTTTTTCTCTCCAAGTTTGTGCGCGACAAATGAAATTGCCTCCAGAGACTTTTTGTTTATATTTTTTTTTATCTGGTTGCAATTTCAACCCTAATGCACTGGAGGAAGGATGAGTATTCCCTTGCACCGGAGAGGGAATAAGCCAATACACTTACACACACACACTCACACACACACACCCAAACACCAAACACACACACATCACATAAATGTAGTTTTGTTAGTAGGCCTACTACCCCCATATAATAAATGTTTGTTTATATTTTGTCTCAATGTAGAAGAGGCATGCCTATTCAATGATGAATTTATTATTATCATATTCAATCAATTATATCACTATTGCACTTGGAATATGTTATTGTTGTTATGTAATTTTGTTGTTATTTGAAAATATTTATTATTGTTATTTAATTTATAGATCAATTTGACCCCCCATCATATTTAAATGGAATCTCAAATAACTTACTCATAAAATAACGGTTCTGCATTTCAATCCATAGCTCTCAAATTAATAGTTTCAGATTTTGATTACGTTGCTAATTAAATAACAGTTACAGATCAATCACACCTTCCTTCCTCCTTCAGCTGCCGGGGAGAGGGGGGGGAGATTGTGACATCATTCATATAACCGTCACACCAGCTTTTGTTTGAAACTCGACCTCAGCCCTGCCCAGTCTAGACCAAGGTCAAGGTTCAGAGTGCAGAGGGTATACCCGGCGGCCCAGGTAAGTCGTCGCTCTCTCGCCTGCTGACCGTCGTCCAGTCAACATCATCCTCCACCACGATGCAAGAGTAAACTTCTTCAGCACGGTCATGGGGGAGAGCGGGGGAGCTGGAGCTGGTATGTAAGAAACTAATTGGCAGTCAAATTAGGCCCGATACGATCCTTCCAAATTCCAAATTAAACAACTTATTATTCTCGGTACAATTATTATTCTTTATTTAGAATCATTATACTCAAGGCTTAGCCTGTCCAAACAGATCCTCATAATTTCCGAGTGCAGTTTTCAGTCAGAATAAAATTAAGGGGTCAAGTATTTCATTTCCTGCTAGTATTTTCTATCGTTTATTAATCTATTAACGTCAAAAATGGCTCTCCAGGGGGGAAAATATAATTCGTGGAATAAGATCCTCCCGACTGCATCTGCAGGAATCATGTTAGAGACCGAACCGTTCCACAATTAATTAAATAACGGCCCACCATGCTACAATTCGATTGAATAAGCCAAAGAACTCGGTGAACTCCTAACCAATTACTCGCCCCGAATGTTCACCTAATGTCAATAATGTGAGGCTGTGGACCACTCGACTGTGTGCTTGTATCAATGACGCTTCACATCCGCTGTGACTAATGACCTGTAAAGCGCTTCGACTAATGACCTATAAAGCGCTTTGAGCTTCGCCACTTCAAAGCTCAGACCTCACCGCAAACTGTAGTTAAATTGAATTAAATCCATACTTCTTGCAAATGAACTTAGCCTGTATTTTTCTATTTATCTTTTTTTCTATGCTATGTTTATAATTTTAATTTCTCACTACATCTTCAAGAATTATACCCCCTTAGTTATCATCTAACATTTAGTAAATCTGGTGCCATATTTATCACCGCCACATTTAAAACGAAACGTAGACCCATTTTGAGCTACACTTAATAATTATTTCTTTACAAAATAAATCGCTTTTAACAATTTATCGCATCTTGATATACAGAATCCTTAGGTGTGAAAGTTTAAATTTTATTACCTTCAAATTTATATAATCTCGATTATAGTTCTATGTTTATAAGAATACCCCTTATTTCAAATAAGGCAAAAGTGATATAAGAAGGGCTAAGGAAAATAGTGTAAAGAAGAAACGTCAAAAGTAAGGAAATTATTCGATTCAGTTAAGAAGAATTACAATAAAAGATACTTTTTAAATTCAGGCGTGGAACAATAGCAGTAAGGATTGTGAACAACCGTCAAGGAAAGATAAGGTTGCTCGAGTTTAAAGTTTAAACTGTAAAAAATCCAAATGAGTTTAAAATCTATCTGATTTGAAGTATGCGTCCTAATTCTATTCCAGTGATCACAAAGCTTTAGCGTTGTAATATAACTTTGTTTTGTAATGAACCTAGTTTTTGAAATGGCTATCAAATTCATCTAAAGCAAAATGTTTAATATATTGTATTATGAGTCAAAAGGAGATCTTTTATTATTTTATCCTCGGTTCATTGCTCCTTAGCCTTCACGTTAAGAAAGATTTCATTTGTTGAAGATTAAAATTTATTGCTTAGGTAGGCCTACACTTAAAAAATCTTTATCGCTAGTGATCTATTCTAATGTATTAAGTATATTATTCAACAGACTTGAATATTCTACATATTAGAAAGTGTCATTCATATGTTAGAAATGATTACTTCAGGGATGAGTTAAGAAAATAACGTTAATAATCCAATTAAATTTGTAATTATATTATTTAGAATACCACAAAAATTGCCTGCTAGATGATACAACTACCTATTCTATGTAGTGAGGGATAATAATAGCGTTCACTATTATTTTGTTTATTCAAAGTAATGGACTGCCTTTAAATATAATCTAACATACACTGAGTATTAAATTCGTAATTTAATATAAATCTTATTTAACTGAACGGTATTAAAATATCCCTTAGTTAAAAAAACGAAGAAAGTATAGCAATCCATGACCGACGTCATTACCGACTTCGTGAAGGAAAAACGATCACTAGTAGAAAAGAGGATCGAATTGATTCTCCAAGAGGAAAGCTTACGTCCAGAATTAAAGCTCTTCTCAGAAGAAAGATAATCTTGTCCCTGAACACTACATCTCGTTACTACAAGGATCAAACCTACTCAACTGCCTTCCGTTTATCGCCTCTCACTGGCAGTCCCTCCTTCCGGTGCACAGTGGGGCAAACAGTGGCATTTCCTGGCAGAAACTATTTACACTTACTTTTATGTAGAGTAATTACTGCAAAAGGTTTTTTTCAGTAAAACTAAAATTAAAATTACAAATTTTAACTCAAAATTAAACTTTATATCAAGTAATGCACTCATAGCACAAATAAAACACATTAAGTTAAAACAACACAATTCCTTTATTTACAAAATAACTTCCTCGTCATCGCTTTCGCCATCATCCTCGTCATCTGCGTTGAATCCAACCTTAGGAATAGAAAGAAGGTTTAATGCTTCTTTTGGAAGCTTCCTAGCTTTTTTACGGGGCAGTTTCCTTTTGCTTGAAAGGACAGGATCCGAGCTTAATAAAAACCAAACCAAAATGTCGTAATTACATTTCTCTCGGCTGCACTTTCGTGAATGGTGCTCACGGTATTTCTTAAAGTCCTTATTACGGGCTTCCTGCGCCTCTTCACTTAGCTGCCCTATGGGCAAAATGGCCGAGCTGATTATTTCAGGGCCGTGTATGAGATATTTGTGGAGGCTTGGTGACATAGGGTACCAAGGATATTGTTCTGTGTAGTACCTCGCAGTGTCAAGAGCAAATCCTCTGAAGGCGTCAATGTTTATTTCGTGGCCACTCGATACCGCAACTAGAATTGTATGGAGCATCTTTATAAGCTTGACATCAACCCCGGTTATGTCAGATGACGTTTCTGCATTTAAGAAAAATCTTCTTGCTGTGTTACCATCATTACTGTTCCCAAAACCGGGCTTTGGGATATCAACAAGCAGTCCACATTTCTCCTTAAACTCTTTTTGGATTCTTTTCTTTGTTTCTAAGACGGTTATTTTGTCTACTTCAGTGCGGGCCTGCCATTTTTGAATGGGTATTTTATATGCTAAATGGAGAAGATTCTCAAAAAATCTGATCCAGCCATGGAGAATCGAAAGACCAAACTGTAAGTTTTCTGCCCTAACATGTTTCTTGGTCACGTTTTCAATAGAGTTAAACTCTTTGGATGTTGCCCCACAGATGAAGCATCGTTGAGTAGAAGAATTATTTGCCAGGGCATTACAGACTTTTCCATCTACCATGGAAAAAGTAAGGTGATGGTTCACTTTAACACTCTTATCACAAACGCTACCCTCTGTACTAACAAGTTGTTCAATTTCCTTGTCCATCCTATTCTTTTCTGCAACAGACATTTCAGTTGATTCTTTTGCATATACTATCATTACTGGCCGACAATATCTCGTAGAGGAAGGCCGAGGATTTTGCCAAATTACTTTTTGGTCATTCTCTCTAACACCACAGACTAAGCGAATGGGTACAATCGAGGTTATGAAAACACTCGAGTCATCTGCCTCAACACCATGGAAGGCTTGTTTGTAAGGACTATGTCCTGAGGAACCGTCAAACCCCCACTTATAGTAAATATCTAGGTTTTGTAGCTCGTCTTCGTTCAAAGTCGTAAGAACCTCTTCTTGAACAATTAAAAGTCGCCTAACAGTATGATCGAGAAGAGCTTGAAGTTTAACTTGTGCTGCTGTGGGGGTTATTGTTATATTTTCCTTGTCAGGAAAGCAGAATATTTTCGCCAACTGTAGTTTCTTGTAAGACGGAAATCTTTCAGTGTCTTGCGCCCTAATCAGTTCATACTGGTGTTTTGTAAGTTCAGCGTCAACCAGTAATGCCAACGCATCTTCAGTAGACATCATTCGAGTGTGGCTTGAAGCAGATATATGAAGTGCTTCCATCAAATCACTTGCCCGTTCACCAGGAGTATCGCATATTTCTTTGACGATTTTTGCAGCCTCTGTATAGCCTGAAGCTCTTAAACTCATCTGAGCAGCATAAGTAAGCTCCGAAGTAGATGTTGTTTGACGAAGCACTTCTGTTTTCTGGCGTTTAGTCCGCTCAGCACAGTCTTCAAACATCATTTTAGGACGTCCAGTTTTCTTCTGATTTTGCTCACTATATAATACAAATGAAACTGAACTATTTAACCAATCAGAGTTTTTCTTTAAAAATCTTTCTTCAGTCCTACTTGATTCCGCCCATCTTGCTTTAAATTGTGATTTAAAGTGTGAGAGCTTGTTTGTAAGTTCCTGTAAACATTCATCTGGGCAGTTTGTGGCATTTTTAACATACATTTTTAAGTTTTCAAACTTTTTTTCAATGCAGTTATCTTCCGACTTTTTGAGAACATCGTACAGCTCCTGCCGTTTTATACTGAGAGCTCTTGTACGGCCTGAAAAGTACATACTGTAGTAATTATTGTATTTTGAAACAAATTTATTATGAAATAATTTTTGATAGACTTTATTCAAATTTAATCTTCGAAAAATTAATTAATTTCAGCATTTAAATTAGTGATTAAAATAGCCCATTAAATTGGACTCTCAATATTGAAAACTTATTTTCAATGAGATATCTTGTTAAGTATGTTCTTGCTTTCAAAAGATAATGCATTTTGTTAAACAAAAGATAATTTTTTCACCTTACCTACTTTAAGCTTTACTTTATTTCTAAACCGAATGGAAAATCTCCATGAGCTACAAAAGCCGCCTGATTAGAAAATAGTTTCCCAATATGTTTTTCGGAATGCTGTTGCCCTTATCTAGGACTGACAAAATAGATAAGCCATGGGTCGTATTAGTTGTTTATAATTTTAGATGGGCAATATTATTACTGTGTTTATATTTAGTTCTTAAAAATGCAATGTATTTATTATATCACTATAAGTTATTCCATTTCACAACATTAAACATTTTAAAAGTGTTGGCCATTTTTGTGATATTGTGTCAATATTCATTGAATACCCTGTACAGGATCTTACAAACTAGTTGACATTTGTTTAGATTAAGTTCTGTTTCCACATATTATCAAGACTATTAAAATTATATCCAATTTGTTATAAAAATTAAAAAAATTTCAAGAGTCAAGCTCGTGACCTCTATTTCTGGAACACCCTGTATTCCACTTCCGCCTCAACCCCCATGCTTGTAGACGTTTAGTATGAGGTTCACAAGGGTCTAAAGAACAACTACTGTGCCAATTTTCATACATCTGGCATAATTTCCTCTGCTTTCACACTTTTGTCTAATTTGGCTAGGCTATACATAAAGGGTGAGTGTTAATCCCCCCCCTTACTTTTTTTCACATTTCTAAAAATAAGTATCCCAGACCCCACCCAAACATTAATGGGTAGTGGGTAGTAAGTGCCTCGTTTTGAGGGGGTACTCATTTTCGGCCGCCATCTTGGATCCGCCATATTGGATCCAAAATAAATTTTTCAAATGTAACAGTGGTGTTGTCAAGCTAGATTATTTCACTGATTACAATGCCGCAAGCCGTTGTTTAATATCTCAATTTGTTCTCATGAGATGAGTACTTTTATTTTCTTTATTTTCAACCAATTTAAACATTACAAATTGATAAAATAGGCCCAAAACCACAAAATAATGCTATATAGTGATGAATAACCACCATCAGTCGTTGTTGAGTTATTTCCACTTAACTTTCACCAATGGAAATTTCTTGGCCGCCATCTTGGATCTGCCATTTTGAAATGAAGTAAGTTATTTCAAATAAGGAGATGGTATTGTGACACTTCATATCAAACTAGCTTTTTACGCCGAATTCAATACCGCAACCCGTTTTTAATTATCGTTTTTAGTTTTCAAGATATTGACAAATTTCTACAAAAAATCTCGAAAAATATGAATTTTTCAAAAACTAAATTTTATATCTGAAAACGTTTTGCGGCATTGAATTCGGGATAAAAAGTTAGTTTGAGTCGCAATACCATCTTCATATTTGAAATAACTTACCTCATTTCTAATTGGCGGATCCAAGATGGCGGCCGAAAAATTTACATTGGTGAAAGTTAAGTGGAAATAACTAAACAATCACTGATGGTGGTTATTCATCACTATCTAGCATTATTTTGTGGTTATGTGCCTATTTCATCAATTTGTAATGTTTAATTTTTTGAAAATAAATAAAATAAAAGTACTCATATCTTGAGAACAAATCAAGATATCAAAAAACGGATTGCGGCATTGTAATCAGTAAAAAAATCTAGCTTGAAATGATGGGTCACAACACAACTTTTACTTTGAAAAAATTATCTTGGATTCAATATGGCGGATCCAAGATGGCGGCCGAAAATGAGTACCCCCTTGAAACGAGGTACTTACTACCCAATAATGTTTGGGTGGGGTCTGGGATAGTTATTTTTAGAAATGTAAAAACAAGTAAGGGGGGGACAATTAAAACTCACCCTGTATAAAACATTAAACAAGATAAATATTTTTTTCTAAGGCAAGGGCAGCTTGGGGCAGAAAATTTCTGTATATCCTCAATACTGAGTTTTCAAGCTGCAGATTGATAAAAAAATTTCTGCTTGGACGGGTTTGGAAGGTAGTTAAAACCTTACTAAAAGTTATTATAAATTTCTACCAATAACTCATAAAACAATCTTTTTAAAGAGTTAATAAAATCCATTCCCTAAATATTTACAACAAATATTACAGTTTAGTTGAAGAAATACATACCTGAACTTGATGATTCCATGTCACAAAAGTGTGTAACTCATTAACTTAGAAAGAGAAATAATATTAAGTATACAAATTGAAAATTGGGAAGCCACCGTGCGTCTAGCCTCTGTACAGTAGGGGTAGTTTCGCCGACTGTTTATCAGCACTGAACGGGTTATCAGCCTCAAGAATTTCATTTTCATGTATGGGGAGGCTCGGAGTTTCAGATAAGAAAGTAATCAGATAAAAAGAAATATTTTGTATTTTAGACTTTCTGCCACGATTTTTAATTATTTGCCCCACTGTGCGGTGATTAAAACGTGTACATCCTAAGAAGGGTAGATATTTCATTAAAAAAAGTTTATAAAAATACTTTTGATTTGAGCAGCAGCATTTTTTAAAGATTTAACGTGTTGTTTATTTGTTAGATCCCTTTGTCTGCAAACTTTAAGAGTTGCACTGATGCAAAGCTTTAGTTGTATGAATTTGTTGAGGGTGTTTGACCAATAATTAGAAAAAAATCTTTTTTTTACTATCGCATTTAATTAAGGGGTAGAGTAGGAACGAGTTGGTAGCATTCATTTGAGTAATGCTGGTTGCCTAACCAAGTTATGCAGGCGCAAAGTTCAATTTCTTGGTACAACACCATAGGAAAAGTTTTGAAAATTAATTTATCAATTTTTAGGGACTTTTATGGTATTGATAGGCCAGCTTAAAATTAACATAATTTTCAAAGCTATAACATAGCAGAGAAATAATTTATTAAAATAAAAAAGATTCAAATTTTTATGTTTATGTTTTAGGCATTAATAAACCATAAACATTCCCAGAATATAAGCCCTGTAGTTTAAGCGGTTTTTCCCCTCTACCGAAGTTGATATTTTTGGCCTGTTTTTGACAGTTTGGACTTCTGTAACTCTCATAGTTTACATTAAAATAATTATAAAAAAATCCCTTGTTGTTGTCTCACAGTAATGAAAAAATTAAGAAAAATATATAAAGTCATTTTAAAAACTTTGGGGGGGGGGAGTTCAGAACTTGAAATTATATAGGTGTTTTGTGATGGATTAAAATTCCAGAAATAAAAGACTGGACTTAATATATTTAAGTTTACATTTCTAATTATTGTGATGCAATATCCACACAACCTTTTTGCCCAATAATTTTCAGTCTCATAGATTGTTATATTATCATTCACAGTATTTCAGTTACTAAACAAAAGAAGAGCAACATTTAGGTGAAGCCAGCGAATCTACAGGTAATGCTAGGTTTACTCTAGCATGTAGCAACTGGCTCACTTTTGCTGGCTTGTAAAATGAGACAAAAGTGTCCAGTGTAAACCTTAAATTACTTGCTACTTTAAGTAGATGTCATTTGTGGCATTTTAATAACGCCAATAAACCACGTCATTTGTAGTTTATACGCGATTTTGTACGTGTTACTTACGAGCGAGTAAAGTAACAACGCTTCTAAATCTAGTCTAAACCATCTAATTAGCAGCCATATATGTTCAAAATAACAAGCTTTGGTATCTTTATACGGTTTAAGCAATTTATTATTGAAATGATACAAGTTGTTTTTTCTTATCGATTAGGAATTAATTGTTATCCGAATTTTGTAATTTACAACCTTTATTCGTTGTGTTTAAAACTTAAAGGACAGTACTGTAGCAGTAAGTCCGTTTGTTGGATCTTGGAGTATCAAACAGCTTTTAGTTAAGCTGTGTTAATTCCACTTTGAGATTCCAAACAAGAAATTGAGAGCCTCGTTCATTTTCACATTTCTTGCCATTAAACTACAGCCAGTGCAGACCATTATACAGAGATTACCAACTTCTTGCAACAATTCACTAGATTCTTGAAGAGCATCCAAGTGGAATATCTGGTGACAATCAATTTTCATTTTGGAATGTTAAGATGTAATTACACACTTCATACAATTTCTTCAGAACTATAACATTAGGAGGGATTTTAATTACGGTAAAATAAAATTTAAATCGATCGAATTTTAAAAAGATTGATTGTATTAAAACCTTATACTGGTCTCTCTGAAGATTGTTTTTTTTAATTTATCTGATAAATCAGGCCGCGTAAAAACAACCAAGGGCTTAGTAGGGATATTGAAAAAACCATTCACCGCTTCATTTTAGTGATTTTAAGGTATACAAAACTCGACTAAATCTTAAAACAAATAGGCAAAACTACTATCATCTAACATATCGTAATTTGGGTAATAGTATTAGTATAATACTAGCAAAAAATGTGAGAAAGGTCAACATATGTCTCGAATGGAAGTGTGAAAATGACCTCTAGAAAACGACGTCGTCATCTTGATGGACGTGGGTTTCAAATCCGTCAAACTTCTTACATTTGGAAAATTGTGGGCTTTAAAACTTAACTGCGCTAACACTTCAAATATCTGTAGAACATTAATTCCATAACCACACCGTAAAATAACGTTTGAGGTTAGACACCTATAACCTTTAAAAGGCCTACTATTGAAAAGATTAACGTAAATTGAAGGGCTTTAAAAATGTATATATGTTTTGAAGTATAATATTATTATATACATATTTTATAACCTTTATAATAGTATATTTCATTACAAGGACCTAAAGTGACGCTTTTCGTACAAGGTCCAGTTTTACAACCGAGGCTGTAAGCCGAGGTTGAAAAATTACCGAGTAACGAAAAGCAGCTTTAGGTCCGTGTGATGAACTATATTTTTCGTTATATTGCTCAATACAATACGTAAACTACTTAAGAAAACAAAAATGTTACAGCTTGTTTACCTTTAAAGATGCCTTCAAAAGATGCCACCGTCTTGTTCTTGCTATTTGAAGCAATCAGCTGATTGTCTGTTTCATTTGTGTTAGGGTAGACTGACAACAATGAACAACTATCGACGTATCGAACGCATGTAATAATCGATTGGTGAAATGAGCGAGTTTGACAAATTGATTAAACTGACAACAATGAATGTTTCGATAATAACGATGAATGTTTCGATTATTTGTTATCGAATGAATATTGTTCGATTATTACGACGTACTCGGCAATTTTTGACTTTTATAGTCCTAGGACTATAAAGAGTCAGCTGGTATCGAGTACATCAGCTAGGAATAAAAAGAGTGTATTTAGGTCCGGAAAACATGCATTAAAAACATCTGTTTTTGAAGCAGTATAACGAAAAATTAATTTATAATATTCATTTAATTCCCATTCATCATTTATACCGTTCGAACTACGAGCGGCTGAGTAAACAAAACAACTTTGATTAAAATTAACATTATTAGGAATGAGTGGGGTATCAATAATTTCTTAAATAGTCGGGCTTGACAAATGAACCTTTTTCAAATTTAAGGCTAACGCTCCAGCTACATATAAGAACGTAATTACTAAATATGTATATTTAATCCGTGTCCTGGAACTTTCCTCATGACAACACGTTATGGGTGGTTTTTGTGCAGGCAATATAATATTTCTTAATACATTTTAATTAAAAATTTGTTGAGACTTTGTAGTATGTTTTTGTAACTATTCAAATAATTCTCCAAAAATAGGCCTACCCTTAAGGCTAAGAGTTCAGAAAATCAAATAAATAAAAGCAATCGTTTATTGTCAGAGCTCTTTGTCAATGTTACAAATGGTTTTGTTAAACGAAACAAAAATCAAATATTACATTTATAACCATTATCTCATTCGTAATCGTAGATTTTAACCATCATAAGATTACTTCTTGTTTCAATAATTATTTTCTTTCTATATTCTGCATGACATAAGACACTGGGTTGTTTGCCGTGAAATAAATTGACTTAATAAGTAAACATGTTTTAAAATTTTAAACTCTTTTTTCAAAGTAAATCTGTAATTTTTACTTAGGGTGTCCAACAAGAAACTGTAGACCTAAATTTTTATATTTCTCGTTCTAAGGCTTCCTTGATTACATTTAAGGCGATAATTAAGGCTCTGTATACAGTTTAAAAAACCATATTGACTTATAACATTTATCTTTTTGAATATTAATTTTCAAGCTTCAATGGAATATTATGTACCAACTAATATTTGACTCACGTTGCATAAAATACGTGGCAAACTGAACAAATCGTTCGGTTTTTAAGCCATTTTAGGACTGAGGAATAAGCGACGATTACATTATATTACATATTTAAGGTTTTTTGAAAGCATAAAGCATCGAATTTGCTATTTAAGTACTTGTGCTCGTCGATCTCAATCTTTTTATTGTATAACAGGCTACTATTTATTAAAGATATGCGACGAGTGTTCGAGCATTATTTTTATTAGTCCTTAGACATAGTTGACATGAAAGCTGATAGGCAGATAACTCAGATCAATATTACAGAGACGTTTCCGTTTCAAAAGTTCCATTACAGTTTCTTATTTTACATTTCACCATCTTTAATCTCTAAGTGATTATTTTACCTATTTCTTTAACAAGAAAAAAGTAAAACTTATTTAAAGTCTATCCTACTTGAACCTTAAAATACCACGAACTTCATTAATTCTTTTTATAAAACTATTTCATTTTTATTGGAAAACTATTTTCATCTCTTTAACAAATACACTCCATATTGTTCTCCTAGTTTTAACTAGGACAACTCTTTCATCTACTGAACATTTAACTAGTCTTTCAATAAGCCATATATCCCAATAAAACATATTAAAAAATGATTAAAATAAAAGGTATAAAACCAAGAAAATTTAAAATTTTCACAGGAATTGACGTAAAATTCTCGTAATTTTACATAAAGGTAATGCAATGATGCTATAAAATCAATAAAATTAATTGAATTGAATATTAAAGAAATAGCATAAAACCATTTCACATATTAATCGAGTATTACCTTTTCCTTTGAAAACCTCCGGGTTATTTATTATTTATGGAGGATAATTAAGTAAGATAACTAAATAAATCGATCGTTACTGGCTCAGTTTCGAAGAACGTAATTGCCGATATCTCTCCGAAACGTTTGAATAACGATCATTTGTTATTGTTTCAGTGCTCGCCTAACCTGGAACATTTGTTATTAATGATCACATGAGGTTACATTTGTTTAGACAGTAAAGCATTGTACTGATATACAAAAAAAGGCTTTCAATATTTATTCTTAATTGAATTAAGAAAAATTTAATTTTGAAGTTATTTTATTTCGTTTTTAATTAATAAACACAATTGCAATTGTTTGGACTTCAAGAGCTGCGTAAAAAGAAACCACATTGTCGCATATTTCATGCAAGTCATTATAAATAAACAAAAGTGTACTGGGTGAGAATGTGAAAGAAGATTCAAACCATGAAAATAAAAACTAGCCGTACAGCTTTCAGACGGGTTTTGGTAGCATAACTACGATGTTTACGAAATATGTACAAATCCAACAAATAAAAGTAGGACAGGGGAAATATATATTACTGTAATGGCTGGCAGCCTGTTTCCGGCAAGGGAGTAAACAAACGGAAACACTTGTCGCAGGGTGGCCAACCTTTGTCGTAAATAACTTTTACTGAGAGCAGAATGTTTTTAAGTTTTTTCGTCAAATATATCATGGATATTATATATCAGCCTGGGGTACGGGGTAACCAACAGCCCCGAAACAACGAATATATGTAAATAACGATCTTTTGAGATAATAATATCCTTATATCATAATACTATAATGTATTTACTTATTTTATTTGAATCAGATTATATCGCTTTGGATTCTGTGTTAAATGATGAGTTCATTTTTTAACATTATTTTAAAAACCGTTGATCGAAATTATAGGATGATATAAATGTTATTATCAATACCACAGAGGTAATGTAGGACTGCATCAAACTCTATTTTAAGCAGATTTATGATTTTAAATACAGTTTTTTCAACTTGTTGTGGGCGGCATGTTAAAATTCTCTAAATTGGTAATGTTCATTCCAAATATTAAAGGCAAAAATACTTCAAAATATTGTGGCAAAACTACCTAAAAAATTAATTCCAACTATATCTTATTTTAATAAACATTTAAAATCTTCAAAAATACCATTTGTCCTTTTAAATACTTGCATAAGCTTAGCGTAAAAAGAATTTTCCTCGTCCCACAGTGACTGTTAACAGGCTCTCGACAGTAATTCTTCAGGTAAGTGACAGTAATGGACAAGTTAAATTGCTCACCTCTCCTTTAGCCGTATTTGAAACTTCGAAATGCACCTGCTGTTGTTACAAATTGGCTTTGCATGAATATGAAAGGATAATGTGTTTAATGAAAATCTATTATAAAAATGAGTATCAAAACGTATGTAGAAATATGTGCTCAAAACGCTCGTTGTAGCATAAGGAAAACATTTAAAACCAGTTGTTAAAAGAACCTCAGTCGATATTTTGAAAACTTAAGTGTTTGAAATAGAAATAGAGTATTAAAGTTTTAATACCGCAGGAATTTAAAAGTTGAAATTTAGTAAACAAGCGTAATTTGGTTTACTAACTATTCAATACGAAACCCCAAATCATCTGTTGCTTATCATTCATTACATTAAATGCTTAGAAATGTCATCTGCGGTATCATGTGAAGTGTCATTTAAATTAGATAGCCCAATGAAAACATTGAAAGCATTACGATAATATAGCAAACAGCTCGAGTGTTTATTTTCATTGTTTAAAGATGGATAAACACAGTTCGAACGGTACTGACAATTTCCGACTACACGTTGCAGCAGAGCGAAGGCAACATGACAGTTTTCTATGTTTTTGGATGGCTCCATCCAATGGCTGAACTGTTTCACTCAAAAAACAACAATGTAATGTAACAGTTCTATTCATCCTTCTATATTATTTATTTTTTTAGCCAAATACAATGGTTAGATTTGTGAAATAATTAAGTTTATTCCTAAAAAAGTTAGGCTTTTAAAACTTAAATCCTTTTAACTCTTACACCTGAATTTTCCACAGGCAAACGGTTGATGACTTTTTGTTTGGCAACTACTATACCTATGAAATTATTATCAAAATCCTTGAAGCCGTTTAGGAAAAAAATCTAAAATTTTAATTTTTTACAAAAACTTAAGAACATTTGGTGATATTGCGATTTTATTTTGAGATATCTGCTTTTATTCATTCTTATCAATTTTCAGAGCTCTCTTTTACGTTAATTTAATCAACAAGTTTTATTATTTATTTGTTGGAATGCTACAGTGTTTTATGAAATAGCAGAGATAATAATTTATTATACAACAATAATATAAATATATTGCATTTTAAGTGACATCAAGTCAAAGACTCTAATAACCTGCCTGAGACCCAAATTTATCTATGCACCTATTTATTTGCATGTAAGTGTTTCATGTATCAATTCTTGGAGAAATCAATAAACGAGTTGAATTGAATTGATATTGTGATTCTTTACCTAAATGAAACTCGTCACCATAATTGTTTTATCATCGCACTTATAATAGTTTATGTATACAATTCTGCGATTGATTGGAACGGGTTTGGAGTTACTGAGGGGAAAATTCCTTGTAATCATAGTAAAAACTCGAAATGTGGGTCTATACTTGATGTGAAAAATAAAGCATTGCAACATCATTAGAGCTTCAAAGGCAAGCACTTTTTATTTTGGAATCATCCAGAAAGTTCGCCTCATTAGTTACCATTAGTTAATGAAGCTGGAATTCAAGGAAATTAAATTGACTTGATGTAAATAATAATTATAATCATTTATCATTATCATAATGATTAATTATCATTAATTATTTACTTCCATTTGCCATTTTAATTGTCATTCCTTTACCCATCCTTTTATTTTCATGTCTCTTCGTCAAAATTTCAACATGTGTTTAATCGGGAATTCTACTTTTCAATCATTATATTAATTTTTATACGCTACCGAATAGTGGACATTTTAGCGAATTTCCCCTATAGGGAAGAAGCTATTACCGTAGGTCTCATGGTAAGACCTAAACTCGGGACCACTATAACTTTTCGTTTTGGGGCCCCCAGAAGCAAAAAACACTATTCGTTCGAATTTATATATATATATATGTGTGTCTGTTAGCACGATAGCGGCCGCAAAAATGGTCCGATCTTCATGAAATTTGGTACGGACATGTAAAGTGGTAATCAATTGGACGAGTTCGTGAACCAGCCCGATCGGACCACCGGAAGGGGGGGTAAAGGGGGATAAACCCCCCCAAAAATGGGTTTTTAGAGTTTTTTACATAGAAAAATAAAATTTATCGAATTTTTGTAGGCACCATTGAATTCAGCTCAAAAAAACAAACAATTTAGTATTTTAAAACACTGCTCCATGTCCATTGGTTACCGAGATATTGAAAGTGGTAAACACAGTACGTTGTCCCAATGTTAACCTTATGGAAAATAAAGAAAATTCTATATCTCGCTTATTTCTCAACATATATTGATAAAACTTGGTAAATGGCTTCTTCTAGTTCAGATCAACTAAATATTGAATTAAAACCACCCAGTTTTAATATACCTGTTGCAGCACACCTGCATACTCATTCCCCATGTTATTCTTATGGAGCTTACAAAAACATGTCAAATCTCGCTATGTAGGATTGAAATATGTTGTTTTGCATTTGAAATTCGCTGAGTATGCAGGTCTGCTGCAACGGGGGTATTTTAAATCATGTTTTCAATAATGTGGCTTTATTACACTTATAGTATTATACCTAAGACACTATTATTGTATTCTTAATTTGCAATATTAAAGTTTATTTTGTGTATACTAATGTAATAAAATATTTATATTTTTCAATCATTTATAGTCTTTTTAATTTACTTAATCGTAATCTGGGAAAGACTGCATATTAAGTCCCCAGTTTGATAAAAATTATTTCCATAAAACTGTTAATGACAAAATATAAAACACTTCACTCGGTGCTGTATTGGAAATGGTTTTAATTTAGTATAAATCAATAAAGTCACATCACTGTCGATTTCAGTCCAAAAGCTATATAAGTTGTCAATTCATCGGTTGATGTATCCGGCTCAGCGATATAATTGAGGGATTACAGGGAGGCTCTCAGCCGCTGATGCCGCTCAGCGCGCTGAACGTTCATTCACTCCATCAGCCGAGTTGAAGTTAATAAGAAGATCAGAGTCACTGCAATAATGGCGTTAATAAATAGTTTCATAAAATTTGGTAGCTTGACTGTAAGTTTGGCCTAGCGTTACAAAAACTAGATTAAACATTTAATGTTTGATCGGACCTAGAATTTTCAAGTTTTTTACAAACTTCTAAATTAATTTTATAATATTACACGTTTCATAAAATGCCAAACGAACAGATAGAAAATATAAAATTACTTAACATCTTACAGTAGTACAGAAACGCATTCAAGTTAAAAAATAAACCGTTATCTTAATCTTATTAAGTTTTGCATGTATTTACTTTGAATAGGAGTATTGAGTTTTAATAAATTCATAAGGCTTTGAGTGATTTTTTGTGAGTTATTTACTAATTTTTAAGATATTTCTGACTACATAGTTTTATCTTTATTAAATGTCTCAAAGTGTTTTAATTAATTAAGGAAACACTACAAGGAAAGTCTTGGTACAAACTGAGTGAGTGATTATAGGTGCCACTTGTTTTGTATTTTCAATAAACTTATTTGAGCATTACGTGAATTGCCAATAAATACCCATTTTTAAAGACAAATGAACGTTAAGACCTTTTGGAACCTTTATATCAGTTTCTAATTATTTATTTTTTACTAGCTGTTTTATACTTGGAATCCTCTAAAAGTTGAGTTATTTCATTAATCTACAGGGTGTCCCTAAACAACCTGGTCCCCTTTTGTGTTTTTGTTCCTTGCATAGAGACAAACAGATTTTGCAACATAACCATGGGTCTCCCATGCCTAGTTTTCCGTCTGTCTGTCTGTATGTGTTTTTTACAAACAAATTAATAACTCCTAAACGGTTTGAGGTACAGCGTTGAAATTTTGCACAAATGTTTATCTTATTAGTTCCTATCTACGTTTGAAAGTATACCAAAATATCGTTAACCGTTTCAAAATGAAAACCGTTAATTTAAACAGAAAATTGCAAGATACACAAAAGTAAGTCCATTTTATGTAGTTTTCAGTGATACCTTGTTTGTTGAGATCGGATGAAGATTCACTGAGAAATTAGTTTTTTTTTTGTAATGGATGACCACTTTTCTCCATATAAACAATATTAAAATACGGGGTGTTAAAAATCAAACTTTGACGGCTTATATCCACTTAACTATTGAGTTTAGGAAAAAATGTCAAAAAAAATAGTTCTTAAACGTCATAAAATACAGGGTGTTCCATAAGAAAAATCAAAGTTGTCCGCCATATTGGAAAATGGCGACCATTCACAAAAATGGAATTCATATTTTTAAATGTCTTAAAAAAGTAGGTGAAGTCCCCCGTTTAAAGTTATCTCTAAATCCAATAGTTTCTGAGATACCAATGGTGGCACAGTTAAGCTGGGCACGCCTTAATTTTAACACTGTTTAAATGGAGAAAAGTGGTCATCCAATGCGAAAAAAATTAATTTCTCAGTAAATATTCATCCAATCTTAAAAAAAAAACAAGGTATCATTGAAAACAACATAAACTTGACTTACTTTTGTGTATCTTGCAATTTTCTGTTTAAATTAACGGTTTTCGTGAAATTTGGCATAAAAAATTTAAATGGCCGCCATTTTGAAACGGTTAACGATATTTTGGTATACTTTCAAACGTAGATAGGACCTAATAAGATAAACATTTGTACAAAATTTCAACGCTGTACCTCAAACTGTTTAGGAGTTATGAATTTGTTTGTAAAAAACACATACAGACAGGCAGTCGGAAAACTAAGCATGGGAAACCCATGGTTATACTGCAAAATCTGTTTGTCTCTATGCAAGGAACAAAAACACTAAAGGGGACCAGGTTGTTTAGGGACACCCTGTATAATCATTTAATTTTTATTCTGCTTTGTTGTTTCGTGCACATATAAGTTTTAAACGTGCACTAATTGCAAAGTCGGTGGAATAAATTAAATGACTGATATACGAATAAGTACTTAAGATTAAATATTATATGCTCACGACTTTTTTGTTTCAGTACTTCAGTCAATCAGATTTGAAAGTTTACATTTTCATCTGCTGGATTCAGCAGCAGCAGATTCACAGTGGGGGTGTTTGTCAGTCGCCACTGTCGAGCTGTCATCCGACGGTTTAACGCATTAATTGATTATTGGGCGGCTGTGAAATATGGCCTTGTGACGCAGTGGTTTGTAACAGCTGAAGTCCTTGACGGTGGAAATAAATAATGAAAATGAGGGATATTCATGGTGGAAGCAAAGTTACCATTGCAGCCGTGTAGTTATTGTATGATGTTAACTACCTGCAAAGAGAATGATATGCTCTATGAAGAATGATTAAAAAACGCTGTTTTATAATTATTCTTATTAACAAATGCGGACTTAATTGGAGAATATCTTAGCCTACTCTGGCAGTAAAGTATAGATTTACTATAAAAAATTAACCTAAAAACACCTTTTGTTTTAAACATGTCAAGAGTAGTTTTACATAATTTTCTTTCGATTACAAGTACTTGAAGATTACTTTGATTATGATAGCATAGAAAAAAGTAAATTACTGATAGTTCATGTGTGTGTGTGTGAACCAGTGTTCTCCCCCTAGAAATTCTATATTAGGAAATTTTTTTTTTCAAAATATTAATTTATGTTAGTAAGATTTTATGTCAATATAGTTTTATTTAATTATATAACTATTTTTTGTCAGTCTTCCTTCTATTTACCAATTGGTTTTGGATTTAAGTAGGTAAAAAATATCAGTAAATTATTAATGATAATTGAAAACTATTCCAAAAGAATTATAATAAAATTTAAAAATATCACATATTACAACATTTCATGAGCGCAACAAACATTCTTAAAACACATGGATTTTTATTTTCAGATGATTTCAACGTCAATTTTACTGTCGCAACCTATTTTCAATTTATTTTTATGTTTACATAGCTCAGGGTCTTTCTCATTTACTCCCTTTGTAAAATTTAACTTTGAAACTTACACGTCGACAAGTTTCCCTTAAGTTTCTGACAGTTGAAGTTTCCACATGGTTTCCTCTTTTGAGTTTAGGTAAATTAAATTATACTTATATTAAAGGTTTGATGTTCCAACAAACTTGCACTGGACAGTTTGGATCTTGTCCTCATGCCGGCCGGCTGTGTATGTGTCAAATATTTTTTAAAGTTTTTTTAAATTTTTAAATTCAATGTGTAAATTATGTGTAGTTTCAGTTTTGTGCACACATTTTTTAACAAATGACGACTAATGAGAAAGTTCTTGTATGTCTTGAAAATGACATATTAAATGTCGAAACTTAAGTAGACATTATTATTTCTACACTAGAATTGAAGACGGTCAATAAGGTGCGTAACCTTTTTTATCAACCAAGTACTTTGGATAAACAATTCGATGTTATAGTGCTGACCGAGACATGGGTGGATGAAAGTAGTGCGAGTCTAAGTATGGATGGGTATGATGTGATTGTAAATAAAGAGAGTAAGAATCAAAATGACGGAGTGATTGTGTTTGTGAGAAAATGTTTTGCTGTGAGTTCTGAGGAAGTAAGTATGTGTGGGGCCACATGTGTGAAAGTCGGTATTAAGTTTGGCGGGGAGCGGCTGTCGCTGTTATCTGTGTACAGGAGTCCGTCGGGTGACCTATCTTTGTTTATCGATGACCTTGAATCGTACCTTGATAACAGGGACCGAGATTGGACACACTGGCTAATTGGCGACATTAATTGTTGTATACTTCCTGAAAATAAAGATGGTTTGTCTCAAAGATATCTTGATGTGTTATACGGGTCTGGTTATGTCAGTTGTATTGATGTCCCACCTAGAGTCACGGCTTTTTCTAGTAGTTGTATCGACCATATTTTTACTGATATGAAAAATACACAAAACATTAATTCGGCTGTAGTAAAGTCTGGAATCACTGATCATTATTTTAAAGTAGCTCAATTCCCTTGTAATTTCAATTTTAATAATAATTTCAAGTATGTTAACGAAACAAAAGTACTGGATTGGGATGTCGCTGGTCAACTCATTTCTGACCATAATTGGCTCCTAATTTGCGAACTTGCGGACGTGGATTTGAGTTGTCAAATGTTTGTTGAACAATTACAACAAATTATTCAACTTTCAACAAAAACTACTAAAATTTCGTCTAAATATTGTAAAGTTAAACCGTGGATTACATCTGGAATCGTCAAGTCTATTAGGGTCAGAGATGAGATGAGCAGGCGACTTAAAAATCAAACTTTATATACTGACCTCAAATTGCGTTTTAAAACTTACAGAAATACCTTGAGCAAAACAATTAAAGTAACTAAAAATCTTTTTTATCGCAACAAGATAATGGAAACTAAAGGTAATAAAATCAAACTTTGGAAAAATATTGCAGAAATAATAGGTTTAAAAAATGTAAAAATTCATTTCCAATCGTACATTTTCTGAACGGTACCAATCAAATTGAAACGGATGATGTAAAAAGAGTTGCTAATAAGCTGAATGATTATTATGTAGAGGTGGGTGCTAATTTGGCCAGTGCTGTCCCTCTACCTGCCGAGATAGCCGGTGAAGATGAGGATTTCCTGGCGGACTCCGCCTTCCGGCTGGAACCGATTTCGGAGGCTGAGCTCGAGAAGGTCGTAAACAATCTCAGGGGTGGGTCGGCCCCGGGGGAAGATCAGATTCCAGCAAATTTAATTAAGAAATTTTTTCACTTTTTGAAAATGCCGCTTCTTTATTTAGTAAACATTAGTCTTAGGACAGGCGTTTTTCCGAAATGTTTTAAAACTGGCAAAGTTATTCCGATTTATAAAGGTGGCGACAAAAGCAAATGAGTTAGTTTTAGACCAATTACACTGACAAGCGTTTTATCTATAATAATGGAGAAGAGCGTTAGACTTAAGCTTGAAAATTATTTATTAACTCACAATTTACTTTACGAAAATCAGTTTGGTTACAGAAAGGATAAAAATCTCAATGACGATCTTTTGTTACTGACAAAGAGTATTTATAATTTAATTGGAGATAATAAAAAACCTTTGTTCGTTTTTGTAGATCTTGCAAAAGCATTTGATTCGGTCGATAGAGCAATATTATTGAAAAAATTAAAGTGTATTGGGATTCGGAGCGTTGCATGGAATTGGTTTAGAAGTTATCTATCAGACCGTTATCAAATTGTTTCGTTACTTGGCCAATCCAGCGATCCTGCTAGAATCGACTTTGGGGTCTTGCAGGGGAGCACTTTGGGGCCTCTCCTGTTTCTTATCTACATCAACAATCTCGGAAAAGTACAGTAAAATAAGGGGCAGATATTTTTATATGCAGATGGCTCTACTTTTCGGGGGTTTCAGCTGGGAGGAGACGTACCATTTAGCTGAGCGCGGCCTGTTCTCTGTCAAGCAGTGGTTTAATCAAAATCGGCTCTCCGTGAATACCTCAAAAACAAAGTATATGACTATTTCCGTGAGAGCCGATCACGATTCTGTTGACCTTTAATGCGCTTGCACACATGTGGGAGTATGAATGGTTGTGTTTCATGTGATGTTATTGATAAGGTGTTAGAATATAAGTACCTTGGCGTAATTTTTGACAATCGATTGAAATGGGCTGGTCATATCGCATACCTGAGGAATAAGCTCAGGAAATTTAGTTACATTTTTTCAAATTTAAACAAAATTTTAGCTCCGGACTTAATTAAAACAGTTTATTTTGCTTATGTTCAATCCCTATTACAATATGGAATCGTGGCCTGGGGCGGTGGTTTTCAAAGTATTATCTCCCCACTTGAAATTACACAAAAATCCATTATTAAAGCAGCTTTAAATAAAAATCTCAAATATCCAAGTGACTTGTTATTTGAGGAATTTAAAGTTTTTAATGTTTCGCAACTCTATCTGTGACGAATTTCTCATAAAAGGAATAAAATGAATTTTCCTACAACCCGAGAAATTGTCTCAGACTTATGCCAGCGGAATCGCTCAAGTCTGGCAGCTGGGTTTATTCCAGGGTTCTCAATATGAATTTTGGACAGGTGCAGATTTCTACACAAAGAAATTAATTAAAATAAGTCAGGTGTGAACTCAGGCCCGCAAATAGAACTCAACAACACGTTCACTGCACCCTCATCATTGCTCACACCTGCAGGTAAAGCCAATTGGAAATGATAAGTTTATTTGAACCAAAAATGGTTCAACAATCAACTTACCTATAATTTAGAATAAAAATAATTACTTTAAGTCTAGGCCTACTTTGGTCACCCCGTATCAAATGGTGATAGGGGTTTTACTTGAATAGTTTGCGACCCGGCAAACTACAAACGAAACAAGGTAAAACCTGATCTACACACCCCGTGCCGGAGTGGAACAGGGGTTTATATGAATTTTAAAAGAGCTTTTATAAAATAGGCAAAGATATTATTCAAAACAATTTTTTGTCGAATTAAATCACCCCGTACCTAATAGGGACGGGAGTTCGTACAGTGAGTGCGAAACGGCACGTTAGAATAAAAGTTTCCTAACTTATAGAAGCTCGTTAGAAAACTTGAACAGAAAAATACGACTAACCTGTCGAACTGAAGAAAAGGGTCCAAAACGATCGCTAGACACTAGAAATCACTAGGTTACCTTTCACAGCAGAGAACTGGGCAGATAAGGCCTTCCGCCACTGGACTCCAGGTTTATATACCTCCAGCCTTCCCCTCCAGGGGAAGGAGCCGAGAGGGGTAGGTCAGCTGTTCGACCATGGTTGACATCCCAAGCTGCGTGACGTCAGCCTCACCACGGTCACGGCTATCAGCTCAGCCGACATCGACCTTCGACCGTCACCTCAAGAGCGATTGAGGTTATGTCGATCGTTGTTTGTTAACAAAAGTCGATGAGGGTTCCTAGCGTCTAAAAGGGGTTTTTAGCGATTAATAACCAAGTGTGGTGGCAATTTTATACAACTACAAGTGTCGATTCAATAACACAAGTGTTTCAAGCGAAGTTACACAATAGCCACATTATGCACTCACTATGGTCTGTGCTGCCGGCGAGAAGGTTAGCCTTTATTGGTTTAGGGACTTATAGCCTGGTTAACAGTGGCACCCAGTGTTGATTAGGTTATGTATCACTGCAAAACCAATATTTAAAGCTACCCAGTGTCAACCAATAAAAGGATCAGGGTTTAGGCCTATAACAAGTATAGGCCTAAACTAGGGCTCAACCCGGTTTCACTTACACCAGGCAACCTGTCTACCTAGCTAACTAGGCCTAAGGCATCTAGCCTTGATAAATCACCTTCTCTTAGTTCATAACCGGCAAATTTACACCCCCCTACAAATTTGACCCGTTACATATCTAAGAACCCTAATTTTATACATCCATAAAAATAAAGATACCATTTTCCAAAAAAATACTCATTCATATTCCACAGGATCTATAGCAAATTCAGGTATAATTGCGCCTAGATTAACAAAAACAATTAATACAACATCCTCGTACTATATAGCTAACATAGTTTTCCCCAAGCTGCCTAGTTATATAAAAAAACCTCATCCATGCAGTATTGCCGTTTATAAGAAAACTATTAATGAATGGCTGATCGAATTCGGTCAAGATAGGATTCAAACATTAATCAGTTCACTGTATACTTGGGGGGGGGGGGTGTTATCGCTTCCAGGTCTGTGTGCGCAAGAGCGTCGTGTGTGTGCGTGGGTGTGTGTGCCAGTGTGTATGTGCGCCCGTCTGTGTGTACATGCATGTTATGTTGTGTGCATGAGTCCACGAGGTTGAAAGGGTTGTGGATGGTGTGAGTGAGAGATGATTGAAACTGGCATGACTGACCAGGCTCGCGTTGGCGATATATCCAAAATGTTTCAATCCATGATTACTAAATCGAATCTTTGATCGCTTCGCTTATTGCATGTGCATGCATAATTATATCAATCTGCATAATTAATTTATTTTAATTTAATTTTATATATATATTTTTTTTTGTTTAAGCCATTTGTAATTTTAGTAAGTACTAAGCTTTTTAATACATTTTGCCATTACGGACGTTCCAAAATGAAGCAGCTTACATTGCATTGATGGACGTATCAAGGTGAAGCATCTTGTGTAATAATGTCTATAACAATTACTTTTATTCAAGACTGACATGGCTCTTTCCCCACCCACAGTCTTCTGCACATGTGGGGAAATATTTCAGTTATATATTATTGAATGTTTCTGCATTTGTATTTTTATACTGAATAAACGATTTCAATTTCAATTTGCCTTAACAATGCAGTTCCCTTGTAATATTTTGCATACTATTGAATTTCTTAAAACATTATGTATTTTCATGGTATTTAAAAAAGCTTGTAAATTTAGTTCATATTCAAAAATTTTAATTTTTTGACGTCTTCTCTACATGATAGCATCGCTTTTGGCGATATCCTTATCGAATTCCTAAAGAAAGTAGTAGTTAAATTTTAGCGATATCAATAAGTAGTATAACAGATTAAGTTCAATAAATAAAAATACAACATCACGCACTACAAATTATAGTTTTAGTTTTCAGTTTATAATTAATTATGTTAGTGTCAGACAATAAAACATGGACAAGGTATGAATTAATTTAAAACATTTAGTTAAAAGAATTTTTTTAACCTTCAATACGATGATTTCGGATAAACAACTGAATTTAGAACCACCCTCAACAAATAATATAAATTATTCTTATTTCTACGAAACCACAGGTCAATAAGTGCACATCAACTGTCGGGCACCAGTGCGATTACCTCAGTAAGATTTCTCCCCAGCTGGTCACTTACCAGAAGTTCTCTCAAAGAAAATTTAAATGATATGAAAGTGAAAAGCAAAAAACTTTTTTTGGTATCGAAAAGAAACAGCTCAAAGAACTTTTGATAATTTTAAATAGTTGGTAATTTGTACGTCATTGCAATAGTAACATTGATGAATAGTTAATTTAAAGACATTAATGTACTTGTACATACTAGTTTATTTTTGTTTTTCATTGTTCTCATGTATGACCACAAATTATTTATCTTGGGAAGGTTTACTAAAAATGATGAGACTAGTCATAATGTATAACGTTTCACTATTTCATATGCGTAAAAACTACAGAAATAAAATGTGTTTCATTTAACCCTCATTTTTATACTTAAAAACGTATGTTTTAAAAAACATATGTTTATAAAAGTTATTTTATGTGTCTTTGAAAACACGGCTCCCTTCAGTAAGAGTTTTTATAAGGAAATCACGACAAAGTGCACGGTGAAAAGGCACCTTGCAACAAATTGAAGGGATCGCCACATAAAAGACATGCCCTTGCCTTGAGAATGAGGTTAAGATGGAATAATTGGTGGTCGAATTTCTATTTTAGCTGCATTTTAACGAGATGCTGGTACACTATTGTTATACTGGTACACTATTATTATACTGGTACACTATTGTTATACTGGTACACTATTGTTATACTGGTACACTATTGTTATACTGGTACACTATTGTTATATTGTTATTATATATAATGGTTATCTTTGTGTACACAGTAGATATAACGTATTTATTTGTTGACAATTTCCAGCATTTCATTATAAAACTGTAAAACCTAGCAATAAAAATGGTTGCTACCACGTTTTTTACTCTTCTTGTGAGGGTGGAAATCTGGGAGTGAATTAAATCTCAAAATATATAGCCTTCTCGTACTTATTTTTAACATGAAAAACACAAAATTTTAAAGCAGGTAGTTGGTTGCAGCGAAAAGTACAGAGTCAAAAGAAAAAGCAAACCCTTTCTCGTCGTCGCTAATCCAATAATCAGAACAATAGTCACAATAGAAGTCCATTAGTGGACCAAATCCCTTCCTGTTGTGAATTTTACGTGCAATGTGCCTGAAATTAACATTGACATTGACAAACTTGAAATTATCGTAATAAATGTAGAAATGAAATACCGTAAACAGATTTGTTGAACACTTTGTTTTTTCACTTGATGTGTTCAATTAGTCCTAGAAACCCTTGAACAAAATATTCAGTTTAAGACCGATGCGGTATACATTTATAGTTTCAACCTGTGATTTAGAGATTGTGGATTTCATCTGATAAAAGTTGTCTATTATTATTGTTAGTTGCAATTCAACTTAAGGTTCACATTAAAATAAATTTTCCAATTTGAAGACATTCTACAGCTACGATAATGTTTTAACTTAACTCCTTGTATTTCGTTACGCTTAAAATTTATATGAAATTCAGAAACTTAACTCTAACTCAAATGGAATTGCCGCTTTGATGGTTCTCCAAGAACTATTTAAATGCAGGGCATGTTATAAAGGCCACGAACTTCTTAAAAAATAAAAATGCTCTTATAAATTAAATTTCCATTTCATTATTAAAATTATATCCCATTAATTATAAATTTCTATTTATTTTAATTATATAATATTTTAGGCATTTTCCGGTTTTTTTATAAACCACTGTACTATTTTTAACTATTGAAGATGGGCTTGTTTTTCAATGCACTTAATTACGAAAAATAAAGTACCCAAAACGTATTTAAATAAAAACCACTCTACAATCATATGATTTCATCTGATAGAGCAATACAAGAAAAGACATATCCACGACAAAAACAACGTCTGTTTGAAAAAAAAAAAACATTTCCCGTCGATCAGTTTCACTGAATTATCAATTATTTTGGTTATTATTTACCAAAACCTATTGAACTCGGCATTTTTCTTACCGTGATTTAATGTTTTTTGTTTTCATTAATAGACTATCATTTTTATGACAAGTAGATGCCGAAAACAATATGAGGAAACGTACTTTTTTATGAAAAGCCGAACATCACAGAACGTTCAAAGTTTCAATTGTAAAATATTGAAAAATTATCTAGGAAATGCTTTAAGATTGGTTGACAAACATCACAATGTTTTTTTTGGTTTGAATCCAGTTCATACTTACCTTGCCATTCAAATTTTTATATGAGTAGAAAAAATCTCTTCAATAGCAAACATAACCCTACTACTATAAAACTTATTAGTAAGCATGAAATTTAATAGATATTTGCTCATATATTACAAACATAAGTGATCATTACTATATATGATTGCTTGGATATAAATGATTTTCGTTAAAATGGTTTTACAGAAGGTAAAACATTACCTTCAGCTCAGATCGACACGTGTTACAAAAGTTAACCCAGACAAGAAGTCAGCCAGTGTTGTTTGTCAAGGAAAACATTTGTTGGAACGACTTGTAGAACAAGCTGTTGCTGTCTAAGCATTTCACCCGACACTTGATTTATCATTAGTTTAGATCACATCCCGATTTATTGAAAGTTAAATATTCTGAGCTCATTAACTTCATTCGTTGGAAGAGGTTTTTATACATTTGATTTCTACAACTAATAATTACTTACAATCACAATTTACGTGATCGAAATTAGCATTTTGAAAGCATATATCAAACTGTTTTGTGTTGAATATCCCTTATGAAATAGTAAGTTTTCTTTTTTTGTATATATAATTTCAAATATTTTTATATAGTTGGGTATTGTTCTTAATTACATCTCAACGAAATACCGTTTCAGAATTTAGTTATTGTACAAATATCCGGGACCATATAATTGAAAGCCGTTAACTTAAAAACTACGATTTTGTCATTCGGGTTGGGGTTTTCATAGACGAGATAAAAATTCACCACATCTAATAGCCATAATTTAGGTATTAAATGCGTCTTGAAGCGATCGTGTGTGGTTTAGAAGTATGTACATTCTGCTTTTCAATTTTAATAATAAAGAAACAATAATTAGCTTTTTTAAATGTTTTAAACGTATAATCATGTTATGTAGAAGGTCGCCTATTCTACTTCAACATGGATCTGTCTGCTTAAGATTTTTAAATCATACTACACAGTTTTTTTTTCTTTTGGGTAGGAGGTGGAATGCGTTTACTCAGACTGAGGGACTCGTTGTCCCCTCAGTAGTGTCGGACTCCGACAAGCCCAAAGTCCCGTGAACTACCGACTAAACCACCCCCCTCAACACTGAGGACAGTAGCCTGGAACTGCTTCGCACATTACTTCGGGCTAGGCCTATGATATTACGCCACTAGGGCAACCTCCGTGGGGAAAAGCTTAGGATTAAGGCCGATCGACGTCGACCTTTTTCGCCCGAAGATTGGCCTGGACATAGTGCCGGACACAGTTCCAGTTGCCCTCTCCCTGGAGCATATCTCCGACAATGTTATGTGGGCTGATGATCACGCCGATCTCAGTTGAAAGCGAGACTCGGCGGGCGTGCCAACGGTCGCACCGTAAGAAGGTATGCTCGGACGCGCTGGTATGCTTGGGCAATGCAGACAGTCCGGGCTGACGACTTTACACATTCGGTGCAGATAGGCTCGGAAGTACCCGTGACCATGGACCAAGTAATCGACCTCGCCGTGCTGCTATGATCGGACGAAAGGTCTGAGCTGGAAGATCCAACGTCCCCTCGGCTCGGCTTCCCAGTTGCGCTGCCAGGAGTTGAAACTGCGGTCGCGGTCTTTCTTGTTAGCCGTTTCCCGACCCACTTCAGGCCTCCTCCGGTAGATCGTCTGCCTCTCCCTTGCGAGGAAGAGGACGGGGATGGTTCTGACGATCACCATCACATCAGGCTTGGAGACTGTAACAGTAATTAGCTGTTCCAAATGTACCTAATTTTTTTCTGTACAAATGCGAACCTAAATTATTCCAAACACTTTAATTCCTAGTCAAGTAAATAATTATTGACACCTTACAGCATGCGACTGTGTCTGTTCTTCCACGGATCTTCAGCAGGTATGTCAGAGAGTGATCATATTGGTGTTTTCTTGTCATTCGGCTTCAGTCTCATAAGCGGCTCAGAGTTACCTTAAATATTATACGCCAGAAAGTTTAGATTAAATTTCTATGAACGGTATAATCATTTTATGTAGAGGGTCACCTTCGCTACTTCAACATGGATCCGTCTGCTTAAGGTTTTTAAATCATACTACACAGTAACAGCTGTTTTTAGTGCCTTATTGTTGTAAATTACAGTAAGTTACTCTTTCTCGATAACTGCACGGTAAAATCAAGCATTGTGGTATAACCATGGTAATAACTTGCAAGAAAATACCGCACTCGCCTTCGGAGCTATCATGCTTGTCCGGTAAACAGTACGTACCGGGAAATTACGTATTAAACTATTTTATTTAAATAGATCTTAGTCTTCAAAAAAATAGAAATTTTGTTGCCTCTAAAACCACACAAAAACCAGCAAAATAAATCAACGATGCCGAGTTTTCTGTCAGTTAAAAGTCTCAGTTGGTTCATAGACCTTTTACCGTTGAGACTTTTACTGGAATTCCTAGTTGCAGTTTTATAAAAAAAGTGCACAAATACACCTAAAGAACTTTTGAAAGCACATACGGTTTATCCCCTTTACTATACTTCAAAAGTAGGGGGTGGCCCCCTTAGGGGGTTCCCTCCTTAGTACTTAAAAAGTTTTCATCTATTCAAACTGGGATTCTATATCTTTTAAAGAAATAATTATTTAATTTTTGTCTACAAATCTTTTGATTTGGATAGGACACCTCCATTATTTATCGAAAACCCTTTTTAACTGAGACAGCATCAGTCAATAGGTACACCGACAATTTAACAACGAAATCAGTTTTCTGCTAAGCCAGTCACAACTGAAACTTTCGCGACGTTTTCCAACACGTTAAAGACACCTGCTGCAACGAGGACTTGATAAGGTTGTAATGAAGGACTCGTTATCATTAGGGCTGCAAAGGCACTCCGTGTTAATTAAGAGGAGCTTGCAAGTATTTTGTTTGAAAATTTAAATGTTGAAATTAAAGCCATTGAAACATAATTGTAATTTATCTACGACCATTGCAATAAGCACCAATTATGGTATTACAATAAACATTATAATGATATACATTAAAACACCAAAAACCAAGCAGTACTCTAATGACGACTTTAGAGTACTGGAGTCACTTCAGAGTACTGGTTCTAGACCAATGAGAGCTCGGCATTTGACGGAAGTAGTGTCATAATAACAATTACGCAATTCGCACATCAGCTGATTGTTGCATTACGATTCATGTTTGAGTTGACTTATCCCATCAGCTGATTGTTCCACAACGATTCATGGTTCAGTCTGTTTATTTGCCTAACCTCAAATTTTAGTTGACCTATTCCATTAGTAAAAGTCATGAGTTTTGTTTAACTTCGGGGGAAATTTTGTCGTATATTGTTGGTCGTAGATAAAATAGTGTATGCAACGATTGTATTATGCCTTTAAGCCACTCGTGAGATATTTAGAACACTCGCTTCGCTCGTGTTCTAACTTACATCTCACTCGTGGCTTAAAGGCACTCATTATACAATCGTTGCATAAACTACTATTTTGATTTAGTAGATAAGTTGCGGATAAGACAAGCACTCCGATTGAGTAAGTATCGGATCTAATAGTTAAGTAAATATGAGCCTCTTTCGTGTACGAAGATCGAATTATTTTTAATAAGGTGGTAAAGTGTACTTGTAATTGATAGTAATTATAGAAGGAACCCGATTTGCTCCTTTATTAATTCAAGATAAGTAAGAAGCATATTATCTAACGCCTATCGTAATACAACACTTCGTTTGATTCATCATTATTGAAGATAAGTATCAGCTCAGTGGATCTATAGGAAACGTTTTGTAATACACCCTTCAACCATTGTCAATGTTTATTTGAATCAAAAGAGATTTCATGCTGAAAGGACAAAATAAACAAAAAGTCTCGTTGTCGACGACGAAAGATCAACAGAGATATTTTTAATATAAACTAAACAGCGATGCATCACTCTCTCCAGCATTGCAGTTCGATAGTATGCAGGAAAAACATTCAAAATGACCATTCTTTTAATGTTTATTTTTGTTTGAGCTCATGAGATTTAGGTTTAAATGGGCGAAGTGAAAAAAATATATACAGCTTTATTTCCTTAAGTCTATAAAAATTGTGCATTAAAAATTATGATAAAGAAAAATAAATTATAACATTGTAAGTGGAAAATTCACAGAATTAGGGTTAGCCAACTAATTAGAAGTTTTAAAAACTAATAATATTAGAATGTTGACGTTAATTGAAAGTGACGTTAGATGTTTTTACTGAGGACGGCTCAATAGTCCTAGTTCAATACAGTCCTGAATAAATTATTTTCAGATTTTTAGCATTTTTATAATACGCTTAAAACTTGCCTCGTCATTTAATACTCATAGTAAAAACAAAAATCATAAAAACAAGTGTAACCTGAGAGTCCTGAAATGCATGAAGATAAGTAACCAGCGCAGCGGAGATTTGCTACAAACACCGTCCACAGCTTGTGACGCCTTCCGACTAACTACCGGAAGCAACATTCGAGCTTACAACTTTGAAATATTTCTTACATCTATATCTCCACAAAAAGTTTTGATTTTATTTGTTAAAAAGGTATTTTAAAGTTTGTTTACGGAACCATTAAATATCCGTACTTACTTGTTCTTCTTTTATAGGTAAATATTTTTATGGTTATAACCTTTCTCTATGTTGACTAACTTAAAGAAAGATAAAAAACCGGGTATCTATAAGTTTGCACTAATTACAACACACAATAAGTTAAACACTTAATTTTTTGTTTTGGAATGAAAGCCAAAAAACTTTGTTCAAAGTCTCAAAATAATTTAATCAAGCAGAGTGACGACCATTGATTTTGGCAAACGTGTTGAGAAAGTTCATGTTGATTAGAAATCATTTTCCATCTGCTCGAATTATATTTCCAAAAGATAGTTATCGTTAACGAATAACTAACATTGCCTCTACCGATCCCAACCCCTGCTTTGGCTACTCATTATCTATTGATAATGTTGCGGATACAATAGTAAAATACAAATATATTATGACCTTAAAATTAATTAAATTAGGTTTTACATTCCCAAATTATTTAAAAGCTATAACGATTCCTCTGGGACGCGTAAAGAGAATATGTAAAAAAATTACCTAATTTTCATCATAAGTTGTTACTCCGTATTTTAGGTACCAGCAAATAAAGCAAAAGTCAACTTTCAAACTAAATTCTTTATAGTTTTCAAATAATTTACCGAACGTAACATATGTAAGAGAAATCATCACAGTAGACAATGCACAATAGACAACATTCAAATAAAACCAAAAAGCCTTTACTGAAATACTGTATACTTACAATAGTGTTACATAAAATTGTGTAGCTAAAATAACGAAAATTCTCATTAAAATACATGTACTGTATTAGAAAATAGGTACAACTCATTAAACTCCCTAACACTTAAAATAGCAATTGCTTAATCAGTGACCGCTTTATCCTTCGCTTTATCCCGTGTCGTTCTCAGCTCTGATAGCTTCTGGGAGTGCATTGAAACTTTTGATGCCGTTGAAATGCGCGTGTTTTAAAACAAAAATGCACCTGTTCTTTATTACAGAGACATTTGAGAAATTTACATCGTTTTCCTGAAGTTCAAAATATTTCAAAGAAACTTGTTCAGAAATTCTTCTAGCATTAATTATCGTTGACGAATGAGGCAAACTTTCACAAGGTTATCGCTGGAGTCTGTCGCCTTTGCAACTCTAATGATGTTGTAAAACAGCGATCCGAGCTCATTATAACTTTGTTACAATCGCGGACTCGTGGCTCTGCTCGTGTCTTTGTTATACAACACCTTTACATAACTTAACAAGCTCAGTTTTGTCTATGGTATCGCAAGGTATCTTTTCCGGCCTCTCAATAGTTTTCAATAGCAATGTTGTCAATGTTACGTTCTCATATTGTTCTATCAATACTCCCTAAAGAATTATCATTTTTGACCTTTTCCGTTAATTCACTACCCCTACTTTTTTATTGCAATTCCGTTTATTCACTACCTGAACTTAATTTTCCGTTTAGTTATATCAAGTTAGATCAAAACATAAAGCAAGAACCTTTAATCAACTGGAAAATAATTTTGTAAGACTAAAATAAAACTTAATGCAGATTTGAAAATTTTTTTATGTGAACAAATTGTTTGACACAGTACCTTACCCCACAATCTAACATTTCTCATATCGTAAAGTCTAACTTATATTAGGTATATAAGGTATATAATTGTACGAAAACATTACTAGTAAAAGTAGTAGTTAGGTTTGGTTAGGTTAAGTTTAGATAAGGAAAGGCGTTGCCGTAAAGGGTGTGCAGTGATATTGTGTTTTGATGTCAATTTGAACCTAACCTTGGTAACTTGGTAACCCTCTTCTTCATAGGCCGTCATCACTGAGGCACTGAAGGCGTCATAGTGTCCCAATTGGCTAGGATCACTAATCTTAGGCTAGGTGAGTTAGCAGGCAAAAAGTTAGTAGGCTACAGGTTTTTTTTTTTAGGGATTTAGTGGTCAGGTATTGTTAGTTGGGGACAGGTAGGCCTCCAAATTATAAAAACATTTAGCTTTGAGGTAATTTTTAACTTCCTGTTTGAATTTATCTATTTTATTTATATTTTTTAAGTGTGCTGGAAGGGCTTGAAAAAGTTTTTTATCGCTGTATTTACGTTGTTGTTCAAATTTGTTTAGCCTGTGTTGTTGCGCAAAAATCCTATTGTTTCTGGTGTTGTGATTGTGAATTGGCATTTGAATGTGAAGGTTCTGCTGTTTAATGTATATGACAGCCTCAAAGATATAAAGGCACGGGACTGTCAAAATTCCCAAGTTAACAAATGCCTCTCTGCAACCTGTGCGAGGAGGCAGTCTTAGCAAGGCTCTAATTGATTTTTTTTGCCAAGTGAAGATTTTGGCCAAGTGTGTCTTAACTGCCCCCCACAAGATCACAGAGTAGGTTATATGTGATTCTATGAGGCTGAAGTAAACTGTCCTGAGGAGTGGGATGTTGCCTATTTGATTTAATCTTCTAATTACAAAAATTCCCATAGCTAATTTTGTTCCTAAAGATTTTATATGCTCTCCCCAATTTAGATTCTCATCCAGCCTAACTCCTAGAAAGCAGACATCATCTGCTCCCTCAAGCTGGTCCTCATCTATAAAAACTTCCGGAGTTCTGTGGAATTTTGAATTCTTTTTTTGAGATGTTTGGATGCATAGGCAATTTGTTTTTTTTTGGATTGATAGCCAAATGGTTTTCACCGAAAAATTGAGCGAGTTCATTGATTTTTGTTGTTGTGTCAATTTCAAGTCTGTCAATGTCTTTTTGCCTAATCAGAAGTGTGGTATCGTCGGCGTACATGAAAAGGTTGTCGGTCGGTATTTTTTGGTCAATGTCGTTTATATAGATGAGGAAAAGGACAGGCCCAAGGATAGAACCTTGCGGAACACCGCTAGTGACCATCCTTGGGGCCGAACACATTGATTTGATTTGGAATTTTGTCTCGTGCGTGATTTCTGTGGTTTGACGTCTGTCTGTCATGTATGATTCGATCCAATCAAGGGCTTTATTTTTGAAACCTAGCAATGCTAGTTTATGTTTGAGAATGAGTGGGTCAACGCAATCGAAGGCCTTAGAAAGATCGGCAAAGCATCCAATTACCGTCTCTCCAGCCTCCATCGCATCCATACACTCATTCACAAACTCAATTAAGGCCCATTGGTTGACTTATTACATCGAAAGCCAAATTGCCTTCTACAAAGCAAACTGTTGCTCTCGAGGTAATCAGTGATTTGGAGGCAAGCTACTTTTTCTACCAGCTTGGCAACTGTGGGCAGGAGCGAGACTGGACGGTAATTTTGAGTGCAGCGGTCGTCATCTTTTTTGTGGATTGGTCTAATTTTTGCAATTTTCCCCCCTTCTGGAAAGATTCCCCCCCTTAAGGACGAGTTAGCCAGGTGGAGAAGGGGTTTCACCACTTCCTCTTTGCAATGTCTCAGCACCAATGAACTAATGCCGTCTACTCCTGCAGATGGTTTCGGAGCCAGACCAGCTAGGGCGTCCATAAGGGTCTTGGAGTCTATCTCCAGGAAGTTTTCAAGGGTAGGCCTGTTTTGATTGTTCTCCAAGTGAATCGTCATGTCCTTACTACTTAATTTCAGTTGAGATTTGATTTCATTTACCATATCAGTGAAATAATTGTTGAATTGCTCGCTGACTAATCTAGGATTTTTAATTTCCGTATCATTTTCAATTAATGTTATATTCTTTGTTTTACTTTTCTTGTCATATCTGTATATATTTATTAATTCCCAGGTTGTCTTCGATTTGTTTTTTGATTGATCAATTTTATTTTTAGCCCATTCTGATTTACGGTTTTTTACAGTATTTTTATATTGGTGCCTTGCTTGATTATAGGCTACTTTGGTGGCTTCAGTTTTAAGTCCCTTCCACTGGTTATACTTAATATTCATGTTCTCCTTGGCCTTCCTCACCTCCTCATTTATCCAAGGTATTTCTACAGTGCTTTTCAGTTTAGTATTAACCAGAGGACACGCTACATCAAAGTGAAACAAAAAGTTCTTTATGAAATTAGTGTATATTTCATTTACATCGGTTGCATCCAGTACTTCAGCCCAAGATTCATTTTTCAATCTTATTTTAAGTTCAGCGAGTGATTCCTGATTTATCTTTCGTTCTTTTACCCATTTTTCATTTCTTTTAATTTTCTCATCAATTTTGATTGTTGTTACTATGGCATGATGGTCAGAGATGTGGGGTTGAATTACATTGGTCTTTTCAGAATCTAGGTTGGTTGTGAAATTGTCTGTACATGTTTCAGTAGTGTCAGTAATTCTTGTTGGTGCTTGAATCAGTGTTTTTAAGCCATAACTCTTTAATGTATTTCTAAATTTTTGAGATTTGCTATTTTGTTTCATTAAATCAATATTGAAGTCACCAGCTATGATCAGTTGTCTACGCTGCGCTTTTGTTTTGCCAAGGTATTGATTTAGTTTGATGAAAAATGTGTCAAGATTGTTATCATATGGCGGTCTGTATATGGCTGTTACTACAAAATCTTTTTTTCCCACAAGTGACTTTGACATCAGTGCATTCAAAAATTCCTTGTTCTGAAATTTTGTTAGCTTTTGTGATTACTTTTATTGATTGGGATTCTATATTTTCCCTTCTGTAAATGGCCACCCCACCTAGCCTAGCTCCATCCCTGCAGTAACTGTTAATTAGTTCATAATTTGAAATTTTTACATTTTTGATGTCTGAGTCGGCCATGCCGTGCTCACTCACTAGAAACAAATCAGGTTGAATATCTTCAAGAAATATTTCAACACTTTCGATTTTTCCTACTAATCCTCTTACATTTAGATGGGCTATTTTAAAAGCGTTAGGCTTATCTTTCCGTTGTGTAGTTTTTTCCTTGGATTTCTTCTAATGATATTGTCATGCCTGTTTGTCCTAGATTTATTTAGTCCAATTCCTAAGTTTGGTTTGTAACTTCTGTTGCACTGTCGTTTTTTTGATCCCTTTGAACATACTGAGGGTCAAGGTTTGTAATACAATTAGCTATCAGATCTGACATTATATCTTTTCCCCAGTCGTTGAGGTGCAGGCTATGGTTTGTATACTGTTTTCTGCTAAGTCTGCAGTTAAGGCTCAGATATGTCCAACCATTCTCCATACACAAGTTTTTGCTCATTTTGTTTTGTTCTTCGATCAAATGATTTTCCCATGGCTTGTCGAACCTCAGGGGGGCCTCCACCCAGATAATTTTCCTACGTTTTTCCCTAAGACTTTTTGCCCTACCAATGAGTTTTTCCCCCCCCCCCTTTTCTGAAATATGATTCACCCCACCCACAACAGCAATCATTTCCCCATTCCCACCCCCCGCCCCGTCAAGAGCTGCACTCAATGACGCCCCTGGTTTGTAAAAGGTACTCACATCCCACTCCCCCCCTACCTTTTTGGAAACCCTGTCCCTGCAGCCCCTAGCATGGCTGTCACCCACAACGAGGAGCCTGTTCCTATTAGGCCTTTGACCTTTGTTGATTTTGGTCAGGAATTTTTGGGATGGGCCACCCTTCCCCGATACATGCTCCTCCCTGTTTGTGACCGCCCCGCCTGGAGCCTGCGCGCTACTCTCATCATTTGTTGAGAGTTCACGAAGGGACTCAAATTTGTTCTGGATCCTAACGTAACCAGACCTAACCTAATTACTATGCTATTTATTACAAACCATGTTTTCATAAAATTGTATAGCTTGATAATGTTTCACTTTCATAAAGTGTAACTTACAGTATATCAGTGATATCGAAAATATTACATTGTGAGGGTGGATATTAAACAATTACTATATAAGAGATAAGGCCAGCGATAAGGTTTTTCTTTATGGTAACGGTTACAACAGTGGACGTAAATTTGATTGGGGAACTGTTATTATTAGCAATAAAAATTTATCAAGCGGTAGTGAATTAACGGAAACCAAAAAATTAGTGGTAGTAAATTAACGGAAAAAGTCCATCATTCCTCACTTTACGCCGGAATCACATCAGGGCTGCAGGTTCTCAGAGCGATATAAATTCTAATAAAACTAGTTTTTGGTAATCAGTGACAGAAGTGTCAACACAAATACAATTAATAGTAAATACAATTAAGTTGGTTCTTAGTAGCTTTTAATATTTGTAGGCTGCGGCATGTTTTTTGCAGGCTCAGACCCATTGTACACAGGGCGACTTTCAGGCCCACATGAATTCAAGACTACAATAATAAGGTCCAAAGAGACTAGGATGTTAAAAATGCTCTGCCATTTTTCCCATGAATCTTCTCACTGAAGTAAAGTTCAGACCCTAAAAATATTCGCAACTCTTGAAAGTGTTAATATGGTTCGTTATTGTTTAAAAATAATAACATTTTACTTTGACTTATATACTCTAGTGACATTGTTCTACCGCATTACAATGAAGCGGTATAAACTATAGGTAAACCATAATACATGCAAATTCAACTAATTAATTGATCGTTTAATAGTTTTTTTGCTGTGGGCTCTTCAATCCCTCGACTTTTTGTACCTTTTATAGTGGAGGCATCCCCTTGGAAGGGATTTTTCAAAGATCTCCAAGGTTTTGTGATATAAAGAGTTAAAGAGTTGTTCCTTTTATTTTAATGGAGAATAATTGTTCATGATTTTTCGTTTTGGCAATTGACTGTTATTTAATTAAAATCATCAGCTGATACTTAGTTTAAGTTTACTTATTTACTTAGAAAAAGCTGGGTAACCATCATGTGGTTTAAGATACAGTATGTTAAAATATGTAAAAATATTGAATTAATTTATTTTTCATTTGTAATTTTGTTATTGAGAGATTAATTTTACTGTTAGGTTGGTTTTCCAAATGAAAATCCTCTTCAATATCAAATTAGTATGAGAAGTCAACATTTTTTCACCAAGTTTTTTAATTTTTTTTAGTTAACAAGCAATCTACACTCTATGTTAAAAAACCTTAACGTCTGTAAAACTAGAAAAATAAAATTTATTAGCTTAAAATTACTTCCAAAGATGTGAAGCATTCGATATATTAGATGTAAGGGATATTATACTCGATTAGACTCCTGGTGCAGTTTGTCACAACTGAAACTTTCGCGAGAATATTTCTAGAAACTTTAAAAACACCTGCTGCAATGAGGACCTGTTAAAGTTATAATGAGAGACTCGACATCATTAGGGCTGTAAATGCACTCTGTGTTAATTAAGGCAAGTATTTTGTTTCTTAAAAATGTAAATATTGAAATTTACAAAACTTATGAATGATATATTTCTATAATTATACTGATCCGCATTAAAATAGGTTAAAAAATGTTTACCACATTTTCTATATATTTTGATTGTCATTTGTCTTGCTTTGCATGATTGGATAGGTTGAAAATGAAACTATGTATCTTATGAAAAAATAATTTCAATCGTCAAGAAGTTTATTAACATAAATAATCATTTTCAATGGAGATGAAGATATCCACATCGGGTAAAGGCGAGTATTTCGCCAGGTAATGAACGATATAAATGCCAGAGACAACAAAGGGGATCCTGAACTTTTCTCTGTCTAATTTTATCTTGAAGGAAGTTTAAATTAGTTCCCTTGCAGCGTCATGTTCGTTAATTATACCTTTATCTTGTTTTCTCGCCTTGAAAGTCCTGTTATTCTTGTTATTTATTGGTAATACGAATAATTTACTAATTTTCTTCCCAATCTTCATAAACAATATTTGAGCATTTTAATTGTAGAGTTCCAGTGATGTAAAGAAAATGATAAACTGATATACATCCGTAACGTTCAAAAATTCAATTAATCATCTGTAAGAATTTTCAAGCATTTTTTAAAGTTGCATTAAAGAAAATACACGTTGTTTATTTGCAATTCTGTGAAATGCACATAATATCTCCTTAAGATTGTCGTTATTTAGGCCTGGCCATTGTTTGCACAGGAAACCGTAACTTCTTCCCAATAACAAAACATGATTTTAATTACCTCGTCATTTGTCATCTCTGAAGTAAATCTAACTTTGGCACGAAACACAACCCTTTAGCCCATGTGATAAGCTATTCTAAATCACATGAGCGGTTAATACATCACAATAGGAGAGACACAAGCCGTGTGTCAGATCACGTAGCGTATTGTTGTTGAGCTTCAGATGTCACTACGTGTTGCCAATACTGCCGTGTACTCGAGGCGGGGAGTCGAGCTGTCAATACGGAAACTGGAACCATGAGTGTGCAAGTTGAGTATATTGGTTATGCTATTAAAACCCAGTGGAATGGCTTGAGTAGAATAAACTATTTTGAACGTGGCTACTAAACAACTATACTATTTTGTCGATTTTTTGATTCAAACTAATTAACATTTGCTTATGATTTTTTCATCCGTTAAACGTCAAGACGATTAACTTATTGATGGTTAATGTTTCAATCAACGTACTTTAAATTAGTATTCAAGGTTAGTTTTTATGTAGCACTAGCAGATATACCCGCAGCTTCGCCCGCTGAAAGGATAGTTAATTTTAATTTAATTATATTATGCCTTGTGTAATTTTTAGGAATAATTAACAAATTGACTGATTTATTTGCGCCATGGGCGTGCGATCAAACCCTTAAGATGCAGCTGATAATTCCACTCTAGAAGAACATGAGAAAGTGTAACGCTTCCTCTTAAAATGTTACCCTCATGATTAGCAAATGGTATGAATTAGGTTCCTCCCATTTCCAAAGAGAATGAGGATAACCCAGTATAAAAGACAAATAAGACGCTAAGGATGGATTTTCGACTTAAATCAATCCGAATTTGGCATGTTTTTGAAAATAAACCGAAAACTTTAACAAAAAGTAGGAGGCAAATGTCATGGCAAAAAACCTATTTCCCCAAAAAGTTTCTCATCAATTTTTAATTTTAATCTTTCTGTAGATTGGTTCTCGTACCTTTTCTGTTCCCTGAAAATATTCTACAGGACTCCCATCCATTGTTAGGGAAAACTGAAATGGCCGCCATTTTGATTTTTCAAAATACTCTATTTTAGCCGTCTGAGAAAGAATATTTTAAAAACCTTTCTTTATTTTGACATCTAAAGCCTATAAAGAATAATTTTGCCAAGTTTCATGGCCTAAAGTCTTTTAGTTTTTGAGAAAATAAGCTTCGAAAGCGAAAAATATTGTATTTTACAATATACAATATTTAGGCCTTTAGAGAAAAGATATTGCAAAATCCTTTCTTAGTACGTATCTAGAGCCTGTAAAGAAAATTTGTGCCGAGTTTCATGGCTCTAACCCTTGTAGTTTTCGAGAAACTGTGATCAGGTAGTCTATGGGGTTTGGCTTATACTATATATATATATATATATATATATATATATATATATTAGTGGCATTTAACCAATACCAATAACTACAGTAACCACATACATTGCATATACATTTGTATAGAGAGATCTACGTGCCGCTGCATTTGAAGGCTATAGCCGAAATTACATAAGAATAACAGAGACTCCTCATTTTGATGTACAGTTAAAGCTTGGAATATCATATTGTGTACTATGGTAGTTGTTCTTCGATATTTTCTGGACTTTGCCATTAGACTCTTTCTAAAGGATCAATGTTATGGTTTTCAAAAGTAATGTAGGGGCCCTATTTTTGAAACGGTTGAAAATTGAGTAGTGAGTCACTCGTCAAGTCACTTGTCAGCTGATGTTATTATTGTTTAAACCACCACGTGGGATGTAAAGTTTTCAGACAATAAATCTGTCAAACTAGAAAGCCAAATGTGAAAATTGACCAATTTAAGGAGTTATCTTAATTTTCAAGGTTTTAACGAAATTATCTCGGCATACTTATTGATCAATTTAGTTGTAATGATTTTTTATAAATAGTTTAAAGGCCATCCAAACGCACTTAAATTTAGTAGGGTGGGTGCACCAGTGAATGACCGGTTAAGGACGATGTCTCATGTTAATTTAACATAACTCCCTTATTTTATGGTCACAGCTATAAATTTTACTGTAGAAAGTTCATTTATTTTTTAAGGATTAAGCAATATTAGTTAAATATATCACTTAATGAGAATACTGGTTGTAATATTAATTAAAATACAACTATGTCAATGCTCCAATAAATGTCCGGGACTGCACCAGTGAATGACCGATCTTGCACCAGTGAATGACCGGTCTGTTTTGGCTGAATAACTGTCAAAATATTTGAAAATCAGCTGACAACAATGATTAAGAATAATTCAGCTGAGAATATAGATCATAGCTAGTAAATGACCGATCTCCTTCCAGTGAATGACCGCTAAGTATATCCCCGGTCATTCATTGGTTTTTGCCCTAGTTACGTTCCAATTTATGACCACCCTCAGTAATAATTAATCTTAACATGCACAGCAATAAAATTGATTTTAAATTGCAGGATAGTATGTGAAATATCATTTAATTGCAACACAATTTTGAAACAATCATGAAATACAGAATGAATGTAAATTCAGGAAAGCCTTGCAGGGGTAATCGCTGTAGCAGGAAACATCAAAATCGAAGATAGTGGGACACTCAATATTAAATATGTTTAAAAAGTATTTTCGACTCCAGCAATTTTAACCAATGAAAGATTATTGTTGAATAATATTCCAAGGCTGGTTTTATGCTTATTTTTAATTAGCTAGCCCAAAGAATATGCTTAATAATGGGCTTTTTAAACAAAACGGTCATTCACTGGGGGGTGGTCATTCACTGGTGCACCCACCCTATAGAAAAGTAAATATAAACTAATTGGAAAGGCTTTCCATGATTACTATTAAAGCTTCTTTCAAACGAGAAGAAGAAGAAGCTTGTTTCCTGTCAACTCACACGTTTTGACTCAACAGCCTATTAAAATTATGCATTTTTAAGAATAAATGCTTACTAAAATAAATGATATACACATATATTATGGGGCTAAATTAATTAAGTTAGGAATATTTTTATTTTTATCTTTGAATCCAATTTATATTTAGAAACAAATAACTTGAGGGATGAGTGATTCACTCCCTCGCCAACTCACCCACTTCAAGAATAGGGTCCTAGGTTTGATTCGTTTATATATATATATATATATATATATATAAATAAAAAAAACACCTGGTTGTAGTTTAAAATAGTTTCAATTGCTGCCGATTCGAAGACAGTTTAGAACTTACTAATCCAAAAAGAGCAGACCGAGCAAAGCTAGGGCTACACATTAATCATTTTTATAAATACACCATTTTTATATTTTATAGAGAATAGCAGTTTTTATGTAAAAACCACCTCTTCCTTAAATACATAACAAACCATTCTGTTGAGGTTTGTAGAGCTAAATAATATATTGCATATTTAAAGTAGCTGAGAGCTGAAATCGATAAACGGTCGTGGAAAATTTCTTAAACGGACACTTTTAGCATAGGCTATGACATGCACTTATTTGTCTCGGATCGCACGTATGTAGACTAACCTATAAATATGAGCTGCGCAATATTTTACGAGGTACTCCTAAATCAATTACTGAGGTACCTCGGTGGAGAACTGGTGACATGGGTTATTTGGTTTCGGTTATATCTAGCTTTAAATGCAGATTAGAATCTTTTCCGTTGAATTCTTAACACCATTTATGTTTTATATTTATTCCCCTTACATTAAAAATTAACAGAATTTGCAGAAACTGTATTCCAAATCAGGACGATTAACTTATTGGTGGTTAGTGTTTTAATCAACGTACTTTAAATTGGTATTCAAGGTTAGTTTCTATGTAGCCCCAACCCTCCCCCCCCCCCCAAACCAGGGCTACGGGGTGATTAGTTTATTCAAATGCTCTTACTCGTTTTTATGTAGCCCTTTTTGGGCTATCCTTAGCATATTCATTCAAATTTTAATTTTTAGAAGTGTAGGATTCTTTGTAGGATCATACGAATAATAGTCATCGACCACGACAGTTACATGGATCATGTAACGGGTGTCAGCATGCGACCAGACTACACTATACCAATTTTTCGTGAGCCTAATCAGGTCCAAATGGTATAACCTTACCAAACATAACCCAACGCAATATAACCTACCTTAAAACTTAAATTGCCTTTCAACACGAGAAAAGTCTTAAATCGACTAGGTAGGAAGCCTTACCAACCAACTGCTACTGCATGACTTAAGACCTATACAGTTAGATAAAAAAGTAGAATAGGAAAGATTTTGGTATTTGTGATGAAATCTAGTATGATTTCAAAACTGTGGAAAATGTTGGAGATTTCTTATACATTTAGTCAAGTAAAACAAATATTATACATTTTTGTATTCTTGTTATCATACCATAAATTTTTATTGTTTGTTAATTATACAGTGATGGATCGTTTATCTATTTAATACAGAAAATTTAAATAGCTATGGCCAAAACAGTAGTATGAAAACCCTCAAGAATCGACTTAACCCCTTGAATAAGTTATTACTTTACTAGTGTAAGACTTGTAAAATAAATTAGCATATAAATGTGCTAAGGAAGTTACTGATTGGATTTCCAGCTTTGGAACTAGGAATTACCAGAACTAATTATTTCCAGATAGACCTTTCGACGCGCCCTGATGCGTATTGTAAGTATAAGTGTAGAATGAATTATGTCGGAGTGCTGTTAAGGACAAAGAACTGCTGGTTTATTTGCCAGGATCAATGATGAAAGCCCACTGAATAATGACAGCTGGCTTCAGAAGCAACCAATCAAGAGCCATGGACTTTCGTTAGGATTATTTTTGTGACCTACAAGTTTGTAAGTGAACACTACAAGCTTAACTACTACATCGTGGTTCATCACTGTGTTGTAGACAGAATTATCAGTAAAAAAGATACTGTGGTCTTACTGCGGCATTGGATATTAATGGAGAATATGCCCCCTGATCTATAAAAGCAATAAATAAAGCTGCTTTTGATGGAAAGGGAGTAGAAAGGCAGTTAAACCAAGTTGTAAAAGTTTATATCAGGTCGCCCTAAGTCCAAAGGCAACATAATCTGAATACAATACTTCATGTGAAAAGGTAATAAAATCTTACCAGAATATAAACATTTTCTTAATAAACCCCCTCTTAGTTGAAAGCGAGGCTTTTATACGAGCAATGTAGTTTTAATCTTTCCCATTAAAGTTGTAATTTTTTACAGTTACAGCCGTGCAGTTATAACGTAAATATAATATATTTTAGTTTTTAAATAAATATATTATTTATATGTCCTATTTTCAACAAATAAAACCTTGCACAACCTCAAATCAAGAATAAGAATTTTAAGAATACAATAAAAATCATTCCAAATTGATGTTCAGATAATTTATTGTTATACTATTCAACTATTATGATTATTTTTCTTATATGAACTACATAATTCATAGTTTTAAGCAGGGGAAAGGGACGAAGTGATTTCAATCAGTGAAATAAATTGAAAACATTTTATAGTCGATTTCAGCTAAAAGCTTATCAAGATAATAGGTTCGCTCATTGAAACATAGCGGTTTTATCGATGCTGATGCGGTTATATTGGTCATAATGTGTCATCATTAAAAATTCATTTCAATTCCCCACAGTATTATCGGGAAGAATATGAACACTATCTTTTGAACATTATAGGGGCATCACTCATCAGATATTTCAATAAGAACTCGATCAAATTTTTAAACTGTTTGATTTTTTGATTTATTGAGAAACATTGGTTGACATATATTTGTTAAGTATAATTATTATCTTTTTGTATTTTTCTCTTATTCGAAAAACTTTTTTGCCCCAACTGTTTATTACGACGCCCACTCGTTTATTCAAATCTTGTTATCTATTAAAACGAACGAGCTTGCCCCTTAACAATATAATTAAAGTAAATGTTTAATGCAACGCCGTTTATATATTTCTTTTTCATGCCCAAAAATTGTGAATTTAATATTTTTGTGAGAAGAAGGAATACAAACTATTTTAAAATTTGAAAAAATAATTTTTTTAGCCACAGCTCTGTTTTAGAACTTTAGCAGAACAAACACAATAAAAACAAGATAAAATACGTAACCATAGTTTTTACAGTGTATAATCTAAATAAAATGGATTAAATTATAACTAAAAATTCTGCCAAATTAAACCTTTTAAATTTTTCCCCTTCCTAAGATAATCGCTCTTACTGGTTGAAGAGCCTTGTACCAATTTTTTCTTTAGTTGTTGTAGTTAGTAAAAAAAGGCAGTAATTATTTCTTTATTTTTTTGTATTATAAAAAGTAAAACATTCCCTTAATTTTTGAGGTTAAGGATAGATTTTTCATGAAATATCACAATGTATGAGAAATTACATTGATATCTCTATCTCGTAGTGATACTGATTAATATCACTATCACGAATAAACACTTCGTTTGTTTTGTTTGAGCTTTAATTTTTTAATTCTGAATCACACATTAAAAAGGCTCACATAAAATCTAGTTCTGTAAAAGACAAAATACATTTTAAAGTGAAAATAAGACATGGATTAAAGACATGATAGATTAATAAGCTTATTTTATGAGGAGCTGCTCTCTTGACACTGATTAGACAAATCGCCTGTTCAAAAGTTCTCTTCAAACTGACTTTTCTTGGCTAACTTTTAATTGTCTCTTGAGACTCATTCCGAAACACAAATAATGCTGGCGATAAATAAAGAAAAGCAGGTTGTCGTTTCATGTTTGGATTTAAAATAAGTGTCCATCCATGCACGCTTACCTCAAACCATATTGTATTAAGAAATAAAAGGTTTTGATTACCTCTAAATTTTTGCCATACACATTTCACACTCATGTGTGGAAATAATTTAGTGCTTAATAATACGCTATTTTACAACACAGTTTGATTATTTTATTTAGTAATCTTTTGGTATATTTTTTTATGAAATAGTACGTATATTTCTAAAATATCTCGCTCATTGTTCAAAACCAGGAGACATACATTTTTCCTAAAAAGATTTTAGAAGGAATCATTTGGGGCATCTGCTACATTTTTAGCCCAATCCATTAAAACGGTTTAAAAAGATTAGTTTTATTTCTTTATTGTGAATTCTGTTTCATGATATTACTGAAAACTTTAACTGCATTGTCAACGTTAATGTTGCTTCTGTTTGAATTTCGTGAAAAGTATATTGAGTGATGTTACTGTTCATAAATGCTGTTCAAATGATAGCTAATTAATAACATTTTGGTTGTCTAGTTTTCAATACTTGTCTCAATACTCACTAATTGTGTTTTTCTTTGCAGAAAGTAAATTCTTCAACATTCATATTACTCAAACATTTTTAGTGTGATCACACCAGGATCACACCTTACTATTTTTTAACTCGCCATTATGAATGTGACATTTCTCTTTGTATTGTAAAAATTCAATCCTCAGTCACTTAATTACTATTGGAATATTGAGATACTTTCCTCAACGAATTCCCTTGACATCCTAAGTTTAGAATTCCTTAATTTCTAAAGAACTGAAACAGAAAACAACTGAAAAAATATGTATAGTAAAATATAAATACTACATTAAATATCGTAGCTAAAAACGATGAAATAAAAACAATTCTAACTACAAGCAACTCCCTCATTTAAATAGTCTTACAAAACTGCAAACCTGAGAATATTAAGTTTGAACTCCATACGAGAAGTAAAACTGTAGGAAAAACAAAGCTAAATAATGAATCTAGACCCTTGAAATGTTAAGTAATTTCAGGAAAAATACAGTACATTAAAAAAATAAATTAAAATACATATTATTGACAGTCGCTTACTGCATTAACAAGACAATTGTTTCTGTAAAATTATACACAAACACCAAAGACATATCTAAAGACTAAAGTCAAAGATCTAAAGACACATCTGAATTCAGTATATGAGATTTGATTTTATGTTTCATATTGGCATTAATTCAAAACCAAGTTAGTACTCTTACCTCCCTCATTAAGTAAAATCCGTGTAATTGAGTGAATTATAATGAACTCCCCTCACTCGGCGGTGAAGTAACTCAATGGAGACAATTCGTTTACGACAGGTTGGAGCAGAATAGCGAGTAGGGGGTGCATTGTGGAGGGGGGGTGAAGAGGGGTGGGTAATAATATTAACACGATCACAGAGTGAGGCAGTAATCTTAAAGTTGCGATTATAATAATACGATATTTGCTTACTATTACGTTGCAGCCTTCGTAACCAATTGCTAAATAAAATTTTGAACTATATTTACTTTGCGTCTCCTGTAAAAAATACAACCAGATAAAAACATATCATACCGTAGTACGAAATGGATATTTTACAAGAGTACGTCAATGAATCTCAATAATTATTTGATAACAAGATACGCCCAACATGTTGCACCTTGATTAAAAATGTTGATATGGCACTCGCAGTCCCTCGGAGGCTCGAAGATTTTTCCTGCATTTCTAACCCTGGTAAAATTGCTGCAAGACACAAAAACATGCCCTACCAATACGGGTGACCGGACTAGAAGTATCCTATTTTAAACTGTTTAAGCTGAAGTATCTTTTCGACACTTTATACCCCGAATGAAAGAAGATATTACCAATATTTTTGTGGAATAAATTTGAAGGCGATATTCCGCGCACATATGAAAAATCTCAATCTAAGTAAAAAATCAATTTCTTTACTTAATGAGTGTTGGACCGGCAGAGACCCATTACATGGCCACCAAAACCCCGATCTTACGTCCTTGATCTTTCTCTTGGGGATTTATAAGAGAATTTCTAAAGTGAAAAGTGTTAACCTACATGTACAAAGACACGGGATTATTATTATGGTGAGAGAATAACTCCAGAAATCATGCCTCAGTTATATAAAATGTTTCATTTAGTTCTTATCACCTCCATATTTTACTTATTTATTTAGTTAACATTCCTAGACATGTACGAGGAAAACCACCTTCAAATTTATACCAACAAACCTTGATAATATCAACTTTCATTTGATGTATAAAGTGTCACAGAGCCTTTTTTGATACTTTAGCTGAAACTGTTTGAAATTGGTTACTTATAAGCCGGACACTCTGTATTTAACGAAATACTGAATGCGACATTAAAGGTTTTTTGCGAACTGCAGCATACCAAAACGGAAAAAAGCAGTAGATTTTTCTACATTTAGCACAATGTTAAAAGTACCAATAAACATTTACAGTGTTGTTTTACCGTATATGGCGAAAATACTTATTTTATTTATATATATAGTTACGTACTTACTCTTAACTGGTGCGTACAGAAACATTTTTTTAAAGTTTCACATTTGATTTAATCCAATCTTTACCTAATGAGAAAATTGATTTCTTAGAAAATTCACTATAAAATGAGTAGCTAGCTGCTCATACCTATAAGGTGATATTGAACGCTTGAGTAATAAACTTTTATGGACGAACACTAAAGTATCCTTGGACCAGACACGAATAAACTTGACTACGGAAGAGTGTGGAGATCATGACGAACTTCCGGTTGTTTACCTCTCGCCGGATATGACGTCATGTTTTGTCAAATATATAATAATTTATTTTTTACTGAAAAATATAAAAAACCTACTGTTACAACAGTTGTAAAATATAATTTAAAATTCATCTATAATTTGAATTATTTAGTATATTGTACGTAAATAAAACTTTAAAGGTAAAATAAAAACATGTCGTGGTACCCAGTTTATACCGGGTTTGTACAAAATGATTATTTAAATAGTAAAATATCAGTTTTCTTAACCGCACCTGATTTTCGAAGTGAATTCCTTTTACAAGATGAAGATAAATTAAAAATTGAAATACATAAAAACTTAACTACAAAAATAATTCATAAAGAAGAGAATGTACTAAGATACATTATTTTATAAAGAATGGATAAACTGATACATTTATGTTTAATTTAATAGTTATCTTTGATTTTAATTAAGACTAGGCTATAATTCAATAATCATAGAATCTTTGATCAATACAGGAATGGATTCGAAAAAACAGTTAGACATTAGAGTAAACTAACAGTAAATCTGCCCAGTCTTACTGAAGGCGTAAAAGTACTAAATAGCTGGTGTTCTTTTTACATTTTAGCCAAATTAAATTTATCGTGTTAAGATAATTAATTTTAGTTGCCTTTTTCATTCTAAAATGAGGATATTTTTTCATAAAATTTTAGTGTGAATATTTTTAAAAGTATCTAAATAAGAGATTACATTTTTAGTCATAAATTTCATGAAAGATCTTCCAGCGAGGGCTTTGTATTATACATTACCTGGCAGGAATTAAATTATTCCCTTTCACATTCATAATGAAGTGATAAATAATAGGCGTTTATTTCTACTTTTATCCCCTAGGTCCATGATGTATCGACAAAAGTTTAAGTATTTTTGAATTTTATTCGTTTTTAGAAAATTGTGAAACAGCAGCCATGATATCATACCTGACTAGAAGTAGAAACACCAAGGGACCATTCAACAATTTGAGAACGAGTTACGCAATGGCCGTATTGGTCTCATCGTATTTCCTCAATTTTCCTGCTGCCCCGGGGGATTATGCCAGTAATTGAGTGTCAGTGCCAGATATGCTCATTGCTGTTCAACCTGTTATGAGATTATCCTGTGTGCATCTTTAGACAAAGAGTTTTTTTCAGTTTCTTTTGAAAAGCGACTTTTCTCACAGTACAATTAGTAATTAAGATTGTTTAATGTATTATTGTAAGTGGTTGACTGTAAATAAACTGTGTATATGACTTGAGTTGTTTTGAAAATCAAATTTGTTGGAAACCACTCCAAAACAAAGACAATTTTATTTACTATTTATTTATTTAAAAGGCTCTTTGCTTTATCATCATATTTCTTAATTATTCACTATTGTTACAAGAAAAGTCTGTGTCTGTGTGTCGTCTGTGAAAAATAAATGTACTTTTTATGAACAATGAAGAATCGGTATAATCAGAAAATAAAATTGTAAAGGTACGACCCTTTGTAAAGAAATAGCTAAAGAACACTCTTTGTAATACAGAAACATCTTGTAAGCTGTTTTGTGTTTGGTAATTTTTAATATTTTATTTTCAGTTACAGTCTAATTCAATCATATAAATTTTATGTAGATAATATTGTATTACAGCAATGGAAAATGCTTGCTAGAATTATCTATAATTACAACTTCACAGTCGTTATTGACCACCTAACCAATTCAGCTAACATTTAGTAACAGATACACATGTTTTTTGGGGCCGAAAAACCCCAAAATGTAGTTTTTCGCCTTCTGACTTATTTCTATAATCCCATTAAGCGATGATTTTCCTGTTCTTTACCTAAATTCCCTCTGACGTCCAAACTTTTTTAAATGTTCTTTATTATTCTATCCAAACGAATGCATAAGAAACATTTATTTTCTAACGTTTCTCAGCAGAACAATGTTTTCCTAACATAACGTAATAGTCAAGAATCATTTAATCGACCATAGAAAACAAGAATAGTATGGGAGTAATACTAATTTATAAAAATCTTTCAATTTTTTAAAGAAGAAACAAGCAAGGAATAGTATTGTGAGTGCAGTGCAATAAAACCCTTGAAAATAACTGCAAACAAATGAAAGGCAAATATAATTTAACTAAACTTAAGATAAATTAATCACGAGTTTTGAAATAATTTTTTTGTATAATATGAATTATTTTTATAAAATCAGAACGCAACGGCTAATTACTAATATCACAAGTAATATTTCCACATATTTAACGCAACATTCTCAGTGACACGAAAAGGGTAAATTTTTATTCGAATAGCATGATAATGAATAACGAAAACCCATCTCTGGAACAAATTCCACAAATAATCTCTCCAAATAGGTCAACAGTGATAAGTTTGAAATTGATCACAGTTAAACTGTGCTACAGGGACCGCAACAGTCGCAGAACATGATCTATTGAACTTCACACAGTTTATGTTCCCAACACTGTGTTGTGTGGCTTCCGAAATAAATGTTACTGGCTAGGAACTAACCTACCTTTGCGATAATTGTCATTTAATTTGAATCACGAAATGGCTTGTAACTGCGGTGTGCAGATTGTTTTTTGCATTGTTTTTGGTATTGTTTTTTAATCACTTGATACCGACTTGAATGCGTTTTTTTTACATCACATTTGACAGAAAAAAATGAACTGGTACTACTCTGTTGATCTAATATAAGTAAATATGGAAAATAAAGTAGGTTAACCGAATGTTATTTTGTTATTTAATTTAGTTTTTGCGAATTACAGATATTCATAAGTAAACATCAAAACGGTTGTAAGTAAATTAAACTGACTTAAGTAGGTGGTATAAAATTCACTGTTAAGAAGTAACGTGGTTACCTTTTGGTAAGAGAAGCGGTGAACAACTGGGATTCAAACTTGTAGCAGCTCTTTGACGTCATCATCCCAGAAGTGCACTGAGTGTAGTTTAGTGATAGGTACATATTTGTACCATGATGCACTTTAAAGACTCTTTAGAATACATGCTTTTGTACTTGTGAGTTTAAATGTGGAATTTGGCCTTAATAAATGTTTATAATAAAAGTGAGGCATTTCATTGTCTATACGACGGTAATTACAATTACAAATATCCGTTTTTTGAAAATAACCTTTCACTAACAACCCGTTTGATCGCGTTTACAGTTTCTGATTGGCCGAGGCGCTTCTGGGAGCCGTTTGAGGATGAGAGAACTTCCAACGGCTGCTTAGGGATTGAAATTAGCCAAAGTAACTTCTCCTCAGAGAATCAACTCACTTTATCATAACACTAATCAAGTCCGGGTCAATTGGAGTTGTATTTTTTTATTAATAGTCTTGTTTTCAACGGTATCCAAAAGTAATTTATAAAAGATTTAGTTTAGATTTAAATGTAATATACACAGATGAATATAATATGATACGACAAGAACAAAAATATCATTAGAGCATGTTTTGATTGTGGTCAGTTTATGACTTGTAATGATTAAAGGATTAAAAACTAGATTAAATAGGTATACAGTAATATTTGGTTCACATTTTAAAACTTACTCATTAATTTGATGAAAAAAATGTCATAACAAGGTATATAAAGTTATAAAATACGATCGGGCAACGCTTTTGAAATAGCAAAGCAAATTAAACAAATATAAATGATCCGTTATTAGTAGCTGAAGAATTTAATAAATATTTTCTAGGTGTTTCTGAAAAATTAGTTGGAGATTTAAAAAGACCTGACCATTTTGATTCAATGTCGTACAAAGATAATTTTTCGAACGGTTCGCTATCAAAATCAATGTTTCTAGGTCCTATTGAGGAAAAAAGATATACAAAAGGCTGTCAATTTGCTGAAAAATGGAACATCCCCCGGTATTGATGGAATAACCTCGTGTTTAATAAAAAAGCATTTAAAAGAGATTATTAATGTACTGTTATATATGTCGTAGCCACATGCTGTAATTGGGCACTTCATGAAGTGTCCAGCGCTAACCGGGCACTTCATGAAGTGCCCAGCTCGCCTGGGAACATAATGTAATTGAATGGTTTCATTAAAAATTTCAGTATGTGACCAACAAAACTGGGCACTTCATGAAGTGCCCATCGCTCGTTGGGCACATGCTGTAATTATTTCTTTTACACTATGTGTCCAGTTCAGATGCTGGGCACTTGATGTAAACATGTAAAACTGCTGTTTACGTTGCTGTTGGTAGTATCCGATGTATTATTTTCAATAATACAAAATACAATTATTTTAAAATAATTTTGTAAAACATTAAGAATAAGATTGTCTTCCACTAAACCAGACAATAATTCTTGCCTGTATGTTTTATCGTGGTTTCTTTTATGTTCTCTGAAATATTCCGGCTACACATAACTATAAAAATTGTTATTATTTAAACAACAAACGGTGTTTAAATAATAGTATTAATAGTGATGCGTGGCCAAAATGACTCATAAAACACAAACCAAACAATTCAGTCGATTTCAATGTTGTATGCTTTAATAAAATAAAATACACGAAACACTTTACCTATTACATTTATATGTAACGCATAAATATTAACATTAACCTATTTTATCATGTTTTAATTTTTTAACTTCTTACTGAGTCACCCTTTGTAGACTTATAATGGATTAAAATATAGCATGGTAAAACAAATTTTTAAATAGAGTCATAAGAGTCTTTGAAAAAAATAACAAAAACAAGTTTCTTATTGTTATAGAAATTGAAAACATTTAATTTCTATAAAATTTTACTATTTCGTTTTTTTTTGTAATTTTATTAACATTGACAACAATTTAAAAGAGACTTTAACTTTTCGTCAATAAACTTAGCAGAGAGAGAAAACTTTTTTCGTTTAAGTTTTTCTTTTACGTCAGTATGAATGAATTAACATAACATCATTACATCAAGCCTTTTATATGTAATTATTTTTATTTGTTTATAGAATATTAAAAAACGTGTGTCCTATTTACTTGACAGCTTTTCAAAAATATGTCTTTCATTATATTCGTACTGACATCAGTAGCTTAAGAATCTAAGTTTATATTATTAACTCAAATATTTGGAAATTAATATGAAGCATTGTCTAAAGGGATAAAAAATGCCTTTCATTATATTCGTACTGACACCAGTAGCTTAAAAATCTAAGTTTATATTATTAACTCAAATATTTGGAAATTAATATGAAGCATTGTCTAAAGGGATAACCTATGAATGTTAAACGTTATTCAAAAGTAAGTGGTTACTAGAAAATTCTAGCGGTTCGGTTTTTAATCATTATTAATTTTTTTCTTAGCGCATTACCTATAATTTATAATATAATATAATATCATTCTTTGTCTTTATTCACAAGTACATTGTGTAATGGACATCGTCTGAACAAATAGATTATTTTTATATGCAATAATATAATACTATAATATAATGTACAATAATATACTGTTTGATTTTACAACTATTTGAAACCGACAATATTTGTATTAAACTTTAAACCAATTATAAGTGTTTGTTTTATCCTAGAATAAGATTGTTAACTGTTTATTTTAGTCTGAACTCAACTCATACTCCAACAAATTCGTTGTCCAAATATAACGTAGACTAATTATATTTTCAAAAGGCTTATGTAACTAAAACCGATGTTAAAATATTTTGATTTGAATAAATAAATAATAAATATTAAAAGGTTTAATAGCAAACAGTAATATTGGCTACTTTAACACGGACGTTGGGATTTAATGCGTAAACATTAGGATAGGTTTTGACAAAGATTTTAAATTCGACTGCCCAACATGCCTCAATAGTTACACCATGTTTCGTTGGGCAGATGCTGTAATTTTGATCGAAATAATCGAGTTACACTATGTGCCCAGGCGCGCTGGGACCTTCATGAAGTGCCCGGGCTGCGTTGGGCTCTTCATGAAGTGCCCAATTACAGCAAGTGGCTACGACATATATAATAAATCTGAGTTTTGAAACAGGTGTTTTCCCAGAAAGACTTAAGAGGGCTGTGGTCATACCAATTTTTAAGAAGGGGAATAGGGATTCATGTAGTAATTATAGACCAATATCATTGCTATCAACCTTTGCAAAAATAATAGAAAGAGTAATGAAACAACAATTGGTTGAATTTTTGGAAAAAATAAGATTTTTAGTGAAAACAATTTGGCTTTAGACAAGGAATGAATACTGAAGCAGCGCTGCTAGAATTTATGGACAGTTTGTCTAATGGTATCAATGACAATAAAAAAGTTAGTGGGCTGTTTTTAGATATTACCAAAGCATTTGACACGGTCGATCACAAAATATTGTTAGATAAATTATATAAGTGTGGGATAAGGGGAGTTGTACATGATTGGTTTTGTAGCTATTTGGAAAGGAGAATGCAGTGTGTAAAAGTCAATGGGGTGACAAGTAGAATGGGTGAAATTAATTTTGGTGTACCTCAAGGATCGGTATTGGGGGCGACATTATTTTTAATATACATAAATGACCTTTGCAGTGCCAATCTAAATAGTGCGGTCACTTCTTTTGCCGATGATACTGCTCTGATATATGTTGGACATTCTTGGAACGAGGTCGCAGAAAAAATCAATGCCGATTTGCTTTCAATTCAGTGGTGGTTTTGCAAAAATAATATGGCATTGAGCGCAGAAAAAACTAAGTTTATTGATTTTTCACTGAAAGGGAAAAATAAACATGAAAATAAAATAACTCTAAAATGTATAAAGTGTTTGACTAATGGTGGGGATTGTAGTAAGTTTTGTGTTGAAGTAGGGAGGGTGTCAAGCATAAAATATTTGGGGGTAACACTAGATGAAATGTTAAATTGGAAAGCTCACATATCTTTATCTTAAACAAAAAATAAATAACACACTTAGATTATTTTATTTCGTTCGAGGTATGTGTAAAGAGAATTTGATGAGATCACTTTACCTCTCGTTGGTACATAGCAGATTGGAATATGGAATAGTAAGTTGGGGAGGTACATATGTAACAAATTTAAAGGCAATATATACCATTCAAAAGCACTTCATTAGACTGGTAACAAAAAGTAATAAATTTGAAAGATCATTTCCAATTTTTTGTTCCTTGAAAGTACTTCCGTTAAGATACTTATATGTATACAAGGTTCTCAAGATTTTTTATGTAAAAAGTAGAAGTTGTAGGGAAAATAAGGAATTCAAAGTTAAATTAAGAAATTTCAGAAATGTTTTTGTACCAAAGCCAGCTAATACGTATTTTACCAAGTCCTACAGTTTTCTTGCACCAAGACTATACAATAAATTACCTGTTTACATTAAAGAATGTAATAATATAAATATTTTTCTAAAAATGCTGAGGATGTGGTTATTTACTGTACAGGACATTGAAGAACTGCTATTTCACATTGATGTCTGATACATGACTGTTGCTGGAACTTAATAGTATTTACAAGGATTTTGTTTGTTTTATTTTACTGTTTTTTTATTGTGTGTTATTTTAGTAGTTTTTTGTTTGTTTCTATACTTTTAATAATATGGTTGTTTCTGTAGGGAAGAAATGTATTATTGTAAAAAGGCTCTCAGATTGTATATGATGAATATTTACTTTTTTTTTATCTTACTGTTGTTACAATTTAGATAGTTTGTAAGAGTTGTAATTTAATTTTATGATTTATTTAGTTAATTGTGATTATGACTTAGTATACTTTTATGTTAATGATAAGCAATTTTTGTTGTTGTTAAACAGCTGCCTTTTAGATTTTATTAGTTGTTAAGTGCCAATAAAGCCTCCGAACAGGCTAAACGCCTTGGAGGAATAATTATTTCTCTGTTACATCTAGAAAGGTCAGACTTGGCATCTTAAAATGAATTTAACTGTAATTGTGATATTTGTACCTTTTGTATTTGTATCTATGAGCAAAAATGAAATGAACTGTAATTGGAGAAATAAATTCTTTCTTTCTTTCTTTCTTTCTTTCTTTCAATAATTAGTTTTTTTTTGTAATTATAACTTTATTAACTGGTACCTGTTGGCTCTTAATGTGAAGTTGAACCCTCCCAATGTGATGTTTTGGACTAGAATTACTTCTGATCATCGGCTTGGCTCCTATTTTTTTAAGGGTCTGTCAATCAGGACAGTTATCTCAAAATGATCGATGAACGGTTGGTACCTGAATTGGCAGCTAAGGAGATACTGGATTCAGTTGTTTTTCAACAAGATGGCGCTCTTCCACACTTTTCTCTCAGAGTCCGCTGACGCCTAAGCGAACTCCTCCCGGGCCGATGGGTTGGACAGGGATCTCCAAACTGTCCAGCGCCAATGTCCAGGCCTGTACGAAGCCCAGATTTGACAAATGACAACGCATTGCGAGGCTTTATCGAAGAAGAGGTACGCAAACAGAGTTATGTTACAATTGAAAGTTGGAGTAAGGACAGCGTTTGCACGAGTCGCCCCAGTAATGCTGGAACGAATGAGCCGACGAAATCGGCGTCTAATCAAGTTCTGCCGAGGCAATATAGGTATGCATGCCGATATTTTGGACCAAAAATAATTTTAACTAGTTTAGTCAACGATATATTTCCGATTAAAATAAATCGATTTAAGTTTTTAATCAATACCAATTGAATTAATCTTCAGTGCACCTTGTATATAAGTATATGCATATTCCTTTCAGCCACCTTGTATATAGTAAGTATCACCTTGTGTCATGTTAGTAGGAAAAATACCATTTTGCAGTACACCAATAGTTTAAAGGCTCGGTTATATGATTTTGAGGATGTAGAATTTATTTTTCAAGTCAATAATTAATGTATTAGGAATATATATGATAACTGATCCGATCTTTGTTTACTCATTCTTTGGTTTATGTGTTAGCCTTTATTATTGATTAATTGCAATTAATATGCTATTTTACTTTCACTGTAGCTTACTATAATACTTTTGTAGTCTATTTGCGGAAAGCTATATTATTCTTGTGTTAAGTTATGTACATTACAATTATGTTTTAAGTTAACCGACCTTTGTAGCCATTAAAATAATTACCTTAAGTGAAGGAAGCCTCAAAACTGGCATTGCCTAGGAGGCCCCTATATTTATTCATCATACAGAAATAATTAATCTTTGTACTTTAAACTATTTTTACTGTTAGAATATGTATAAGATGACTGTACTGTATTGTAATTGGTGATGATGGATAAATAAACGTATTATTATCATTATCATTATAACTGTTCAATGTATAGTTGCAAAGAAATTAAACTATATTAACAGTACCAAATCTTTATGCTTTTTACATTGGAGTAATGAATTTAAGCTGGGGTATAATAAATAATATTAATAAATATATAGATAATAACCTACTCAGTAATATTATTTCTTTGAAATGTATTTTTGTATGGTTACCAGACCTATCCATTATCAATTTCACACTATCCCCTTAGTGATAACAACAAATTATTCACTAAGCTTTGGTGAGAAAATTATATTTTCAATAATCTGTAAAATAAATAAAAAACGTTCTCTAGGATAATCCGTTTTATTTAAGTACATGTTATCCACGATATGACCCTATCTAATCCAAAGAACTATACTACTAATTTAGGTAGCGTAGTTCTTTAGTATTGACAGAACTATTGAAAACCTGAAAACATTTCCATCCAATAGTTTTAAGCAAGGTAGGCAGTGTCTCTGTTCAAGTGTAAAGCCAAAGAACTCGGTGGACTCCAAACTAATTACTTACCCCGAATGTTCGCCCTCAACGTCACTAATGTGTGGCTATGGACCACTTGACCGCAATGTGCTTGTATCAATGGCGCTTCAAATCCGCTTGTGTCTAATGACCTATAAAGCGCTTCGACTAATGACCTATAAAGCGCTTCGACCGATGCCCTATAAAACGCTTTGGGCTCGCCACTTCAAAGATCGTACCCACCGTAGACTGCAGTCAAATTGAATTAGAAAATAGACAACTTCTTTATTTTTAGATTATAACATGCTTTACAATTATATCTCCAAGAGCTTAAAAGCTCGCTTGGAGGTAATTTAGAAATGAAACAAAATATGTCAGTAAAAAAAAATATTTACATACTTTTTCTTACAAATAACACAAAAATATAAGAATTGATTAACTATCGACTCTTAAACGGTTTAAAATTTAAGTTTAACTGTATGCAGATTTTAATGTGACAAAATAAAATTTAACAATAAATAGACGTTGAAAATGGAAGAAAAACTGTTCAACTACATAGACTGTTGATCTGGACGAAAAAGTATTTAACAAAGCAAAGGGTAGACCATGACGTGACTGAATCCGCCCGAAATATTTATGTTCATTTTAGCACTAGATAGTCTGGGCCATATAATTTGACACGAACATTATAAGATAGATCCATCGAGAGTGAACGATTGTCCCAGAGACATAGCACGCTAATTGACAAGCCACGAATCTATCGTTAGAAGGTTATCAAATTGAAATACAAATATTTCTATATGGGAGCCCATATTTTTTGTCCTAGGGTGATAACAAAAGTCATAAATTTACGTAGATGGATATCTTGCGAGTTAGTTAAAGTATTTATTAAATGTTGGTAAATAATTAATTTGCCTCACGTTTTAAATATCCCAGGCTATAAAAATTGGAAAAAAATACACTGTCCTAGGTTTACGTGTCTCAGATTGATTAATTTTAATTTTGAAATTAATTTAAATAATCTGTCCCAGGAAAAAAAGTCTATTAATAGGGTTCTTTTGAAAGGATTATCCAGATCAGTGTTTTAATACAGAGGAAGAAAATATCTATGACAGGATTGTGAATAACTGTCAATGAAAGATAAGGGATATCAATTTCAAGGTTCAAAACTTCTAAAAAGTGCAAATGAGTTAAATATTCATCTGCTTTGAAGTATGCGACTCGATTGTATTTCAGCAAAGGCAAAGTTTTATCATTGTAATATAACTTTCTAATGAACCTAGTTTTTGAAATGATTATATTTTTAACAAAGCCTCGTAGCTGATATTTTTTGATTCAAAACAATATAGAAAGTAATAATATTTAATTTATTTCCTGAAATTATTTTTGACTCAGACTTTAGGTTCCAATCAATGGTTCCATATCATTGGTCAATGGTGCTCATTGGTCATGAAATAATTATTTTTAGTGACGTAAGTGTCCTTATATTATAAATAATATAATAATCAGTAGGAAATATGTTTTGTAAAAGAAGTTTCAAGATGATTCACAAATTGCTGTTTCATGAAATATGTTATTTCCCCCTGTAATTGCCTCTTTTAAAAAACTATTATTGAAACCCAGCGTGACTTTGAGGTGTTTATTTATTGATTCTAAATTTAGTATAGTTGTCATAATAAATATTTAATTGTACTTTATCTCCATTTAAATTGTGTATTATTAATTATTATATGATTTGGTGTATATTTACCAGAATATAAAACAAACAGTTTTTTGGCTAGTATTGGTATAAAGGGTATAAAGGATACGGTGGTTTAGGTCAGTGGGTATCAAGGATATCATGTGTTATGTTGTTTAGTACAATTGTCCACCCACTAAACAAAATGTACCTATTTTACTTGATTTTTTTTGAAAAATCCAACTAATAAAGTTCTCCAGTATTGGAAATACTACATTATTTTGTGTTTATTTATATTATTTTATGTTTACTATTTATAATTGATTAATAATTGTTTATGAGATATTATAATATGTTTTTTGGAGATAAAAATTACCAAAATATCTACAATTGGAAGGTTTGATCCAATTGTAGATAACTCTGCTACAGCTAGGTATAAATAAAAATAGATGAAGTTGAGATTTACTAGTACAATACCGGCGATCAAGAAAAACTAAAGTTCAACACACCCACGCTCATAGGCTAACTTATATTATCACTTTTAGCTTACAAGATCACATTACAATGATAATTCACAAATACATGTTGAGACCGTTCACACCCTGAGCTTGAAACAAAGCTGAGAGCAACTAGGCATGACATTTAGCCTACTTAGTTCTTAATGAACCTTTCTCTGACTTTAACTTATCGCATCGACTGAAAATGTCTTTGCAAATTTTCGCCAAGTAATATCCAGTTAAAAATATGGTATGAATACGTTTCAGCCAATATAAAGACAATATACCTAACTTTAGGTTTGCATTTTAAATTCTTTCTAAAAAGTATAGTTAACAGCTTATCCATGTCAGTAACCCCTGAACTGTTATATTTAGACTAAATAGGCACATACCTCCAACGGCTAATCAGTTCAATGTAATATAGTTTAAAACTACATATGTTTTACCATTAAAATGGCATTTTCAAGAGGTGCTCCTTACAAAAACATCGAAAAAGACTTGTCAAAGTTTAAAATTCAACATATACACAGGACACAAACACAAAAAAATAGTTTATTCAGTAGGCCTACGACACATACACTCATGGCACTGTCAAGAAGCTATGTATTTTTTTAGTTTATGTCCTGTGTATATGTTGAATTTTAAACTTTGACAAGCCTTTTTCGATGTTTTTGTAAGGAGCAACACTATTGATAATGCCATTTTAATGGTGAAATATATCTGGTGTTAAACTATATTACATTGAACTGATTAGACTTTGGAGATACGTGCCCAGGAAGTAGGAACAAAGGAAGTAGGAGTCTAGGAAGTATAAACAAATCATTGTACAATAATACTAATTTGGTAATCTGAATACACTTATCAAGAACAAAAACTGTTAAATAATGGAGCCGTTCCATAAATAATAAGAAAATATAAATACATTTCTGGATGTTGAAAAAACTTTAAGAGAAAATAATATCATCAGCAATGTGTTTCTTCTACTACATGGCTTTATGGAGCTAATGATCGTAATGCTAATCTTAATGAAACCTGTATTCTACATAAAGCTAATCTTTCATTAATTTTTTTCGTACTTTAATAAAGCTTAATACGTTTATTGCTGGTTCTTTTCGGAACCTTCAATCAATGATCAGTAGAATCATAATAACAATCTTTAGTTACCTAATGATACCTTGACCAAGCCGTACAGATAATAAATTTACTACTTTTTGTATTTAAGGTGTTTACGTGTATAGTGTGATTTCCTGTATGAAATTTCGAGGGGTCGAAATTTCTGACCTTAAGTGGCCAAATATACGTACAGATGATAAGAAAAGATCTTAAATAGTCTTCCGATTTCTCTTAATTTTAAACATAATAAATAAATATTCAGAGGCGGTTTTATAACTGACGGATGACATTACAGACCTCGTGAAGGAAAACCGATCAGTAGTGAAAAGAGGATCAGCAGGAATCTTCTAGAGGAAAACTTGCGTCCAGAATTAAAGCTCTTCTCAGAAGAAAGATAATCTTGTCCCCGAACACAACATCTCGTTACTGCAAGGACAGATCCTGCTCAACTGCTCCGTTTATCGCCTCTCACTGCAGTCCCTCCTTTCGGTGATAAAAACGTGTGCAATTTTCAAAGGGCAACAATTTATTTAAAAAATTCGGTTTTAAACATTGGTAAAAAAACCGGCTCAAACCGGCCGGTTTTAAATGTTTGGTAAAAACATTGGCTGTTTAAACGTTTGGTAATAATTAAAAAAATTGTTTCTTTAAATTGTGTGCAATATAAAATATAATTAGACGGAGTTTTTCCTTTATAACCTCATTATATATTAAAATATTAATAATTTATGTTATTAAATTGTAGTGCGGAAATCATTACCACTTAAAATACCTGATCAACAATAAAAACATTAATATTTTTTTCAAATTCAAATTCAAAAATATTTATTTCGCATAAGTTTAGTTTTGATCATCTTCTTCGTAAAAAGGGTTAAAGAAAAAGAAAGGAGAATAAACTATGCTTCTTCAGTGATAGTTTCTTTGTGTGTTTATTTCAGTATGAAAACAGTTTTTCATAAATTATTTGGTTTTGTTTTGTTTGTGTTTTTTTTTTTGGGGGGAGGGACACGTTGCCACACGTTATAAAAACTCCATGGTTAAATTTAATAATCTCATAAACCGTTTGTAAAACAACCTTCGCTTTTCTGTGTTAATTTCTATTTGAGTTCTCCGGCAAGAAATTGAGAGCCTCGTTTATTTTCAAATTTCTTAACCTCAAATAACAGCTACTGCAGACCATTATACAGGGATCACCAACTTCTTGCAACGATTCACTTGTCTCTTAGAGAGCTTTAACCGGCACATTTGAAAACAATTAGTTTTCCGTTTGATTAATGAATGATAATTAGACACAGTTAATTTTAAAAAGTGGTATTTCAAACCCACTAAATACAATGTACCTTTTACTTTATTTTTATTCGAAAAATTTAACTAATAGAGTTCTCCAATCCTCTAGCTAAAAATATCTGAGGATATTTCCATGTTTTGGAAGGGATATTACTTCAACATGTCATATGAATTTCATATTTATCTTCATAATGTTCAGCATTAATAATGGACTAAAAAACGGTAGATACAAGTGTGAAGCTGAAATATAGAATATGGATCAAAGTGGCGAAAAAGGTCAAGACAACACAATGTGGAATTGAAGTCCAGACATGACAACACATGTCATGTCTGGAATTGAAGTGTGAAAATTACTTCTAGAAAACGACGTCACCTTCTTGACAACAGTGTCTACTCAAAGCTGTCATACGACTTCTAAATAACTTTAGTTCTTCCACTAAAACTTATTAAACTTATTAATAGGGAATAAATATTGGGAAAGCCAAGTAGATATGAGTTAAAATACCTCATATTTTGGAGAGAACATTATTTTACTTTTTTTCGACATAGACCTATACAAACGCAATGGATGTCACAAATGAAATTTAGCACAGCTATTTTACTAATGACTTTTACTAATGAGTATGGTCGAGTAATTGAACGTATCAATTTAATTATTTATTTGTTGAAAATGATGTACATAATCTTTTATCTCATAATACGTGGGTTGTAAAATTGATTGCGGAGGGAAAATTAGCCGTTTGTTTAGTATTCCAGCTTTGTGACAAGAACGACGCAGCTCAATATTTTATTGGCTATAAACTTCTGACCCGGGCTGACCCGTGCTAGTAGCGGCTCCAGGTCCGATGTTCCCAGGGTGACATGCGATCCAGAGGGGGGGGGGGGTGGGGCATTTCAATAGGTAGTAGCACCCCCTCCATTTTATTTATGTGTGAGGTGACGAACCTTAAATGTTTTTAAGTACAATGACTGTCACGCAGAAAGTTGAATTTATTAAGTTTGCTACCGTGTGTAAAAAACATTATCAGTTTAGCTGTTTATACATTTTGGAATAACAAAGGGGAAAATTGGATGCTTGTGGTGGAGACATTAATTCAGCCCAAATTAAACGTCGATTTTCTAGCAACTAAACCACTCTTTACTCCTTATGAGGTATGTATCTTAAGGAGTATTTGAGTACACAGATTTATTTGTTGCTTGTAATACTTTCAATAACACAAGGAATATTCCTGGTTCAATAAAAATAAAACAGTCTTATAATGACCTTTAAATTGATCAAGTACCGTATTTAAGGGTTTAAAGGATATGTTTAACCATTTAAAATGACCTTCGATTGATTAGTACATAAGTCAGTGACCGGTGACATTTAGAGCGAAGATGTTGGGTAAATCACTGAGACAGTAATTTTAGTTTCGCTTCCGTTTCCAAAGTAACGGAGATTACAGTTTCTAAAGCTCGCTTTTAATCTTTCTAAATTACAAATTTTTATCAGACTAGCATGAGATTTATTAGGCTGGATGAGAAAGGATAATAACTATGAGAACGCAAAAAATGAAATACACATTGAAGGAAAAGGCTTTTAGTTCATTTATTCTTTGACAGTCAGTTAAAATAACTTGGGTTAGTGACAGTGATGTGGCCTTTGATAAGTTTCTTTTGAAGCCAGTGTTAGTAGTTGAAATTGACGACAGCCGAAATACCTGAATTTGACAGCTGAGTTAGAAACTGTGCGTGCAAGTAGGATGTTGTGAGAATTTACGCAGTTTGAGTTAAATGTAAATATACAAGACCAAAAGTTATTTTGGTCTATATACAAAAAAATCCACTTCCGCGCTTTCTATAGTCATAAACATAAATCACGATAGAAAACACATTTACAATATGTAAAACTATTTAATTTAAGCTGGGCATAAGGATGAAAATGGTTTTCTTTATGAGTTAAGGGGAGGTCATAAAATCTTACAATTAAAATGTAACATTAAACTAGTATATCATAAAATAACCTTTACCACTTCAATTGCGTACTATACAGTTTCAATTTTAATAGCATCGCCCTTATTAGGTTAGATATCTAAATAAAACGGCCATTGCGGTTCCTTTTCGCAGTGTGTAGTTACCAATTTCTCTTCATTTAGTTTGAACAACGATCGCATGTTACAGTTTTATTGCTCACTTTTATTGGTAAATGTTTGAAACCGGCAAAAACGAAAATACTAATGAAACTAGTCTCGGAAGTAGCTCATTTCCGCCCAATTGGTTGGTACCACCTGCTAAATTTCTATAAATTGAGGTGTATATGAAAATTATAGATTTTTGCATCAAGGGCCCTTAAAACAAAAAGTTATTTTAATTCCAAGACCTAAGAGTTATGAATTACCATGTGACTTACGATAATAATTTCTTACCTAAGGTAGAAATTCGCTAAAAAAACTGATATTGATAATGAAATGTAATTCCATTGGTAATACAACAAATTCATTCATCAAAAATCATTATTGACAAAATAGAATAGACCTTGAAAATAAATTATTAAACTAATGGAACTTTTGAGACGAGTTGTGAACAATACTTTTCATCACGATACAAACAAGTAACCAAACTCATAATAAAAATCATCCGACAGTTCATAATTTAGTAATTTTTATACAAGCAAACACAATACGGCTGTACAGTCTATTTTAGTTTAAAGTCAGCTGGTTTAGCTGTCAAAATAGGAACTTCACTTTTTTGGACACGTCAAAATAGTGTTTGGGTACGGAAAAACAATGTTTGGGTACGGAAAAGCTATGTTTAGATCCGGAAAAGGCACCTGATCATGTTTTGTTTTCATATAAGAAAATCGAGGATTTTCGTAGACCTCGGCTGTACGGTAACAGGCTATTTTATTTTGCAGAGTAATGAAATAGAATATTACGCAACTGATGCGGGAAGTAGGTGTTTACATGCGAGCATGATAGTTCACGCGCGACGCTTGCGGAGCGTGGAAATGTCATGCGAGCAACGTATAACTGGCGCTAATTCTTGGGGCCAAGTCCGCGCATGGGGCGGGGAGTGGGTAGGCTGGGAGGAGAGAGGAGTAGTAGCGGCAGCGGCGGCCGACAGTGTACTATTCGGCAGCTCGCACGTAGTTACTGTTCCTGTGTCAATCGTTGTTCAGAGTATCAAGAGGCTTTAATAAATACTAATGAAATATGTTATATTATTGAATAGAATAAAAACAGATCGATTGACTCTTATCGTCAATAAGAGTCAATATTCCGTCGGTCAATGTTTTTAGGACGACATGTAGTGACACGCTATTGTTAACGGCTGAGAGCAGAATGACAGTGCTGCGCTCTAGCGAGGCGTTGTCGCGCATGCGCACTAGCCGATTTTGCTACCGCGAATCCACCGCACTGGGCCCCAAGAATTGGCGTCAGTTATAAACACCTTCCCGGTTGAGTTGCATACGATAGTTTTCGTGACACTACCAGCAACAAATATAACAAATATATTTTTTCAGGGTAAGTAAAATACCCCCAGTTGAAGCAGACCTGCATACTCAGCGAATTTCAAATGCAAAAACACATTTTGCAATCCAACATAGCAAGATTTGGCATGTTTTGGTAAGCTCCATAAGAATAACATGGGGAATGAGTATGCAGGTTTGCTGCCATAGGAATATTAAAACTGGGTGGTTTTAATTCAATATTTATTAAATCTGAATTAGAAGAAGCTATTTACCAAGTTTTAAAAAAGATATGTTGAGAAATAACCGAGATATAGAATTTTTCTTATTTCCCATAAGGTGAACATTGGTACAACGTACTGTGTTTACCACTTTCAATATCTCGATAACCAATGGACATAGAGAAGTGAACCAAGATAGTAATTTGTTTGTTTTTTGAGCTAAATTCAATGGTGCCCACAAAAATTCGATAAATTTTATTTTTCTATGTGAAAAACTCAAAAAACCCATTCTTGGGGGGGGGGGGGTTTAAAACAACCTTCGCTTTTCTGTGTTAATTTCTATTTGAGTTCTCCGGCAAGAAATTGAGAGCCTCGTTTATTTTCAAATTTCTTACCCTCAAATAACAGCTACTGCAGACCATTATACAGGGATCACCAACTTCTTGCAACGATTCACTTGTCTCTTAGAGAGCTTTAACCGGCACATTTGAAAACAATTAGTTTTCCGTTTGATTAATGAATGATAATAAGGTGAACATTGGGACAACGTACTGTGTTTACCACTTTCAATATCTCGATAACCAATGGACATAGAGAAGTGAACCAAGATAGTAATTTGTTTGTTTTTTGAGCTAAATTCAATGGTGCCCACAAAAATTCGATAAATTTTATTTTTCTATGTGAAAAACTCAAAAAACCCATTCTTGGGGGGGGGGGGGTTTATCCCCCTTTACCCACCCTTCCGGTGGTCCGATTGGGCTGGTTCACGAATTCGTCCAATTGATTACCACTTTACATGTCCGTACCAAATTTCATAAAGATCGGACGATTTTTGCGGCCGCTATCGTGCTAACAGACACACATATATATATTATTATCTATATATCTATATATCTAAATATATATATATAAATTCGAACGAATAGTGTTTTTTGCTTCTGGGGGCCCCAAAACAAATACCCCCGTTGCAGCAGACCTGCATACTCAGCGAATTTCAACTGCAAAACAACATATTTCAATCCAACATAGCGAGATTCAACATGTTTTTGTAAGCTCCATAAGAATAACATGGGGAATGAGTATGCAGGTTTGCTGCTAAGGGTATATTAAAACTGGGTGGTTTTAATTCAATAATTTGTTGATCTGAACTAGAAGAAGCCATTTACCAAGTTTTATCAAGATATGTTGAGAAATAAGCGAGATAAAGAATTTTCTTTATTTCCCATAAGGTTAACATTGGGGTAACGTACTGTGTTTACCACTTTCAATATCTCGTAAACCAATGGACATAGAGCTGTGATTAAAAATACTAAATTGTTTGTTTTTTTGAGCTGAATTAAAAAGTGCTAGCAAAATTTGGAAAATTTTTTAATTTTTATGTAAAAAACTCAAAAAACCCATTTTTGGGGGGGGGTTTACCCCTCTTTACCCTCCCTTCCGGTGGTCCGATCGGGCTGGTTCACGAACTCGTCCGAGTGATTACCACTTAACACGTCTGTACCAAATTTCATTAAGATCGGTTCATATTTACGGCCGCTATCGTTTTAACAGGCACACACAACACACACACACACACACACACACACACACACACACACACACACACATATATATATATATATATATATACATATATATATATATATATAAATTCGAACGAATAGTGTTTTTTGCTTCTGGGGGCCCCAAAATGAAAAGTTAACATGGTCTTGGGCTTAGGTCTCACCATGAGACCTACCGTAATAGCTTCTTCCCTATAGGGGAAATTCGCTAAAACAACACTTCTATGAAAGTTAAAAGATAAAAAAATATTAAATAAACTGTTGAGAGGGAATACGTACAAAACTATATTTATCTGTGCCGGGGAGATGACAAAAAGCGTTATTTCTGCTGTTCAGTGACAGAGTAAGTCTTTCTAGGAATACGTCTTATCGCCACACAGACGGCAAAAATTGATTAAATAATATTACTCTTTATTAACTTATCTCTATTAACTGTATGTAGTCGCAACCTGGGAAACCAGTTCAGTTACAATTAATTGAGATATGGTCGTCATAGTTCAAATGTTTATGTTGTGTTTATGAATAATGTATGTAAATTTTGTGATATACTATTTTTTCTTGAGTCGGCAATATTGAGCATTTACTCTTACCGCACGCAAACTCTTACTGTACGCAAACTGTTACCGCAGGCTCAGCTGATTTGTTACTTCACTACAGCTGATATTTGCCGTACTCTTTTGTAAACGGCGACTTCCCACACTGAAACGGAACCGGAAATCAGCTAATTTGACAAAAAAGTGTTGTGAAAATATTTGTTACAACACTACGCCGTAATCACCTGTTCACAAACGTCACACGGAAGCTGAGAGAAGCTCTTTTCCCTCTTTTCGACCCTAAGGCCCAATGTACTATAGTATAAATAAACAAATTCCTATGTTTTAAATTTTGTTTTCTTTTTGTCTTGGAAGGTGGGTTGAATAAAATTTGATTTTGGTATGAATCAAATATATTTAAAACTCCTTTACTTTTTTGCACCGGAAACATGCAAACCAAATCAAATTAACATTTACTTTACTAGGAATAAATATATTGATGGTGCATCAGATTATATCTCAAACAGATGAGTATCTATCTTTGTTATGCAATTTATATGTTTGTTAGTTGGTTGCTGTTACTTTCGTGATGAGAAAACAGATTAACTTTCTCTAGTTCTCAGGTTGAGCTGATACAATGTACAGGACTCGCGATTTCAGGATCTGTTTGCTAGACCTGGTTCTTAGTTGTAGAATGGAATAAAAAATTATTCGGATCTCGAAAGAAGTAATAAGGGTATACAAAACAAAAACTAAGATTTTTTTCTGAAATACATTTGTAAGCCTAACAACTTTGCATTGTGAAAAAGAATTTCTCCAGTTTTGCAGTGGCTGTTAACAGGCTCTCAACAGTAATTCTTCAGGTAAGTGACAGTAAGGGACAAGTTAAATTGCTCACCTCTCCCTTATCCGACTTTAAAACTTTAAAATGTATTTGCTGTTGTGCTTTACATATGCAACCTTATGTTTGGCAATTTTTCAGAATGTGGAAAGATATGTGTCTGCAGCCATAATCTTTTTGCAAAGAAATGAAGAGCATAACTTGTTTTATACTAATATAAGGATAGGTTTACATTAATCATTACAGTAACCAGTTAAACTTTCTACCGCTTTTAAATATCAAAATATGGCTTAATAATATTCCATATACAAAATAATTTAAGAACATTGATTTCAAATGGACTGCTTAAAGGTTTTATTTTAAGCCAAAAAAAGTCGTCTTATTTTTATTCATCCTCAAGAGGAAAGTCAAAAGTGAAAAACATACTCTTACACCTACTAGCTATAAAAATATTATATTATTGTTCAAGTGGCCTATAGGGTGTTAATAACCAGTCTTTTTAGAAGACAAAACCAAGTTTTCAAAATAATCGAGTAACTAAGTGGGACTTTTTACCATATTTTCCTTGATATGTTACCTTTGAAACCCCATCACTTTTTCGAAAATAATACTTATGCTCAAACCACCATCCTTGAAAATGGCGGCCAAAATATAGTTTTTGCTATATCATGATTACTATTAAGTTTAGGAAACCACTTCTTGTACAAAAGTTAGTTTGAAAAGGCGTGTAACCTTTATATTTAACATATTGTTGCACAACAATTTGATAAAGCTGTCATATTGGATAATGGCTGCTAAAAAGTACTTCTTGGCTGGTGCAGCTTAATTATTAATCTTACTAAAAGGTTACTGAAGAATTGCTGAGATTTTTATGATCTATAATTTTTGCATTTATTTTGTTATTGTAAACTCACAAATATAGGCGCCATCTTGGACAAATGGCCGCTAAAAATGTTTTTCGACAGTGAATTTAAATTAAATAAACCGTAGAGAGGAAATACGTACAAAACTATATTTATCTGTGCGGGAACTAACAAACGTTGTTTGGTTTGAAAAGATCTATAGCTTTCGTATTTAAAAAATTGTTGCACAACAAATTAATAAAGCCACCATCTTACAAAATGTGGCCAAATATGTTTTTCTTGGAATTTTTACCTTGAAAATAAAAAAAACCAAGTTTTAGTTGGCATCATTGGATTCAACTTGAAAAAGCCAACAATTTAGTTTTTGAATCACTGATTTTTGTCCACTACTTACCAAGATATTGAAAATAGTAAACAGAGTGCGTTGTCCCAAGATTATCCTTATAGGGATAAGTAAAATTCTATATCTCACTCATTTCTTGACTTCCACTAATTTTACTTTGTGTGCAGCTTCTTTTTGTTGAGATCTACTGGTTTATGGCTTAAAATAATCAATATTTACATTTCCGTCGCAGCAAACCTGCGTGCTCATATACCATGTTATTCTTATGGAAAATATTTGAGCGAATTCACTTAATGTCTTCTACTGATTATAAGTACTTATGATGCTTCAACCTTCGTAAATACAAATTCCATCATAAGATTAAGCCTAGCGTTAAATCATATAAAATAAACTCATGAACAAGTGTGTTAAAATATTCTCCATAACAATAACATGGTATGCTTGCTGCCACGGAATGTAAAAATAGATTATTTCTATTTCGAAGGAAGTTATGTACATTCATTCACAATGTTTATAACTTGGTACTACGACCATAAACAGGCTTAAATGTCAGACTAAATAGATCAACCTTGATTAGTATGGTCTTCAACCTAAAAATATACATCATATAAATATTTTTAATGATTAATTCCACTCAACACATTATATGTAAAATTATCTTGTAACTAAAACACGTAAAGAAAAATCAGATAAACCATTCCAAAAAATAAAAGCAACACGATAGTATAACAAATAGTAAAAAGCTTCAGTGTTTATTTTGATTGTTTAAAGATGGGTAAACACCGTTCGGACGGAACCAGTGATTCCACTAAACGTTGCAGCGGGGCGGAGGCAATTTGACAGTCGCCTTTTTGTGTTTTTGAATAACTCAATTCTTAAATACTTTTAATGGTGTATTTGAAAAAAAAAACAACATATGCAGGCAGTGAAATGCAATTGTTTTATTTGTTTCTTGTTGTTGTAGTAACCTAACCTACGATGTTATTGTTAATATCTAAGGTTTACCTTACGATCCAATTGTATTGAGTGGAGACCTAGGTTTCAACACCGTAGCGTTATCATCAGTCCTTTTCTCCTAGGTTAAACTAAACATAAATGTCTTTCTCATATCTTATTTGAGATTTGGTCAAATAGAATAAAATCACACATACTTTACACTGTCCCGAATATATACAACAACACGGGTAAAGAAAACTTTGATTCATGGCCATGATCATGACTAACACACCTAACCTCCAACATTGTGAAGAGTGATGAAATGACTAGCATGGTCGGTCGTTATCACTCCATAGAGTAACAAATTTTTGCAAGTCAGGTGTTTGATATCATTTTATTAGTTTTAGCGAATTTCCCCAATAGGGAAGAAGCTATTACCGTAGGTCTCATGGTAAGACCTAAGCCCCAGACTATGATAACTTTTCGTTTTGGGGCCACCAGAAGCAAAAAACACTATTCGTTCGAATTTATATATATATATATATATATATATATATATATATATATATATCTATATATATATTTGTCTGTTAGCACGATAGCGGCCGTAAAAATGGTCCAATCTTGATGAAAATTGGCACATACGTGTAAAGTGGTAATCACTCGGACGAGTTCGTGAACCAGCCTGATCGGACCACCGGAAGGGGGGGTAAAAGGGAGATAAACCCCCCAAAAATGGGTTTTTTGAGTTTTTTACATAGAAAAATAAAAATAATCAAATATTTGTTGCCACCATTGAATTCAGCTCAAAAAAACAAACAATTTAGTAATTTGAATCACTGCTCTATGTTTATTGGTTACTGAGATATTGAAAGTGGTAAACACAGTACGTTGTCCCAATGTTAACCTTATGGGAAATAAGTAAAATTCTATATCTCCGTTATTTCTCTACATATCTTGATAAAATTTGGAAAATAGCTTCTTCTAGTTCAGATCTACTAAATAATTAATTAAAACCACCCAGTTTTAATATACCTGTAGCAGCAAACCTGCATACTCATTCCCCATGTTATTCTTATGGATCTTACCAAAACATGTCAAATCTCGCTGTTGGATTTGAAATATGTTGTTTTGCATTGCAATTCGCTGAGTATGCAGGTCTGCTGCAACGGGGGTTTATATATATATATATATATATATACAGGGTGTCTCACCTAAGGTGTCTCAAATGGATTGCGGACGAACTAGTAGTCCTACATAGATGAAACAAAATCATACTCCACTAAATCGACCGCAAGGAACAACATAAAAATATTTTTAAGCTTTTTAAAATACAGGGTGTTCCAAAAACCGGGGGTCATGGGTTCGAATCTCAGAATTTTTAAATGTAAACATATGTCATGTTATGCATCGTTTTAAAGCTCTAAACAAGACGAACAATTTGGTGAAAACAGAATTCACTTATCTTTATTCGTTTCAAAATGGCGACCATTTTAGTGAAAAATATTGATATTTACGGAATACCCTGTATCTCGAGAACTACAAAACGTATTTTTGGTCTGTTAAAATATTATTAATCCTCGTTAACTCAGCTTTAATTTGATATACGACATGCCAACATTTAAAAAATAAAAGTTTTTGACAGTGCATTTTATTTTGTTTTAATGTTGGTAGCCCTGAAAGACAAAAAATTTAAATGGCAACATATGTCAAATAGCACATCATTTTACAGGTCTTGCAAAGACCAACAACTTTTCAATTTACACCTAGCTGCTATCTTTGGTGCTTTTGTAGTTATAAGCAAAAAACTCCATTTTACCATATAAAGCCTATGTTAAATGTGCAGTACTTAGGTTTAACTGATGCAAATTGAAATGCCCTGAAGACTACATTTTTAACATGGGCTTTATATGGTAAAATGGAGTTCTTCGCTTATAACTACAAAACCACCAAAGGTAGCAGCTAGGTGTAAATTGAAAAGTTGTTGGTCTTTGCAAGACCTGTAATATGATGTGCTATTTGACATATGTTGCCATTTAATTTTTTTTACTTTCAGGGCTACCAACATTAAAACAAAATAAAATGCTCTGTCAAAAACTTTTATTTTTTAAATGTTGGCATGTCGTATATCAAATTAAAGACGAGTTAACGAGGATTAATAATATTTTAACAGACCAAAAATACGTTTTGTAGTTCTCGAGATACAGGGTATTCCGTAAATACCAATATTTTTCACTAAAATGGCCGCCATTTTGAAATGAATAAAGATAAGTGAATTCTGTTTCCACCAAACTGTTCGTCTTGTTTAGAGCTTTAAAACGATGCATAACACTACATATGTTTACATTTAAAAATTCTGAGATTCGAACCCATGACCCCCGGTTTTTGGAACACCCTGTATTTTAAAAATTTTAAAAATATTTTTATGTTGTTCCTTGCGGTCGATTTAGTGGAGTATGATTTTGTTTCATCTATGTAGGACTACTAGTTCGTCCGCAATCCATTTGAGACACCTTAGGTGAGACACCCTGTATATATATATATATATATATATATATATATATATATATATATATGTCTGTTAACACCATAGCGGCCGTAAATATGGTCCGATCTTAATGAAATTTGGTACAGACGTGTAAAGTGGTAATCACTCGGACGAGTTCGTGAACCAGCCCAATCGGACCACGGGAAGGGTGGGTAAACGGGAATAAACCCCCCCAAAAATGGGTTATTGAGTTTTTCACATAGAAAAATAAAATTTATCAAATTTTTGTTGGCACCATTGGATTCAGCTTAAAAAAACAAACAATTTAGTATTTTGAATTACTGCTCTATGTCCATTGGTTACCGAGATATTGAAAGTGGTAAACACAGTACGTTGTCTCAATGTTAACCTTATGGGAAATAAGTAAAATTCTATATTTCGCTTATTTCTCAACATATCTTGATACAACTTGGTAAATGGCTTCTTCTAGTTCAGATCTACTAAATATTGAATTAAAACCAACCAGTTTAAACATACCTGTAGCAGCAAACCTGCATACTCATTGCCCATGTTATTCTTATGGAGCTTACAAAAACATGTCAAATCTCGCTATGTTGGATTGAAATATGTTGTTTTGCACTTGAAATTCGCTGAGTATGCAGGTCTGCTGCAACGGGGGTATTTTATTATTCTGAATCTGAATCAATGAATCAAACATGGTGTTTGCGGCAAAACCTTTTTGTTCGTTTAGGATTAGGGATAGGTTCGTAACACTCAATACAATTGGATCGTAAGGTAAACCTTAGATATTAACAATGTTCAATAACGATCCAGAGGCTATATCCATCAATGAAAACAAGTCTACGATTTTACTTCAGTTTCTTCACTACTTACACAATTTTTTCAGGGAATTAATCATTATTTTGGTCTGACTCCAAGCCTATTTGTTGTGTTTGTATAAACCTAAATAATTACATAAAAAATATTTATTTTTTTTAATTGAAAGTGAATATTAACGGTGCAAAATTTACCGTTGAAGATTTTGATTTATGATTTCCAAATATTTGACTTCCAAACGTGGAATAGAAAACCAGACGTCTCAGTAATATATTCTATGCGTAAACATAAAATCTAACGTATCGTCTTTCTTTCTTTAAGCATAACGTACGTCTTCCTTTCTTTATGCATTTCCTTATAAATCGGATGTACTACGATTTCGTACATCCGATTGCTATAACATTTTGGGAAGTTGTCCTTGAAGGGGATTCGCAATGTAAACTCTCCAAAAATTCCTGTTGGTTCCGTCTCTAAGGCTTCAAAAGTTTCAGTGTATAACCTTATAGAATAATATCTGTAATCAAACTGAAGTGGTGAATACTAAAGCTTGTAATTGAACGGATGCTTGAACCTCCACGTATTTGATTCATGATAAAAATATAAATTTGATCAATGATTACAGTAAATGACTTCTGACCCGCATGAAGTACAGTTGCAACAACTAGTATAACAAAAAAAGTTTTTTATCGATTTTAATGTTACTGAGGAGGAATATTCTTTTCAATAAATATAAGAGCTCACAAAATGGATCTATATTCGTTGTTGAAAACGGAGCTCAACAACATCATTATAGCTTCAAAGGCAAAACGGTCTTTATTATGAAATCGTTCAGAAACTTCGCCTCATTAGTTAACATTGGGTAATGAAGCTGGAATCCAGAAGAATTCAATTGACTCGTTGTCAGGGATAAACTTTAATTGCATATCAGTAATTTTACTTTCCTTTTTATGATGCTTTTTATGTATGCTTTTTGTAAAAACCTATTTCCCTTCATCAGTTGAAGTTTTTCACCTTAGCATAGGTAAGGTATCAATTAATTTGATATAATCAATATATCTCTATTTAATAGATAAGTTTTTGATTTAATTGATCACTGGCATAAAATGGTAAAATAGTTTTAAATTACAATTTCCCAATTGACTATTTTTTATCAAATAATCTCGTTATTTCTGGTTAAATGATACATGCTTTGGACATAAATGTTTTTCTCGAATTTATAATTATTATAGTTAAAAACCATAAACACCTAATTATAAATATTAGACTCTGTACCTATCGAGGGACATAGTTTATTTCCGCATTTTAACTATTTACCTACATTAACTCTATGTACATTAACTCACTTTACATTCACATCTCGTCAGTGTTGCCAATACATCACAAAGCTGCCAACATCAACCGCACCTGTCGAGTGCTTTACACTTCAAACTGCCTCCTTTATCTTGCTTTGGCAAGCAAAGATACTTTGTATACTAAATTTTTTGAGTCTGTTGTGTATTTAAAACGTTGCATATAAGGTTGAATAAGTAACTTATTAAATAATATGTCGGTATTACAATAATGTAAAGAATAAACTACTTGGCCAGTTAACTTTTAAAAACTTAATTTACAAGTTAATTTCCTGTTTTTAATTTTGTTTCATTTATTTACATAAATAAGTATTTTATTTGATCTGTAACTTTTGATAGGATTGACGTAGAGACCTCTAGTTTGCACCATTCTTTTTCTTTGATTAGACCTTTAATATTATGAATAACTTGATAGGGGTTTACATTTAAATATTTCGACTTACCCCCACAATTCCCCCTTTTTTTGGGGGGGGGGGGGGTGAAACTTTACATACACCAAAACTTTCTTTTTTGATCATATAAACATTCCCTAAATATTCTACTTAGTAATTGTTTGATACCTCCCCCCACGTTCCCCCTCGTTATTCTTTTATCTCTATTAATAAAAAAATAACATGTGGGTGGGACTTTTCGAGCACTCGGTATAAGAAGACCCTTCTTAAGAAGAATCATCGCATGTTAGAACCAAATCGGAAATTTACAACGCACTCCTACCGAAACTTTTCCTAAAAACTCGATATAAATTAAACTTCATGTAATTATTAAATGTTTAAGATTTTTGTGTTTACTACAACTCATTTTAAATAGTTAATTTTAATTAAATAACTAGGAGGTTTCAGTCGCGCCGCCGACATGGGCGGTAGTGAAGAGTCCGACTCAAATGTCCAGCCGAATGTCCAGTGCTAAGATTAACATTGGTCTTATGGGCTAATTTGGCCACATTATTTGATTCTCCCTGTGGAAAACACTCTCTGCAGGTAATCACGGTGTAAAACGTCGAAGTCATAGACTTTAAGAAAGTACTGCAGTTTATATTCAAGAAATATGTGGAAAAATGTCGTGAACGTCTAATTTCAAAGTTAATAGCTTATAACTGGCGCCAATCCTTGAGGCCCACGAAGTCCTTAAGACTAATGTTAATTTTAGCATTGGGCTTATGGACGGCATGGGCCTAAATCATTGGTGCCAGTTAAACCATGTAACTTCAACTAACTAACTGTAAAAAATGCTCATCACTTGCCAAAAAATAATTTAATTTTCAGTTAATTCAAGCTTTGAACCCCCTGACATTGCTCTTTATTTTTTTACTCTCTTACATTTTTATTTAGTTGGCAAGGAAAACAAACGTTAGTTCAGTGTTATTACCCGATAGAAATTCTAGTTTAATGAAACAAGTCAAGTGTGAAGTTAACAGTGGAAGCGACGAAGCGAAACAAAGAAACAAGATTAGTTGAGCAACACGTGGGGTGCATGGGTACGATCAACTCGAGCTCTAGACTGCCAGCCGACGTGAAAACCGATAATTAATAATTAATAATTACTGATAATACTTTTTTTATAATTAATACACTACACTGTACTGCTTGACTGGTACGGTGGTGTGCCCTATAATCCAGCTACTTGAATATCACGGACTGTGGATAGTTATAAGCCATGGCTTGTAGATTCGATATTTCTTGTGGTTTGTTAAGGTGATTACCATCCGAACCTTTATATACTTCGTTCATCCATAAGATAATCTTCATAACTAGACCAGTCTGAAATTATTTGGTGAAATTATCTTTCGGATCCGATGTTAAAACTGTAACTGTAACTGATAACTGTAACTGTCCTATCCTGTCCTGTCCGATGATGTAAATGTAACTGTCCTTAAGTTTCCATTGGCTGTTGGGCTATTAAGTAACAGCCTTGTCTGTGAAACATGTCTGCCTTAGTCAGAAACAAGACTACAAGACGCGCCATAAATATCCTACTTTCATCTCTCATTCATACTTGGCTTAAAATACCTACCTGGGAAGGTCGCCATTCCACACAGTAATATAAGGTAATATAAACTTTAGAAAAATATTTAGAAGATACAATTTCGATAAAAATAGAATTTTTAAAATTATTGTAATTATAATTTATTTGAAACTAAATATTTAATTTCAATATTTACTGTCCCTCTATGGGTTTTAATATTATTGAAAGTAGAATAAGAGTCAAAAGTAATGCCACAATTTTAATATGGTTCGTCATTTAAAAATACTTTTAAATGTAAAAAAAGGGGAATAAGGGGGAAGAATAACTAGTTTTTTTACACATTGTAATAAATTTCAATGTGAGCGCAATTTGTTTTTTGACACGTAAAAACAATTTTTCAACTATTACCATCTATATCACTACAACCGGTGCCTATTGCGAAACACATTATTGCATTTTCGCTTCGAATAATCGGAGCTCAATCGGATCACCAAATCCAAAATTGCGGCCGTTTAAACTTTTTTCGTCTGAAATTTTCAACCTCTTTCAAAATTCGATTTAAGATTTTCCAAGCGTCCTTTCAAGATGCGGTCTGTGGCATTTTGTCGAGAATTTCACTTCATGCCCTTTGAAATAATTATGTACAGCATCAAGCTTCTCCATGTTCTCTCTAGGTGTGTTAATATAGAAAATAAGGCACTTACCTATTATACCGACCACACTCGTATTTTGTTGAAAAATGGTAAACAAATAAAAACTAAAACAACTGAAAATACCCCCGTTGCAGCAGACCTGCATACTCAGCGAATTTCAGATGCAACACAACAAATGGTATTTCAATCCAACTTAGCGAGATTTTACATAACACAACTTAAAATTATGAAATTATATGCTGGTCATTATCCATGCAAGACATCCTTTAAGGTACGTCCCTCAAGGAAGTGGTTTATGCCATAGGCTGTGCATAGGTCGATATGTATATCATTTTAAAGAGGTAGTAAAGCATAATTTAATGCCAAAAATCGCATCTCGAACGGATGATAGAACGTCTGAAATATAATTTTTAATGTATATTAAAAATTGCTAAGGGGGAAAAGTTTTAACGGCCGCAATTTTGGAAACGGTGATCTGATTGAGGTCGGATTTGTGGCATTGTTTTCTACGAAAAAGAGCTATAATATGATGTACATATCAAACGGTTGATGTATATATGCTTCCGTTTAAGATTTTATTCTGACTCCTTATGGGCGTCCCCCTGAGGAGGTTAGGAGTCAATAAATACGTGATAAAATAGTTTTATTTTTGTGTCAAAGAGACAAGTTCTAAGTTTCGAAAGTCAATATTTACTATTGAAAAATTACGAGGCAATCCGGGGCTTTTTGGACACCCGGTATATTTGATCAGTTGAAAAAATATTCATCAGTGTTTCTTTTTTGAGAGTCAGGAGGAAGGGGAGAGAGAAAACGGTGGGTGAAACAAGATTGGATTATAATGACGTGAGGCACATAAAGACTACCCTCGATGAAGCCTTTAGTGTGAGCTCGGAGTTCGACTAGAAAGATATGTCAAATAAAACTATGACCTTCTCCATCTATACTCTATACATAATAAAGATTAAGTATTGTTTTTGTCAACAATTTAAAATGTAAGATGTTATTACAAATAATAATTCAATCGCTCACTGATTAAAAAAGTGATTTTCAGAGTGATGAATGTACGTCTATGTGTGTGTATGTATGTGTGTGTATGTAAGGGGAGTGAGTGACAGAACAAGAGTTAGGGATGTGTGGATGTAAAAATTGATATAGACGACACAAGTAGTCAAAGATGACATGAAATTTAATAAGTAGATATCAATCCAATATATCACCCGTTTTTATTTTTTTATGTATAAGGTCATTTTAAACTCCATATTAAGTATGAAAATCAAAATTTCTCAACGATGACGCACGCGAATTTAATAAAGGTTTCATAGTTTTTGTGCTTTAAATTATTTTTTGCAGACTCCTTTAAATCCTGATGAAAAAACCAATCAATACATCATGTGTAGGTTACCATCATGTTACACGACTAACATGTCGTGTAGTGTACTATTATATTATATGATAAATATTCACTGAGATGAATGGTTCTACTAATAAATAACTTTAATGACATCAATTGCTCTTTCAAGCTCGTTTTGTTCAAGATAAACTAATACTTTTTGGAATTCTTTCCTTTTTTCTTTCATCTTAATTCACCTCTAAAATAATTAAGGTAAATTTACAGAATGTAAAAATGTGCATGTGTATTTTTTTCATGTATTATTCATGAAAAAAGTGCAAAACAACACGGAAATCAATTTCTGGTTTCTTGCGGCTATAGATGTTTTTGAGACCAAAGCTGTTGCCAGATACAAGAAAACGTCTTATATGTTTCTTATTCATCAAATAATATTTTAAAGCTACATTATTAAAGGGTTTATAATCTCAAGACCGAGTTAAGATCATCGGGTTTGATTGTTCACAAAAGTTTGAACAATTTATTCTAATGTGCTACCAGAAGCAATATAAACTTTAACCCTTGTACTTTGGCGCAACAATTAACCTACACCGCATTCAAGCACTTGGGTGAACTTGGGTCTTTTAGAACTATTCAATAGAGCAAGCTGTAGACCCTTGACTTTCAGCTATTAGACCATCTCTTTAAATAGACTATCACATAATAGACTGCTGTTTTTAAAAACACTTAAATATAATAAATAAATCCTATACTCTTATATGAGTAACGTTATCGTGCTCGCACAATTATCTCAAAAACGGCTCCGAGGATTTCCTTCAAAGTCTGTAAATAAGTAATTTATGACTCAAAAACGTCTTTTATGCAGATTACTTGGCCAGAGAAAATCTAATAACGTAATAAATCGAATTTTAAAGTTTTGAAATTTTAACATTGGCCTTATGGGTTGCCGTGATAGCAACGAAAATAAACAAGGACTAACAGCTGTTTGGAGTCTACAGCCATCAAGGGAAAATACAGCACAGTGGGACGAAGCAATAAAAAAGGTTTCTATTTATCAAATTAATGACATTGAAATATTTTATAGTAAGTGGATGATCTGGTAAACATGAAATAACACCGAGCGAGGCTCGGTCCACCAGGTACCTCTTATCTAAACTAGACAATTGGGAGTGATTTTTTTAAATAACAAACAACTAAAAATAAACCAAGCAATTTTAGAAAGCTTCTAGAATACACTACAGTAATAATAACATTACAGCCAGGAAATGTTCCAAAGTTTGTGTCTATAAGCGTAAACGTTATATATTATTCTGAAAATATGATAGCAAAATAATTGTTTTTAAATATAGTCATATGACTTATTTAATTATGTTATATATGCTAACAAAAATGTTTTTGAATTCAGTGCAATCAAATAAATTTTATTAGCAGAATGGTATATAAAAGTTTTAATATACCTGTGTGAATCATGATAAAGCTTGGATATAGTTTCAAGCAAAAGTGGTTCAAACCGCATTTTCTTATTTTAAAGGACAGTGATTGACATAGTTCAACAGATGTTTACTTAAAAAACGAATGAGTATAATTTGTTTTTCCTCAGCCCAAAAAATCCTGCTGTAATCGGCTTTTTATGAAAAACACTTAAGCTTCACCATGATTTAAATAGGTATATTTATAGGTTGTATAAGAGAATAAGGCACTTACGTATTATACCGACCACACCCGTATTTTGTTGATAAATAGTGAATAGATAAAAACTAACTTAATTGAAAAAAATGAAATTATGTAATTATATACTTTCTATATTATCTGTCTCGTGAGGGGAGGGGTACAGCGAGCGAGGAGGGGAAACACATGGTTGAGAGTATAGATAAATTGATAATCTATACAACAATGACTGCTAATAGACGCCTCTACAATCTGATAATAAAATTACCCATCTCCCACGGTATCTTATAAATATGGGCGTAGCCGGTAAAATACGTTAGTATCCCTAACAGGTAACCACATTAGGTTACAATCAAAGAACCGCTGTACAATGGACAAGCCTACCTCTATAAGGTCAGCCGGGCCGAGTAGAGGCATCAGCAACCACAACCACAACCACAAGGAGCAATCAGCCGACCAGCCGACCAGTCAACCAGCCAACCAGTCACCACTGGGCTCTTGTGGCTCACCCTGCTTGATCAGTTGGACGTTTAACATCAGCATGTTTAAGTTAAACTGAGAAATTTAGCTGATTATTTGAATTTTATGCCACATATTATGTTAATCTCAAAAGTGTTAGGTTTCATATGTAGTACATTTTGCGAAACCAATTTTAAATCACATATTCGGGAACTTGATGTAACTATGTACAACTAAATAAAAAAAGGAAATACTTATTACAATCAATTTTGAGACGCATTGTAATGAAAAGCATAAAAATAAGAATAAAATTCCTTTTAGCAATACCACTACAATGAAATGTAATCGGTTGGAAAATGCAACTATGGTTTGTAACTAAATATATTTTTTATCTTGCCCTTTTTTGCTTCTAAAAACTCATATAATCGTAAATTTATTAATTAATTTTTCCAGTTAAGAGATACAAATCATAAGGAAACATAAATTATTTATATTTAACGGCTTTGAAGCTGCACATGGATTTGCAGACCATTAAAATGTTTGGTTAGTATCAAATTCATGCCATTAGAGTACAACACACCATACAATCATAGGATACAGCAGTATAGGATTACGTATAATTTTTTTGTGTACACATATTATTGATAGGTATACCACACTAACAGGTTTTTAGTTTTTTGTATTGTTTTGTTTTATTAAGTCGAAAGGCACGACTAATAAAATTTAAAAATTTTAATATGCTCAAATGAGTGACATGTTGTTAACCGAAATACATAAATTTTCAAAAAAAAATCTAATAATAAAAACGTGCTCTATAATGTAATACTAAAAAAATCGCCTATTGGTTGAAATTCGTCAAGAAAATAAGTGGGTTTACTCACAAATTGTTGAAATGCAAAAGCAAAAGTCAAAAGACGTAAGTCAAGAGACAAAAGCCAAAGCAGTCAGCATAGTGTAGTAAGTTTTACAAAGCTAATTATTGTATCTACACTCTGTCCTAGTTGGTGCTAAAGAAAATTGAAGTTTCATGGGCAAGCATTACCAAAATAATTTCCAGCGCTACAGTATTTGAGAAACTGTCATTCGTCAGTCATTGAGTCAGCCAACCGTACTTGCCTTACATAGATTAAAAGGTACAAAATGAACCTATTTTCAATAAAACGCTTCAATATTAATGTTTCAATACTTTTAAATAAAATATTTTTCGTGTGAGTGAGCTGAATATCCAAAAACGTTTAAAATTATTATTATTTGGTTTGGGTATAGAAAAGCGACCGTGGGAGTGTACAGCTGCGAAGCCACTCGTGGGACAAATTGAAGGGTTGTCCTCACAAAGGAAGGTCCTTCGGCCACAAGCTCGGACTGTTATTGTACACGTTGAGAGTGGGTCACTTGGCCTTCAAAGTATCGCCCTGAGCTTTCCTTTTCCCATACAGGGTATTTTTTAAGTTGTTTATTTATTCATTTCAAAAGTAAAAATGTTAGTAGACTATTCCGTTTACCGGAAACTTCAATCTCCGATAGGGTAAGTATTTTCTTACATATCCTCCTCACTTCCCCCACTAAATTAAAAAAAATTAAATGGTAATGTATCAAATTAAATAAAAAAAAAGAAAAGTTTCGGAGGAATAAATTTATAAATCGCATCATGCGTTCTGGAGATAGGGCTTACAATTTTTTACGTCAAAGAAAGCTTGTGATAGTTTTTACTTTGATACACTTTTGACCTTTGTTAGGTTTGTTTTTATTAAAGGAAAAATACAGGGAATCCTGGTAAGCTGATTGATGGAAACAACTATCACTATTGGGGCTGATCTTTTTAATTATCATTTTCTACACCTTACTAAAACTTCTTGTTAACTAACCCTTAAAATTAACTTGAAATTTACTATTAAAATATCTAACTAAAACATGAAATAAAAGGTTAAAACACATGTTTCGATCTTGATCACAAAAAAAAGTATAAACACACGTTTATAACCTTAGTGTGGGGCTGGTATGTATGTTTCGCTCGATTGGCATTTTAAAGTTTAAATAACTTTTTGAATTTTACTTTCTCCCCCCTATACATAGTATATGGAGAAAGTATTGTTTTCGTCAAAATTTTCGAATTTGAGTTGTTAGTGGATATATTCGTTTTAGTGCTCCCTGAATCCAAAAAAGTGGTTTTTGGCGTGGTGTCTGTCTGTATGTGTGTGTGGATGTATGTGTGTGTGTGTGTGTGTGTGTGTGTGTGTGTGTGTGTGTGTGTGTGTGTGTGTGTATGTGTGTGTGTGGATGTAAACAAAGCTAGAGACGACACCAGTGGTCCGATTTTCATGAAATTTGGCATGTAAGTACAAAGCCGTGGTATCTCCGGGCGTATTTTTCATTTTTTGAATTTTTGATTTTTAAGGGTATTTACCCCATAAAAACCCATAAAAAAATCCAAATTTCTCAAAAACGGCTCTAACGATTTTGATGAAAATTTCATGGTTTTTAGTGCTTAAGATGACAAACAAAATGAAACCACCCGCATGTCTGTAAAAATTCAGGTTCAGAAGTAATGGGGGTTTAAGTGTTAAAAAATTGATATTTTTCAAGTTTCACAAAATCTGTAACCTCTAAAGAAAATATACTTGCAACCGTTGAATTCGACTTGAAATACTAAATAATCCAGTATTTTGAATCATTAGTTTACGTCAACTGGTTGCGGAGATAATTGTTATTTTAGTTCGGCGGTAAACGCAGTACGTTGTCCAATGTTATTCTTATGGCAAATATTTAAAAACCGATATCTTCGTTATTTACTAACCGATTTTGATAAAATGTCGTATATATTTTTGTGATAGTTAATTGTTAATTTGTTTTATTTCACTATATATGCTTTCTAGTTTTAAATGACTTGAAGGGAGAAAGTATATGTCAGTTTCCTGACCGTTTATTTTAAGAGTACTTTAGGATGAAAAAAATAACTTTTTAAAGTTATATCTCCATATACACTCCAATCCAAGATGACTACGAAAAAAGAAACAAAAACGAGGAACCTGTCATTAAAGATTTAGTAAATTAGAGCACGGGTAATATATATAGAAGAAAATGATGCTATTATACCTCTGTCAATAGCTATTGTCTGTTAAGAACTTCACTTTGTCAGGGTGAATTTGTTTGCGGACCATCTTGGATCCGCCATATTGGATATGATATATTTTTCAAACGTAAATATTCTGCTGTGGCCCATCATTACAAACTAGATTTTTATGCTGATTGTAATGCCAAAATTCGTTTTTGAAAATCTTCATTAGTTTTCAAGGCATATCCAAACAAAAATCAATCTTACTACTAAGTAAAGAAAAAAACATTATTTACTACTAAATATATTGTTAACTATGTAAATCAACAAATCAGTATCAACTCGAGAATCGGACTGGGATGCGTACGTTTACAAACCACCCCGCACTATCTCCCTTATTGTAAAAATCCGAGATTTACTCTTAAGAATTGTGCATGCACAAACTCCTAGTTTTAGCACCACATGTAGCCTACTTTTATCGCTGTATTACACACTTTATGGATGTGATTTAGTACTGAGAAGTTAATCAACGTGTGTCTGGAGGCAATATAAACTTGGGCCAGTTTGAACTTTAGGCCAACAATTAACTTAGCACTTTGAGAACATTGAGCTTTCAATAGCTTTTGACCTTAAGGCTTAATATAATGCCTTTTATGGGCAATGGACATTATTAAATAAACAGGAAGAAAAATAAATAATATATATTCCTTATTACTTTTGAATATTGATTTCTTCAGGGGACATAAAACAGGGTTACCCGATTTGTTTATACATTACTTGATAACTTTCATAGATAACTTTAAATCATAAACAACTACACATTTTAATGTAAATAAAGAATACTTTCTTTAATTGCCATATTCTTCTAATAAAGAATTTTCTGTTTTTATTATTCATTTTGAAATATTATGATTTTTTCTTTAAAACCCTAACAATTTACCTACCGCCTAATCCACGTACATTACTTAAATAATATTACTTATTTGTAAAGTGTTATACAACTACTTCATTTATGATAATAGTGAGAGAGAATTAACAAAAAGTAAGACGTTAGTATAAAAAACCGAAATAAGAAATTAAAAAATATTTACTTCCTTGCAGTTAGATTTTTTCTCTTGTCAGAGCTTTTGATTCCGGAACAGTAAACTTATCTCAAAGGACGACTTTGTTACAACAATGTTTTACGCTTATATCATCTTACAAAAATTTACTTGTATGATAAGTAATCTTAACTATTTGTATGATAAGTAATTTTATCTACTTGTTTTAACTTCATTTTATGGTATTTTAAGCAGGAGACAAGTTTTAAGCAATAGTTGTAACCTTTTTTTGGTAATAAATATTGCTGGAAATAAGCTATTATATTGAAACATTTAGCAAATTTAAAACAGGCGCTCGGTTAGGCCTAATCTTACAAATTTATCTCATAATATATTTGTATCATCTCGAGTTAACGATTTGTAATCCATTTTTACCTTTAGGTTATTCTCTTTGAGATTATAGTTCTTAAAATTCTCCTCGAACTTAATTTTCATCTACAGTAAATATTGTCATTATTTTGCGAATTGTAATATTTTTTGAAAATAACCTGGTTTATATCGTATTTAGCTATAATTTAAAGTATAATCATTGATAAGTCATTGATTTCACTGTCCAAAGAATTGAAATAAATTCCGTAAAGGTCTTTACTATGTCATGTTAGCTATAAAGCATGTTTAGATATATTTAAATCCCCTCAGAAATGAAGATTTGTATTGAATCTTGTAGTGTTTGATACTTTTATGTGGAATTTATATATGAAAACCTTACATAAATGATGACAAACATCCTTTTATGTTTGGATGGTTAAAAAATAATTTCTAACCCAGTGTTTTAACTATTCTTGTAACAAATTTGACCCCGTATCATCATAATTGAGGCCTTTTATAGATTATAAACTGCCTCATATTGCAAATTTTCTTTATTCATAGCACCATTGTATGCTAGTTATTGTAAATATATAATGGATTTCCAGGTATACCTAAATATTTCTCAAATATTTTATTTTTATTTTTATTTTTTTTATTTTTTATTTTTATTAGGATTTTTGCGGACATTTGCCATCACTGATTAGTAAAAAACAAGTTTCACGACGTTTCGGGATCTGGAATCTGATCCCGTCTTCAGGTGGAAGAAAACCTAGAACATAACAAGATTAGTAAAACATAGCCAGGAAAACCTGGAGAAAAACACAGCTAAAACAGAGAACTGTAAAAGCAGTCACGAAAACAATAAGCTGAAAAGTAAAACAATACACAAAATAACACAGGAATCACAAGTGTCAAGAATCACCAGGCAGGAGAGAGCACGTCCACACCCAATCAGAGCTGAGCTGAGACTGGTGGGAGGAGAGCAAATGGCGGCGGCAACGGAAATGGCGGCGCCCACAGCCAACCAAATCACGGCGCGCTACCGGTGGCGAAAACCTGAAACAGAGACATGTGATATGCAAATTCCGTGTGTCTGTTTGTGTTTTGTTAGTTAATTTTTAACCTGATTTTGCCCCTTGGCCTTGCTACGGGTTAACATGTTATGAGAATTTTGAGCAGAATTGTTAGTAACTACCCTATTTTCTGACACTTTATTTTCCCTGTCTTTCAATTCTTTGTTTAATATTGGTAGCCATACTGGCCTTATTTCAAGTGAAGATTGACTGATTGGTTGGTCTGCTAGTTTTATGTATGAAGCTTCAATTAGTTTTCTTTTGAAAAAATGAGGTTCGCGGTGTACTATTTTTGCTTCGTCAAAATTCATCTGGTGATTTTCAGACCAGCAGTGTTGAGCAATTTTTGATTTATCAACTAAGCCCTTCCTCGTGTTATCTTTGTGTTCTTTGATTCTAACATTTAAAGGTCTTTTTGTCTCGCCATAATACGGCCTAGAGCAACTATTGCAGTTTATTCTGTAAACACAGTTTTTTGATCCCTGAGTGCCATTTTTTGGTTTGGTTTTTACGAGACATTGCCTAAGAGTGTTTTGTGTCCTAAACGCGGTTCTAACTTTGAACTTCCTAGCAACTCTTCTAATTTTTTCCGATAATCCCGGCACATAAGGGATTGACATAGGAACGAATTTTTCAGTGTTTTCTGACTCTTTCTGTTTAGCCCTACGGGTTTTGCACTTTCTTATTACGGATTGAGGGTATCCATTCTTAGCCAAATCTTGCTCTACTTTTTTGATTTCCTGATTTAATCCATCTTGATTTGAGCAAATGCTCTTTGCTCTGTCAAATAGTGAGTAAGCCACCCCTTCTTTGACAGATTTTTGATGGTTCGATTGAAAATTTAAGTACTGCCCTGTGTGTGTCTTTTTTCTGAAAACAGTTGTCCTAAGCGTGTCCCTATCCTTTTCTACGCACACATCCAAAAATGCTAGTTTGTTTTGGACTTCCTCTTCCATTGTTAGGCGGATGGAAGGAGAAATACTGTTAAGATGCCCTAAAAAGTCTTTTAGTTCATCGTCTCCATGCGGAAATACCACGAAGGTGTCATCGACGTACCTCCACCAAATCTTCGGTTTGAGTTGAGCCAAAGACAAAGCCTTTTGCTCAAACTCCTCCATAAAGATATTAGCAAAGATAGGCGACAATGGCGACCCCATGGCCATCCCCTCATCTTGACGATATAATTTTCCCTCTAGTTCAAAATAGTTACATTGAGTGCATAATTCAAGCAGTTCCATAATGACGTTAACAGGAAGTTTAGTACGTTCAGTTAGACTTTCATCTTTTTCGAGCCGAGACTCGATTATTTTTAAGGTTTCAGGAACTGGGACATTCGTGAACAGACTTTCAACATCAAAACTAACCAGCTTATCCGTCTCAGCCAGCACTATGTCCTTTGACTTTTCAACGAAGTCTTTAGAATTTTTTATGTACGAGTCAGTTTTTCCTACCAATGGTTTTAGGATGTCCAGGAGGACTTTAGACAGTTCCCTACACGGTGAGTCGCGAGAGCTAATTATAGGCCTAAGAGGTACATCAGTTTTATGAATTTTAGGTAACCCATACATGTGTGGGATTTTCGAGTGATGCGGTGTTAAACGAGTTCTTTGTTTATCAGAAAAAAACTGTTTATGCTTCCTAAGAGTGCTTGCAGCTTTACGCTCGAAACTTTCTGTAGGATCTTTATTTAGTTCAGTATATTTACCAGCTTGGAGAGTTTCCAATATTTTCTCTTTATATGTTACTGTGTCCAAGACAACAGTAGCGTTTCCTTTATCCGCGGGCAATATTTTGATAGTATCATCTTTCCCAAGGATAGATACTGCCTTGATTTCCTCTTTCTTTAGGTTGGGCTTTGGGACAGGAATTTTATTCAGTAAGATGCTGGCCTCGCACCGAAACTGATCCCCCTGAGTCTCAGGGAGCTGAGACACAGCGGACTCAATCCCCGTAACAAAGTCAAGCGCCCTCACTGATTTAGGCACAACAGAAAAGTTCAGCCCTTTAGACAAAACGGAAATTTCATTTGAATTTAAATTTCGTGAAGAAAGATTCACAACCTGATTATTTGCATCATTAATCTGTTCATCATTTTTAGAGTTATTACTAATTTCGACAGGTCTTAATTTTTCTAGCTTTGATTGTTGTCTGGATTTAATATCAACCGATTCTTTGTCAAACCTATTTTGGATGCTTTGAAAAATGTTCTGAAACTCAGAACCAATTAAAGTTGCCAATTCAGATTTCTTATTTTCAATTCTGATTTTGAGGGTTCTCTTTTCCGTACGATGAAAGTTTATTCTTTCAATTAGGAGAGATTTTGAAGCTGCAGACATTATTTTGCTGGCTTTAAAACTACTAAAAGGAGGTTTAATTCTGAAACTCTGCGGTATTAGATTTTCGAGTTTGCACTTAGTGAGAAAAGTTAAATGGTTGGTGTGCCTAGCCAACTTTAGGTGCATTTGTTCAAGTTCACTTAATTGATTACTTACTCCGGGTCCGTACCGAGAATCAATTCTTTGTTTGAAATTCATTGTTGGTGATGGTGATTTTATATTTTGATTAGGATTTTTGCGGACATTTGCCATCACTGATTAGTAAAAAACAAGTTTCACGAGGCAGTAATTTCTCAATTACTGCCTCATAGAAAAAATATTGTCGGGGCTTTGGAAATAAAGATAATTAGGGACTCCCTAGACCCACCCTAAAAAAATATGTTGAGACTTTTTTGTAGTCTGTTAAGCCGCTGCATCCCTCAGCAAAGAGGACTACATGCAATTGTCATTGATGAATCACAATTTGAGAAATGGAATCAGAAAATAACAAGATGAATCAGAAAATAGTGAACTATTAACATTAAACGTAATTTAACTCTCTAGCTAGAATTTATTTATAATGTTCCCAGACATTGCGGAGTTTGCAGAACACTTGAAGACGTTTGCTCGGAGACCGAAATAATTACTTTAAGCTCTTAAGTGATTAACTGGGTTTTCTTTTAACAAATGCCATAGCACCTAATTAAAAGAATATATATTTACATAACAAGAGAGAGCAATAATACGTAAACACCCCCATAGCAGCAGACCTGCGTACTCAGCGAATTTCAAATGCAAAAGAACATATTTCAATCCAACGTAGTGAGATTTAGCATGTTTTTGCAAGCTCCATAAGAATAACATGGGGAATGAGAATGCAGTTTTGCTGCAACAGGTATGTTAATGCTGGGTGGTTTTAATTCAATATTTAGAGGATCTGAACTAGAAGAAGCCATATGCCAAGTTTTAACAAGATGTGTTAAGAAAGAAATAAGGAAGATATAGAGCTTTTTTTATTTCCTTTAAGGATAACATGAGGCATGAGTATGCAGGTTTGCTGCCCCGAAAATGGAAATATCGAGGATTTTAGACTAATATACATTAGATCTCATCTAGGTGAATCCACAAACCAAGTTTTAGTAAGGTATGTTGAGGAAAAAGCGAATTTCAAATGCAAAACAACATATTTCAATCCAACATAGCGAGATTTGACATTTTTTGGTAAGCTCCATAAGAATAACATGGGAAATGAGTATGCAGGTTTGCTGCTACGCGTATATTAAAACTGGGAAGTTTTAATTCAATATTTAGTAGATCTGATGTAACACTAATGTACCCTGACGCCATTACAAATCTTTATGTTTTGTCAATAAAGTGATTTTGATTTGATTTGATTTGATCTGACTAGAAGAAGCCATTTACCAAGTTTTATCAAGATGTGTTGAGAAATAACCGAGATATAGAATTTTACCTCTTTCCCATAAGGTTAACAGTGGGACAACGTACTGTGTTCACCACTTTCAACATCTCGGTAACCAATGGACATAGAGCAAGGATTCAAATATTTTTATTTTTTTGCATGTCATTTAAAACGAATGACGATTTTGCTTCTGGGGGCCCCAAAACGACAAGTTATCATTATCTCGGGCTTATATCTTACCATATGAGTACTACGGTAATAGCTTCTTCCCTATAAGGGAAATTTGCTAAAATTATACAATTCAAAGAATATATAACGTGACAAAAACCGAAAACAATTTTTACTGTTCAAATTTAAATTTCCTGAAAGATGAACACATTCTATGGTCACTTGTTTCAGCTTATACTAGCAAATTATAACAATCGGATGATTTCAGTCTCCTACCATGTGACTTACACGGGACAGTAAACCAAAATAACTTTGATTAAAACCACTGCAACGATTGAACAATCCAATAGTACCAAAATGAGAAATTTGCAATAGATCAAGGAAATAATAACGATACAAACCCAACATTATTGGCTACAGTGAGAGTTTCGTCGGGGCTGGCCCTAACAGTTGTGGCTACGACCAACAGATATCGTTAGTGAACTCGCCATTACTTCGATACCAACGATAGCTTCGTTATCAAGGATTATAAGCCTATGGATAATGAATATTTTTAAAAGATAATCTTCTTCTGAAACTGGTACTTTTATTTATAACAATGTATACTATAACTATGCAAAAAGCAGAAGAAAGGAATTTATAGTAATTTTCTCTATAGCTTAATTAAGAGTTCGGGGCTACATAAAAACTTAATATAGACTGTTTATATTTTATTAGGAAAACTCAAAACTGAAGATCATATGTTTTCAACAGATTCCAAATTAATATTTTGCGTTTTTCTGCTTGATGTCAGATAATAATTCTTCTCATATGTAGTTGAGTAAGTGATAAATAGTCATTTGTGTCTTGAGTGAGTAAAGTACCATATTGTCTCACGAGTGAAAATGTTGCCGCCCGAGCTTACGAGGGAGTCAATTTTCACACGTGAGACAATGTGCTTTACGCTAAAAATACACACATCATTTTGGCCCACCTGCAATAATAAACACGCAATCTTTAAACACCTGTTTCATTAACTTAATAACAAACAATATCCATTTTGTTTCGATATGCAATTAGTGCCTGCATCTGAGTAGCTGCAACCGTTCGTTCTCCAGCGATCAGCTGATTGTTGTAACATTCATATACGCTTAATCGCTTATGTTCTTACAGCTGATTTTTTTCAATGTTATTCCTGCCACTGAATCAGCTGTTAGCGCCTGCATTATGTTGAACCTCAAAATATTTGCACGTTTGAGTATAAATTAAAATGCGCTCGATATACACATTTTTGATATGGGTTTTCTTTGTATCCCGACAGGAGACAAAGTAATAACTTTACTCCCGCTTGGAGAAAAATATTATTTTACTCACTCAATACCAGGAGTAAAAACCATCAAAGCAGGCGGGGGAAAAAGTAATTTATTTAATTTACATAAAGGTACATTGTATTGCTATTTCCTCCTATGACCAGTAAACATTCAAGAAAGAGCAAAGTTTAATTTATTTCTCCAGGAAAAAGAACAAAATAAAATTTGCTCGTTTTAAAAATAATTATGGCATAGAACTGCTGTAGAATGCAAGAAGCCAAAATGATTATCTGACCAAATTTTGTTCAAATGTAGTAGTCTGTGTAAGATTGATCATTTCTACACTTTGATTCTTTGATAATTTTCATAGATTTATTTCGTTAATAATTAATTAGTTAATTAATTAATTTATTTATTTATTGTCAACTTGTTACTTTTTTATTTGTTATATGCTTGTAGTCTAATTTATCTTACAGCCTACAACTCTTGCTGTTTATTCATTCCTCTTCTATCTGTTCAGCCACATGACCTACACTTGTGTTTTACCAATTGAATAATTTGTTTTGTCTCGCACGTGCGTGGGCACATGAGACATGCAATTCTTGTATTGTATTTTTTCATAAATAAATAGTTTTGAATTGAATTGAATTAGTAAAAATATAAGTTTTGCATACAGTTACACAAAAATATAATTTGAGATCCATTGCCTGTTATAGAGAAACAGCATTTGCAAAAAAATCATATAATTTGTTGAATCAGAACTCAGATAGTTACTTAATAGAAGACAAATATTTGTATCCGTCGCGTCACCAAGCAAACATCTGCAAGTGTTCTGCAAACCTTCAGCAAACTCCCAAATGTCTGATCACGTTTATCAAGCCTATCCAAATGATTGAATTTCTCGGAATATGTCTAATAATAAAACACTTTAAATTTATCACAAAATATATCTAATGATAATGCATCATAGCCTGAAGATATTTATATAAGTTTGTTAATGCGTCTTTCTTCGTAGGGGCAATATAAAATCGAATTAGGTTACAAATGAATTTAATAACAATAAGTACATATTACAAAACATAAATGTCAACCTTAAAATGATTAACAATTTTGTTTGATGTGCTGTTTATTAGAGAATTATTTCTCGAAATGCTTATAGAATTGCTAAGATTTGGAAATGGTTAAATAAAAATTAAAAGGTTTGGTTACAAATTTTAACTTATTATTCTAATTAAATGTTGATGTTATTCAAAACTAATTCGATAGCCTAATAAGTCATACATTAAGGGTCATATGGTTAAAATGAAATGTCCCTTTATTTAGAAATCCAAAACATTGGTTCTATAATCGATTAAACGTTGACGTCTGGGTACAGGACTTATGGGAGATTTCTATTAAATTAGCTTAGCTGGATGGATTTTTTTATTTTGGTTTATTATACTAATAGCTCGTGATTATAAAACTATGATATGATCATTATATAATTTAGCTGGTAAAACTCAAATTAACATTTTAAATAAGTGATTTACGATAGTTCCTGAACCCTGAATACAGGTTTACAGGAAGTGATAAAGGTATGCTAATATAAAGTATTTCTCCACAACTGTACTCTTTGACTGAATTTTTTTAGTGAATTCATAACAAACTTAATTTTTATCCGACACTCAAACTATATTTAAGGATCAAAACCCGCTACATTGAAAACTAGTCCACTAAATAAAAATTATTTTTGTCGGATAATTTATAAATGAAAACGCTTTTTGACAAAATCGTCCTCTGAGACGAGTTTTTAATTCCGGAAAGACAAACCCTGACAAGAGAGGAAATCCGACTGCAAGGAAGTAAATATTACTCTTTGTTCCTAAACTACATTTTATTTTTACTTCGGTCTATTTTAATTTTATTTTTAACTGTGGACATTTTTTTAAAGATTGTATATTTATGCTTATTAATAAGACGAATTTCTTTGACATAAGAATAACTTCAGACATTAGACAAGAATTACTTTTCTTCGACATGAGAACTTATACTATTAAAGTTCAACAAGAGTAAATAACATTCGAATTAAATATAACACTAATGTTTGTGAAGAATCTTTTGTTTACAGTCAAATCGTATACAATTTCCATAAAAAATAATATATTGCTATCGTAATAAGATAAAATTATGCGAGATCTCTAATAGCCCAAGTTGACTCATCAATGTTTTGAACTAGTCTAAGTTATATATATATAATCAAAATCCCTTGTACCCGTAAAATTTAGTATTTTTAAGTATAGAAGTCTAAAGAAAATTATCCAACGATAGTGTGGGTCTATGTTTATTTAAATACAGTTTCTTAAATGATTATCTCGATAAAACATACTCCAACACAATCGTGGTTTTACGTGAAAACAACGATGACAACGGCCCATAAACGAGGGGGTCTGGAGACGAACCACCGCTGCTAGGGCACGTTCGACTGTGAAGTTTAACACTGGATACTCCATATACCGTCGTTTTACCACATATTGCAACGTGGCATTTCAGAGTTCAACATACTTTTGTTTACCCACAAACAGATTATTTAGTTTTGTTTTTGCTATATTAACTATATTAAATTGATTAAGTTATCTAATTAGAGTAACCATTTACTACCTATTGTATCAGTAAAAATGATGTGAAACGTTTGTTTCATAACGTGATCTTTTTAGCATTATCTTTTTTTAACCTCTCTGTTACTTCAGGTTTGGTTTTAAAAATATGTACGTCAGAGTATATACGTCGTTCTTATTTTCCTGGCTTAAAGAATATGTACGTCACAGTATATAAGTCGTTCTTATTTTCTTGGCTTAAAGAACATGCTTATGTTTTTTGTATCATTTATGCGTTGGAAGACCGAAATGTTTTCCTCCAAACCATTTCCCTTTTGACTTAGTAAAACGTCCTATAACAAATTATTAAACAATAAAGTCAACGGCTTTTGTATGCATTTTCAAATAAACTTAAATATTAAATTTTAATTTCAACTATTAAAAATTTGAAAGTTTACTTTTAAATTAAGAGTTACCAAAACAATTTAACCAAACACATTAAAAACCAAGTAAAATATTTATGTAAGTTCATCTCAATATGCAATACAAATCAATTTAATGCTCTTTTCTGTGTCAAAGTAATTTTCAAGAATTTCAAGACCTCTGGTACAAGTCATAACCGCCAAGTTTAAGAGTCAACAGCTCCATGGAGAATCATAGAGTGCTGTATAAACTTAACTTTCAATGCATTTTGGATTATGTATTTTCCCATGAAACATAACAAATATGCTGCATAAGTAGTGATGTTAAATACGACCAAAATGCACAGGTTTTTTATAAAATATTTAAAAAATCTGGTTCTTTAAGTAATTAAAATGATTAAAATAGCGGGACTTTTGACATTTATTTGTTAAAAAGCCTTAATATAGAGGCTTGAAAGTAGTTAGACCTAAGAGAAGTTAAATAAAAATAGATTATCCATTTTATTTTTCGTTGTCGAAAGACATGTAAAAATTGATTAATCATAGGGCTACATATAGATCCTACATTATATTTTCTTGTAATTCGTACCAACACACTACATTATTATTTGTAATACAATCTCAGATAGATTTGTGAGATTGACGTCAGTTGTAACGTCAAGATCTTTCTTGGTCAGGAATGTATTCGTAGTTGAGATTATTCTCCTACGCTGACCGGAATGGTTCTCTAGATCTGAGAACGCTGTAACACAGTGACAGCTGGAATCTGCTGTCTATCTGTGTCTGATGAGACGAAAGAACGTCGAAACAGCTAGCCACGGTCGGTACATCTGTACCTATTGCTTAACCACCTTTCGGAGGAAGCAGCCGCAGTTCCGGCACCCTGAAAGATGGGATACCGTACTTCTGCGACACCAAAAAGTTAGCGCCATAAGGCATGCTAAGGCAGTGGGGGCACCACCCTCGCTGCTATGCGGCTGCTTCCTCCGAAAGGTGGTTAAGCAATAGGTACAGATGTACCGACCGTGGCTAGCTGTTTCGACGTTCTTTCGTCTCATCAGACACAGATAGACAGCAGATTCCAGCTGTCACTGTGTTACAGCGTTCTCAGATTTAGAGAACCATTCCGGTCAGCGTACCAGATAGATTTCTTGTTATTTTTTTCTCAATGAGTTATAATGTATATCACTATTTAACCCGATTAAAGCAGGTCCTAACTAGACAATAATTATTTCTCTATAGTAGCTCTTCTCATTTGTAAGTCTATATCGACTATTATTAAAAGTAAATAATGATGTAAGGTATATGCTTTTTGATTGATAAATCCTAATATATATTAATATATATAAATGCGATTAATGTATTCTTTAAAAGTTGTATTAAATATGTAATCTTTGATTTTCTAATATATAGCTATACAATTTTATCTTAATCTTATTTTGAAGACGCAAATGCTCAGAGCGAAGGCGATACTTTGAAGGCAAGTGAGCCACTTTCAGCTTATACAATAACAGTTCTTACCTTGTGACCGCAAGACCTTCCTTTGTGAGGACAACCCTTCAATTTGTCCCGCAAGTGGCTTTGCAACTAAATCCCTCCAAGCTGCCTTTTCTGCATCTTAAACCACTAAAAATATATTTGGTCGAAATTTACTTGGTCATCTAGTGTAGACGCTAATGCTTCATTGCATGGTTTTTAACTCCTTTTGAATAATATCGAAGCAATATCTAATTTCAAGAAATATATTTCGTCTAACAAAATAAATATCCTTAAAAATACAAAATTAGAATCCTATACTATACTATTGTAAATAAACATGTTTCTGAATACCTTACTTAAAATTTAGACTGAACAATCAAGCTATTAACATTTAAAATGAATCAACCTTGTGATGTAGTGCATTAGTTTACTATAATCAGTTTTATATTAGAGAAAATACATTTTAAATAAGTAAATTCGATTGGAAAGATTGTATACAAACTTTCTTAGCGGGATGGAAGCTAAGAGAGCCACTGAAGAGCCAAAGTTAGTTGATTGCCTCTTGTTACGGTTACATCATTGCTCGATGTCTCAACATGGGCTGGGCAGCCTTATCAGAGGGATTATAAACATAAAATGCCTTACATTGATCTGTAATACTTTTGTTTTGAGAAAATCCTCATACTAGGGAAGTATTTACTAAAACTTAAAATAATACCAAGTGAGATTTTCTGCATGTCTCATTGCTGTCACTAAGCAGTTTCCAGAATATAAATGGGTAAAGTAGGAATTTAAAAATCCAAAATGCATAATGACGAAATGTATTTGTTTACATAATTTACCCCGCGGTAAAAACATGTCTAAACTTATAACATATGTTTAAAAATTGAATAAAATTAGCTATTACAGTGCTGTTTACATAGATTGTGATAATTTATTTATTTTCTTCTTGTTTCACCCACAATTTTACTACCCATCCCACATCTCCCTAACTCCCGAAAAACAAATGCATTTATAATATTTCAGTATCTATCGAGTTTTGACAGTTAATTAATATAAGAATGCCTCGACTCTTATTTGATGAATTATAGTAAACCTTTACAGTGAAAATTAGTGTTCACAGTTCTAACATATGCAGTTATATGAGCCAATGGGATCCAAGTGTTCCAGAAACTTATGACATAATAAACCAAGTGACTGCACAAGTTAACGTACTTTCGACTTCATTGGGAATATTAGTTTTTGGAGTTCTAGCCTCACCTTGCAACCTCAATCAATTTACTTTATTCCTCTGCATTAGGAATATTAGTTTTGGAGTTCTAGCCTCACCTCGCAGCCTTAATCAGTTTACTTTATTCCTCTTCATTGGGAATATTAGTTTTTTGAGTTCTAGCCTCACCTTGCAACCTCAATCAGTTTACTTTATTCCTCTGCATTGGGAATATTAGTTTTTGGAGTTCTAGCCTCACCTTGCAACCTCAATCAGTTTACTTTATTCCTCTGCATTGGGAATATTAGTTTTTGGAGTTCTAGCCTCACCTTGCAACCTCAATCAGTTTACTTTATTCCTCTTCATTGGGAATATTAGTTTTTTGAGTTCTAGCCTCACCTTGCAACCTCAATCAGTTTACTTTATTCCTCTGCATTGGGAATATTAGTTTTTGGAGTTCTAGCCTCACCTTGCAACCTTAATCAGTTTACTTTATCCCTCTGCATTGGGAATATTAGTTTTTGCAGTTCTAGCCTCACCTTGCAACCTCAAACAGTTTACTTTATCCCTCTGCATTGGGAATATTAGTTTTTGCAGTTCTAGCCTCACCTTGCGACCTTAATCAGTTTACTTTATTCCTCTGCATTGGGAATATTAGTTTTTGCAGTTCTGGCTTCACCTTATAACGTCAGTGATTGCTTTATACAGTCAGTATTAAAAGCACTCACGAAGAGGGACATTTAATAGATATTCCACTCGTAGTCATAGTGTTGTTCTTACTAATCAGTTGACACGTAGTTGACATTTCGTTGTTGCTTCTTTGATAACGTTGTAATTAAGAGTAGTAATCGGGTATTGTTGATTGAATATATTTTACTGGATAAAAGAAAACCTCTTAACAATACTAAAAAATATTTTAACACTTATATTGTATTTACATAGGTACAGAATTGTAAATATACAAAAATGGTGGAAAATGGCGATCGATTTCGATTGGTCTCACCAATCACCATCAGGCCAGTGACAGACTGTGATACATGAGATAGAGTCTCTCATTGGGCCTGATAGTAATTGGTGTGACCAATCGAAATCGATAGCTATTTTCCATACCATTTTTGTATATATATCATCTTGTATGTAAATACAGTATGTCAGTGATTTATTTATACAGTCAGTCGGTCAGTCAGTTAGTAAATACAGTATATTGTAGTTGACAACAATCTTAACCATCTTAACTTTGCAGACCGTTTCCTAAAAGTCCAACAGGATCATTTATGTTCAAGCGTATTAAATATAAAATGTAAGGAAGCAAAATATAAAGTTATATTACAGCAAAATATTTAGGCCTACTTCATGAACGATATTTTTCGTTCTCACGTTTCAGTACGGAGTTAAAACTGTAGAGCCGATTAATATAATTTCACCAACGAAATTGAACGTTATATCTTGTAACGTACTTTAAAGCCTAATAATTACAGGTTTTTTGTTTCTTAAGCAACAGTGAAATATATTTCGACAGCGTGTCGCGTTATGGCTTCCAGGAAATATAGCCAAGACATGTCGTTACATCAACAGCACCTGGTGACACACTTTGTCGTATTAACTGATATTGAGAACAGTGCGTTATTACTTTATAGCTTTTGAATATTACCCTTCTTATTTTTAAGAACGTTTAAGAACAACTGATAACTCCATCATTAGCGCATCGTCTACTATATGAAGTAGTAAATGAAGCTTTGAATATCTCACTGGATAGCATTCAGACCCAAGAACACAAGTACTATCTGAAATTATTTTGTTGTTGTTGATATTAAACGGAGTTTATAGTCCCAGTCACTGCAGGGCACTCTTTTTCTCTATTGATTGTAAATCAATTGTGTAGTTAAAGAGAGGGTATATATGATTTTCATAAAAAATTATACAATACGGTTCATTAGAGGAGTTACAATATTATTTAAAGTTATATTTAAACACAGAAAGATTAAATTCCAGAAATCCTCTCATTTATTTATTTATTTTATTTGTCTACGGCAAACACCATTTTACAAAAGCATTCTTAGAACTATAAGTTACAATGAATATATATATAATGTGTACTAAACTATACAATAAATAATAATTCCAAGTAAATATTGACTTAATATAAGCTAACAAGAAAATACGTGCAAAAACCTAAAAAAAGTAATATGAATGATATAATATAGAGAGATATTTTCAATGACTAGAAAAATGAATACATGCAAGAATGACAAGATGGTAACACTTTGATACAGACAGTGAAATAGGAGTCACTGAAGAGTCACATAACAGTCATTTTACAAGATCTCCACCAAGCAACGTCAGGTAAAACACAATTTTGAGTGACTGTAATATTAAATCTAAATACCATACACCCATTTCTTCATATGAAACCCCTATACAAAATGATTGATGTTACTTAGTAAGAATTTGCTTTAAGACAAAATTTACGATTATATTTTGAAATTACGGATAAATATTTAAAATGGAATCAAAGAGTGATGCAGCAAAATGTGTTCAATACGATAATCCCAAGGCGAGGCAAGAGAACCAAGTTTACTGATTGCTCCTATCCATGAAAAGCTGAAGTATCACCAGCTCGGCCAACCTCGGTGGAGTAGAGTTTAATATCCCTCCAATCCTGCTTTAAAGTGATCCATAGATAAGAAATTTAATGACCTATCTTAAAAGCAATACAATTTTTTGCGTTCGTGAATGCTGCAATGTCCTACCTTAAAATGATATTAATAAATGCTTAATATGATTTTTCAAGTAATTGAGCAAATATAATAATGTTTGTTTGATTACTCGTATATCAAGTTCATTCATACTAGTGGTCACACGCTGATTAGCAGCTTTTGTTGATTCTGATCAGCTATTGTTTGAAATTTCTATTTCTATGTTGAATCTTAAAAACTCAGCTCTTTTATTTTATATCGGAGCCCTTAGAGAAGTTTATAAAGAAAATATAAAATATTTCCTCCAATTTGCTTCCTGGAAAAGATTATTGAAGTACCAGGGTCGATATGTGTTGAACTTGAAGTTTTCTCAAAAGCCCCCGGGTAAATGGACTATTTACACATATTAAGTTGGAGTTTTCTAGCAAATGAAACTATTTTATGCAACCCCGAGCCTTCCAAAAAGAAGGAAGTTCAGTTATTAAACGTGTTTTCCGTTGCGTTACGTTTCCAATATTAGCTGGGCGGCCATGCATTAGTATTTATTACAAATTCGTTCATACTATTGATAACGTGCTGCTCATAAGATTTTGTCTATTATAAACACCTGTTACTATATTATGACTTGAATTTAAAAGAAATAAAAGATACGTAAGTGTATTGTAATTATTAACAAATTATCCATGATATACAAATTAATTTATCTGCATAAAATTCTACTAGCTCAGTCCTTTTTTATATGTATGCATTACGGAGGTCAATGCAATAAACTAATATTCTTTTTCTAATTTGCTCGTCGAAACCAATCATTCTCTAATAAGTGTCAGACTCATAATAACGAGGAATTTCATAATGGTACGAAACCAATATTTTTACTCCAATACGTTCACCAAGACCAAGTACAGGGGTATAGGGTCAAGTACAGGGTTGATGGGTGTCATACTTATGGTTTTCTCAAAAGTTCCTGGGTGAATGAGGTTTCATATATGGATTAGTGTTTTACACCAGACATGAATATTTTATGTAATCCTGACCCATACAAATGGGAGGAAGGGCAGATATGAAACGTCGCGTCCGTCGCAGTTCAGCTCCAATATCAGCCGGACGGCGCGTTAGTTATACGTTGCATATTGAAACATATTCTTTCCTCTATGTCTCAGTTTGTCTTTTCAGGTACACACATTTTACAATAAAGCTCAAATAATATAACAGTGATTTTTAACAAGAACGACATATTTTCCAAATCGAAGAAAAATCATGTTTTGACACTTACGTATAATACTGTATTAGTTGGAAGTACTGAAGTTATGATTCAGTACTTCCAACTATGAACCAAATGGTTTTCAAAATTATGATGAGCAAGAGGGCTGTGATAACAACTGATTTAAAGTTCATTTTGACTATATCAGCGAATTAATGAGGGGGCTTTATTAACACTTTTATATATTAGTACTTACGACCATTTCGACTTCTATGTTAGGAAAGTTGGTTGATATTTGGAATCCCATATTTACAGTAAGTCACTGTCAAAATCATGATCAGCACCTGTCAATCGTCTTTTCCATTTACATCTTCTGTAGTTTACTCTGCAAAAACGTTCTTAAATTTCGTAGTCTGACTTTGGGGATTTAGTTAGAACTAAAACTAGAAAATATTGAAAATAAGAGTGATGGTAACAATATTCGACTATGGAATTTTGTTCCATTAGTTCTATACAGTAGAATATTGGAACATTAGTTCTATACAGTAGAAATAATGTCAACAGCTATTTCAAATTCAAGAATCATAAAATAGATTACATTAACAAATAAAAGTTAGCCATTTAATAATATCAAAATCAGTTGGAAAAATACCAGCCAGATCAAGAAATAAAAATATATCCAACTATTTGGTGTTTAAATATTGAACTTCCCTTTAATCCGTATTTTCCCATAGTCTGCCAGACAAAAGGTTGGTTCGCTCATACCCATGCACCCCACGAGTTGTTCAGCTAATCTTGTTCTTTGCTACGTTTTGTCGCTTCCACTCTTAACTTCACACTTTTGTTGTTAAAACTAAAATCTCATTCGAATATTATATAGCGCACCAAATTTCATATCTAGTTAAATTAAAAATTTTTATATATACGACGATGGTAATAAATGCCAAACTTTAGCCTTTTAAAATTGCTTATGTAAAATACGGATTGCAATTACTCATTTAAAATGAGATGGTTTGCTATTTAAACACTTCGAATGGTCCATGAATTAAAAATTGTGTCATTGCCTATGTGATCTGGGGGCCTATTTTTGAAACGGTTGAGAGTTGAGTGGTGGTGACTCGTCAAGTCACATGTCAGCTGATGGTAGCATTGTTTAAACCACCACGCGGGATATCAACGTTTCAGACGATACATCTGTCAAACTAGAAAGCCAAATTTAAACATTGACCAATTTAAGGAATTACCTAATTTTTCGTGTCTTTAACTAAATTATCTTGGTATATTTATAGGTCAGTTTAGTTGCAAGGCATTTTACAAATAGTTCAAAGGCTATCCAAACGCTTTTAAATATTTAGTATCAAAATGAAACATAACCTAATTGGAAAGGCTTTCCATGATTACTATTATTACTTCCTCCAAAAGAGAAGAAGAATAAGAAGCTTGTTTCCTGTCAACTCACACGTTTTTACTTAACAGCCTATTGCTTGGTGAGTAAAAATGGTTGGATTGGTGAGATACTCAATGTATATGATGTCTATATTTAAATTTTGAATTTTAAAGAATTAATTCCTATTCAAATGATATACACAGATGTTGTTGGGCTGAATTCATTAAGTTACCTAGGAAAATTTTAATTTTTATCTGTGAATGCCTTTTAGTAGTGCAATAGTGGGGCTGCTGGCCCAATCAAACTTTGACAGGCAGTCAATTTTTTGACAGCTACTTCCGGTCACGTGACCGGAAGTGACGTCATCAGCTGTGACGTCATCAGCTGTGACGTGTATGGGTGGGTATTTAAAGTTTAAATGCCCTGCTGTGCTGGGTATTTAAATTTTAAATGGCCGGAAGTGTGTCAAGGTCTTTTGGGGATGTTTTTAAAAAAGATCTTGCATTTTCGGAAAATCCGAAAATGCAAGATATTTTCTTTTTTTATTTATTTGTTTTTTTTACAAAAGTATTATTTTACAAGTTAGTAAAGTTTGCTCCCAAATTTGAAAAGTAAGTTGTTGTCGGTGCTGAAATTTCTTGTTTATTTTTATTCTTCTTGTTGTTGTAAGTTGGCAAAAACACATTTTTTCGTTTTGATTGTTTGTTGCATAAAGTTCTAAAGATAAACCAAACCCAGTGGTTATAAGTTGTTTTAGTTCTTCACTAAAAAATTTCCAAATCCTTGTAGGTTGTAAGATTGATAGTGTTGTAGTGAATCCCGCGAATGTTGAGAGACATGACTAGAGTTGTTTACTCGACGAGAGGTGTAGCAGGAATGACTATTGCAAAGCCGGTGCTGCAGGTACCTCCGATGGTAGTGGGGGTAGTGGTGGGGGGTAATGGCAGGTGTTTGTTTAATCACTTTGAATTTAATCGTTGCCACAATAGACCGAATCGATGTTGCAATTCTTCTAGTTTATCCAACCGGTTCTTTTGATATGTTTTGCAACTACACTTACAATAGCAGAAAGAATTACATTTTGTACAAGCTTTTCCGTCAACTTGATCTTCAGGTATTCTAAAACATTTTTCTTTGCAACAATAAGTTATAAGTGTTAGATTATTTCTTTTGGATGACATGTTGGTTGTAGCTTGTCTTAAACAGAACTGAGCCTCTCAACGTTAAAGTTTCGTATTTATGTAAAGTATTCGAATGAAACTATCGAATAAAATAATCGAATAATACTATCGATTAAAATAATCGAATAATATTATCGATTAAAAGTTCAAGGTCATCCGTTTGAATTTAAAAAAAATACAACATATCAGTATATAAAAACATATACTGATATGCAAAAATCAAGTTGTAAAGTAGCGAATTTCTTTCTTCCTCCGTTGTTGAATTTTTAGTCGAAACCAATTAATGATAACATTACTGCTTGCGCATCAGAACTAACAGTTGATGAAATTTCATTTACTTGTAGTAGGTAATTGTTTGGAAGTTGGTGTAGATGCAGAAGAAACAGTATTATCTTGAATCATAATTTTCCGGAGGATATACTAAAATTTGTTGTATAGGATCTGCATCAAATATTTTAAACTTTTGGTTTTAAAATATTTGCAATAAAATATCGTTTTAACACTTATTTAACTTTGTACAAGTTACAGTAATTTAAAGATGCTACTTTATTATATCACCTTGATACTTCTAAAAATATTTAGTTGCAGAAATGCGAAATGCGAAATAAATATAAAATTGGTTTCTGTGTTATAACTTTTACATTGTTAGTTAAATAACAAATGTTACCGAAGTTTTTTGTTCGCCTCATTATTCTGCATTATTAAAGTACCACACGATAGGGTTTGGAAACATATAAAATATATATTTTAATTTTTTGCGTTATGGAAGGTTGTGGAAGTTATAACGCAAAAATTAAAATATATATATTTTACTTTATAAGTTTCCAAACCCTATTTTGTGAGTACTTAAATTATACAAAATTATAGGCAGAGTAGAATAGCTTAACATACCTCAACGTCCAACAGTTCAAATAATAGATGAATCCAGTACATGTTTCGAAGTAATAACTCCATTACAAAAGGGTTTAAAAAAACGTTCATCCGGGTCGGAGTCCTTGGTTTAAAAAGTTGTTGAGTGTGTAAACAATTAAGGAGTTGTATTGCGAACTGGTTCTAAGCGGAAGTGAGCGAGGTCGGTAGGAATTGAAAGTTGCCTAACGCAACAAGGCCAACAACTTGTATTACCAACCGATTCCAAGCGGAAGCGTGCTATGTCGCCAGGAGTTGAAATCTGGTTCAGTGATTATGTAAAAAATAAAATTTGTCAGTTTTTGTGTAATAACATTGAAACCGTTGCTTTTATTGAAAAAATATTTTTGAACTTTTTTTTGTTTGTGTTTTTATTCCATGATTTTGAATACTCACTTAATAGAGTTTGCAAACATATTTTTTAAGTTTTTTTTTCGATGTTATAACTTTTATACCGTTAATCCCACCACTTTTACACTAGTATTAAAAGTTCAAAATTTTAAGTCTCAGTTAAATTAATGTTACATGTACCCATATTAAGTTTAGTTGATATCCATTAATTATTTTTCATGATATAAAATTATATATATATATTTTAGCTCCTTTATTTGTGTAATGCAACCTGCAGCGCACGCTTTAATATGTAGGATAAGCTGTTACATACTAATATACTAAGTTTGGTTTATATCTGACAATTACCTCCCGTAATATAAAATTTTTAAAATACAACCCTTTATTTTTTCGAATGCTTACCGCATAACACATGTTAGGTATTTTAATTTTTTTAGCGTCAGCTTATGTGTGTCTATATACCGAATTTCACTTCAATAGCTTATACCGTTTTAAAGATATGATCTTTTAAATTTTTTTTACACAGGTTGCCTCCTTCATTTTTTCAAAATGCAACCTGCAACATCCTATTTTAAGACCTGTCATATGTGTAGGTATCCCTCGTTAGTTTTATAAAAAAAGTTAAATACCTGCACAATAGGGTTAAGAGCAATTTTGTTAAAACTTGATTGCATTGTTGTTTAGTTTGTAAGCGGTAGCTATCGTGTGGGTAACCCTTTAATTGCACTTTTAGGGTGCATTTACTTTAGATATTTAGACGACTTTATTAAATTAACGTTCTAGCAATGTAGATTAAATAATGAAAAAAAACTCCCGATTTTTTTACATTATTTAAAAATTTTGCTCATATCTATAAGTATAAAAGAGGATGTTGGTATATATTTGGCAGGGATAAACACAAAAACCGCTGAACCGATGGCCACGAAACTTGATACATACATGTAGAATTTCATGGAGTAGGTTTATACACCTTCAATTTCGTGATAACTTTCAGGGCTTAGCCCTGGGACCGTCTTAAAGGTACCCATTTCAAGGATTTTGAAATAATTTGAGTTAGATTTGTTTACTAACAAAACATATGAAAGTAAAATTTAAAACAGGTGATGTAAATTATAATGGTATTTCTTTCTGCTATTTAACTGTATTTTTGTTAAAATGAAGATTTGTTACTTGGTGCCAGGTGGTCAATGAAGTAGACTTTTGCATTTTTTCAAAGTGCAATACACTATATAAAATGCTGATAATATGTAGTATAACATAAAATAAATAACTGATTACTGAAGGACTCCAGTGATCACTGATCACTTATACTTGAAGGACTTTTTTTATGACAACTAACTGCTATTTAAAGAGGAAGAGTGTGCTACTGTAAAGAATTAATTTTACCTACAACACTTTAAAAAAATTGCCGGGACGGCTCATTCAAAACGTTTTGCTCAATATAGAATCTAAAAACGTAAGACAGCACTTTTTAATAATTGCTGGAGTGGCATTGTAATTTTTTTGTTCGAGGTAGACCCTAAAACCTTAAGAAAATGATCTTTTACAGTGAATAAAATTTCAAGCTAACTTCTTTGATTTCTCTAACACGTATGCCTTCATAAAGGAAATAAATAGGATTTCTAATAAGCAGGTCTGCTGCGACGGGGGTGCATGATAAAGTTTTAATTAAGGGTAACATATGCAAGCAGATTCAAAGTGTCGTCGAAAAAGCCAAGGGTGCCGTTCCTTATATTATGCCCCATGATCATCATCAGGGCAAGCTCAGGTACCGTGGAAACGAGCATTAAATGCTTCTCGGCGTTCGTCTCTGTAAATTGGCCTCTTGAGTGTGTGAGCGCAATCCTCTTCACCTGATAGCACGATCGACTGGACAGCCGACACAAGCAAAACGCACTTGCAAGAGGAAGGACCACCGATATTGGGCATGAGCCTACCCAGGGCAGCAACACCATTTGGAGCTTTGTCGGTGGGGCGTTGGATATGGTCACATTTTTTTATGTACAGGCAGTTTATGCAGGAATATAATACCTCCCGTCGTAGCAGACCTTCGTACTAAGAGCGAATTTCTAAAAACTTTTGCTTTATGGAAGTACATTTGATATGTTCAAAGAAGTAGATACATTACATACATCAGATTTTACAATAAGAAAAATAAATGGGAAAGCAAGACTATATAATTCATGGGTGATAGTGTATGTATAATTTTAATCGTGAGCGAAGCCACGGGTTCTTCTAGTATGTTTTATAAAAACATTGTTTGTCGACGGAATTCAAAAAGAAAATTAATAGTAAATTATAAACGTTATAAGTCGTTGTTTTTGAAACATAACCAGTAGATTGAAATAACAGAATTCATCCATCTGTTAACCTTGTGCGGCCCTGTTAGAGTGCGGCAAGCCTTTTTTGGTAGTGAAGGTTTTGGCAACGTTTATATATAAACGATTAACTCTTGGTCAGTCAGTCTGCTGTCGTTGAGCTCATAGTTAGTTTTACCGTCATGTCTCACGAGTGCCGTTATTGCAAAAAGTTGTTTAAACGCAAGGAACACTTATACCGACATATTAGACATGTTCATTACAACCACAGACCATTTACTTGTTACTTATGTGATCGTTCATTTCATACAAAAGACAAATTAAGCAGACATGCTTTCGAGGTACATTACATTACATTACCATCCACGTCACGACAATCATCCACGACAATACAGCCACAGACGTCACGACCACAGACGTCATCCACAATAATACAGCCATCCACTTCACGATTACAGACGTCATCCACAACAATACAGCCACACACGTCACGATTACAGACGCCATCCACTTCACGATTACAGACGTCATCCACAACAATACAGCCACACACGTCACGACCACAGACGTCATCCACATCACGATTACAGACGACACGACTAATCACAGCACAGACGACACAAACGACACAGACCGAATCACAAACAACAGAACCATTTTTATTACAGACTTTACGACATTTTTGTCACTCTTTTACCCAGACTTACATACAAACACAAAACTCCTCCACTCAAACGGAACCATTTGACGGTGAGTTAATTTTTTATATTAACAAAATAACATTACTTGCATGTTTATAATAATTTAAAAGTTATAGAATTTAAAATGTTAAAAAAATTGTATGTTTGAAAATATACATATATATGCAATAATTAAATTTTGGCTTAAAAAAATCATTAATATAATTTTAGTTAAGTGAAAAATGTAGTATGTTGCGTAATGTTGTGTACAAACCGATTTAATAAAATTTAGTATGTAATTGTATAATAAATAATTGTTATATTTTATGATATAAGTTTTATAATTTTAAATGGTTTAAAAGTGTATGTCGATTTTTTTTGAATACTATTTAGTAATTTTAAATTTAAATATAAGTTATTAAATTAATAAAACACTAATAACATTTATATACAATCTTAATTAACTGTTAGTGCAAGCGACATTGTAATTAAACACGAGTGTCTGCTGCTAATGATTTTGAGTTTTTTTTGCTAAAAATACCGTTACACAGTGAGTGGGCTAAATATGTACTATAAATCAACTGCTGATTGATAAGTTTAACTGAAAAAAATAAAAACGACTCAGAGAAGTCCGAGTCCATATTAACTTTTCATTTTAGGGTCCCCATAAGCAAAAAAAATAACATTCGTTCAAATTTTTATATACATATATATCTATATATCTATATATGTCTGTTAACACGATAGCGGCCGTAAATATGGTCCGATCTTAATGAAATTTGGTACAAACGTGTAAAGTGGTAATCACTCGGACAAGTTCATGAACCAGCCCCGATCGGACCAGCGGAGGTGGGAGTAAAGGGGGGTAAATCTTCGAAAAAATGGGTTTTTTTGAGTTTTTCACATAAAAAAATGAAATTTATCAAATTTTTGTTGGCACTATTGGATTCAGCTCAAAAAAACAAACAATTTAATATTTTGAATCACTGCTCTATATCCATTGGTTACCGAGATATTAAAAGTGTAGCAGCAAACCTGCATACTCATTCCCCATGTTATTCTTATGGAGCTTGCAAAAAAAACATGTCAAATCTCGTTATGTTGGATTAACATATGTTGTTTTGCATTTGAAATTCGCTGAGTATGCAAGTCTGCTGCAACGGGGGTATTAATGTGAGGTTATGTAATTCACTTACGAACATTAAATGAGCACAACATACGGTTTAAAAGGTCTGTAATTACCATCTTATGAATGTAATTAAAAAAATATGTATAAACTATCCCACTTATACAAAGTTTAATTTCTTCCAGGGTTCTACTGTACTCAAAAAATATCCCAAAAGTTTTGCAATAACTTAAAACTATTAAAATAAAAATGAAACAGTCGCATTATAAACTAGCGAAATACTAATTATTGATGTTTTATCATAATAATTAACCGTTATATTTTGTACCTAACAGGGAGACCGCGACAAGCAGTACATACAGCAGAAGAAATCATCTACATTTCCTCGTCTGATTCAGATTAGTAAGTATTAACCCTTTTTTATACATGTAATTAAACAAAAATAAAATCAAATATATTAGGTAAAAATTTGAATAATGCATTTTTATTGCGGTGTCCACTAATCTAAAATAGTTTTTTTCAGTAAAACTAGAGTTTGGGTTGGTTGTAAATAAACCAAAATGCGAACAAAAATTAAAATTGTTAATAGAATCAAATTTTTTTCTCAAAACAGGTTTCAGGAATTTATTTGTTAATATTACAGTACCTGGTGGACCGAGCCTTGCTCGGTGTTATTTCATGTTTACCAGTTCATCCAGTTACTATAAAATATCTCAATGTCATAAAATGTATCAATATAAACCTTTTTTATTGCTCCATGGACTCTTCATCCCACTTGCTGTATTTTCCCTTGATAGCTGTAGATTCCAAACAGCTGTTATCATTACTTCATTTGTTTACACTTTCCTTGTTTATTTTCGTTGCTATCACGGCAACCCATAAGGCCAATGTTAAAATTTTACAACTTTAAAATTCGATTTATTACGTTATTAGATTTTCTCTGGCCAAGTAATCTGCGTAAAAGACGTTTTTGAGTCATAAATTACTTATTTTTAGACTTTGAAAGAAATCCTCGGAGCCGTTTTTGAGATAAATGTGCAAGCATACAAGCAAGCATACAAGCAAGCACGCACGGCCGGACGATAACATTGCTCATATAAGAGTATAGGATAATTATACTTTTTCTAATTCCGCACGTTACATATTAATGATTTTTTTTTCTAGATTATGGCCCTTTTGTTGTCGTGTCAACGCAGTATGACGGCCACAAGCCCTACTCGCCTGAGTTGTTCACACCGCTCAAGTACGAGTTCTTGTATGCCGTCAACGAACAGACACTTACTGATTCTATGACCCAACGTTTCCAAGGTGAACAAAACTGCCCGGCTACTCAATATAATTGGGTAAAAATTTGAATAATGCAATAGTATTGCGGTGTCAAATTGTAGATTACTTTTATTATAAGTTACATGTATTTTTTTCGGAATGAAAATACACATATAAAAAAATGTAAATATACTTTTTAATAATTTGTACTATTTGTATATTTAAGATACACACGATATGCTGTGATATGGTGCGATACGTCAGTTAATTATATCACATCAATACTCCCAATAATTCTAACCCACTCACATACTGTCTGGCCTCGCACCTCTATTTCAGTCGTGCAGTGTTTAAAGATACAAATATCACAATCCGATGTTTCAATTATCAACTGATTGCAAAAAACATGTCAAATCTCGCTATGTTGGATTAACATATGTTGTTTTGCATTTGAAATTCGCTGAGTATGCAGGTCTGCTGCAACGGGGGGTATTAATGTGAGGTTATGTAATTCACTTATGAACATTAAATGAGCACAACATACGGTTTAAAAGGTCTGTAATTACCATCTTATGAATGTAATTAAAAAAAAAAAATATATATAAATTATCCCACTCATATATATAAAGTTTAATTTCTTACAGGGTTCTACTGTACTCAAAAAATATCCCAAAAAGTTTTGTTTTGCAATAACTTAAAACTATTAAAATAAAAATGAAACAGTCGTATTATAAACTAGCGAAATACTAATTATTGATGTTTTATCAAAATAATTAACCGTTATATTTTGTACCTAACAGGGAGGCCACAACAAGCACTACATCGGCAGAAGAGGTCATGTACATTTCCTCGTCTAATTCAGATTGTAAGTCTTAAATATTTATATTTTTGTTAATCACTATAGTTTTGGAACGAAATTTTAATATTAACCCTTTTATTTTTTAAAAAAAACCTTTTTTATACGCATTTAGCGCCTATAAAGAAACTATTTGTATATTTAAGATACGCTGTGATACGTCAGTTCAATATATCGTATCAATACTCTTAATAATTCTAACCAACTCACACACTGTCCGGCCTCGCACCTCTATTTCAGTCGTGCAGTGTTTAAAGATACAAATATCACAATCCGATGTTTCAATTATCAACTGATTACGGATAAAATTGCACATAAAAGTACAAAACACAGTACATTCACACAAAACATAAAAATACCGCATGTTAAATTAAACGATCCGCACTGGTTTAATGTTATTTGTCGCGAAGGAAAAAGTCTGCTGAACGTATCTCGGCTGGCGAGCAGTGTTTCCACAGAGTAAAATATAAAATCCCTGCATGAGCGCCCAAAAATTCCCTTGTTATCCCTCAACACTGCGCTCCTGAAAAAACCCTTTTTATTCCTGTGGAAATAAATAAGAGTGTTTTACCTGAATAGAGAATTCAACATATAAAAATACATAGTTTAAGTTAATCTGAGGATCATAGAATGTTAGTAAATAATAAAATTTCATTTGTAGCTGAAATTTTAAATTTATTAGTGTGAATAAAACAACCTGACTGCAGTTTGTAAAGGGAAGTGAGTGTTAAAATGTTTTTTTCTTGAAAACAGGGACGACTTGATTAATAATTTAAATTAAAACATAAGTAATACAAGAGGTACAACAACTGGCTAAGAACACAAAAGTAGTTTGATGACATTTTCAAGTAAAATTACTTCAACAAATTGAGAACACCGTTGTAAAATATTACACAATTTGAGAACACTATTGTAAAATGTTACAAATAAATAACATATAGTGAGGCTAAATTATGTTTTGTCTATTCAAAAATGTTATTTAATTTACTTCTTAAATCATCCCTAGAAATCCCATAAATCCGCTCTTATCCCTCAAGAACCTGATATTTCCCTGAAAAGGGATAAAAATCCCTTAAAGTGGAAACACTGCTGGCGAGTGGACATTATAAAGGAATACAGTCGCGCGGCGTTGCCACGTCGTGCCGCTTACGAATGCCCGGCAGGCCGTGCGTACAGATGGCCTCAAAACTTGTTTTTAGGGGGATACTTCTCACGCAAACCTTCTTTGAATAAAACCTTCTTTGAATAAAGTGATCATAGAAAAAAGGATGTGCATAGTTAATGGTACAAACTACAGATGTCTACTGGTCAAATTTAATCCAGAAAATATTATTAAGTCTAGCTGAAATGTTGCATAGTATTTATTTTATTATTACCATAATATTTTTAACGCTTAACTTATATGAACAACAGTCGAAAAGGGGATGTGCACAATTAAAAGTACACACTAGTGATGCATACAAGTCAAATTTTCACCCAGAATATATTAAATTAAGTTTGGTTTTTGATTATGTTATTTATTACTCCTGGCTACAATGTGACAGAATTTGTTACATTTCGTTGTCATTCCGTAAACAAATACACGGCACTAAAACCAATTAGAATAGTTCATCAACGATCATTTTTTGTGTATAGTATTAAAATTCAAATAAACAATTGAAAAAAACGGGATATTCAAATATTAAAACAAAACTTCATTATGATGGGGGGTTACACAAAAATTAATACATTAAAAACTGCAAAGAAGTGCACTTTTTCGCGATGGCGGCGGAGGCGGAGGCGGCTATCGCCCACTCCGCGGGCCAAGGTGATCGCGGCCGAGGGCGAGGAGAACGCCTCGCGCGCGCTCAAGGCGGCCTCTGACGTCATCAGCGAGAGCCCGGCCGCGCTGCAGCTGCGCTACCTGCAGACACAATCTCCTCCATCTCCTCCGAGATGGAGGACCGGAAACAACTATTTTTTCCGTCTGTGTAAAGTAAAACGATATTTATACCGGCCGGTATCAAAAAATTAAACTCAAATTTAGATTAATCAATTTTTTTAATATATATTTTTTACAGGATGAGACAGACCACAATTGCACGAAATATAATGGGAGACGGTGTAACCTATATAAAGGTTGAATTTAATTCTTCCCCACACTCGCAAATGAAGAATGCATTAAATACATTTTCACAATAATCTAAATAATGTAGAGTGAATTCCAGATATAAAAGTCACTGCTTTAAATCTCAAAATGTTCTTAATTCAATGTAAAAGAAATAGTGTGATATTGCAAAGATATGGCCACAAGAAATGTTTTACGTAAAAAAAAGAACTTAATTGTCTCAATCCGTTTCAAAATGGTTGCAATTTTTGTGAAATGTATCGATGTTAACGTAATAATCTGTATTTTCTAAAGTGCTTAACATTTTTCAGTCTTGATTCAAAACTCTTAACTTTGGTAAACACAGCTTTACCAAAATTTTTTCCTATATCTTAAGTTAAATATATATCTTATGTCAATATTTAACAAATAGTCAAGTGAAAAACTCTCATCATGTTTTTTGGCTATTGCTACCTCTCGTTATTTTTGTTTCTAAGAGACGATTAAAAAAGTGATTAATAAACTATCTTGTGGGAAAAAACATTGCATTAAATTAATATTAAATAAATATTTAATTGATATATTATTATATAGAACTGCAAGCCACTTAAAGTTTATGATTAATCGTAAAAATTTCATCCACTGAAAAAGTAAATTCAAAACTTTAAAAAGCTAAAACAAAATTGAACCCTTATTGTTGGAAGATTGAAGTAATCTATAGTCAAACAAATAATTTAATTCAAATGTTATGATGACAGCTGATGGTGTATGTTTTTGTTTACTTGTTTTGATGTTAAAGATAGTTTTTGTACACTTGACGCATTATATCTTGACCCTTGGCCTAGTCCATTGCTGGAGCTGTCAGATATTGTTTATTGTCAATTATCTTTGACAACAAACAATATAAAAACAAATTTCAACAAACATCAACTGTATTTTGTTTACGAATGTCAATTAAGATGTTCACTGACAGCTGTTGGAAAATGCTAACACGTCAGGCTAGTACAGCTTTGTGTATCAGCTGTGGGCTCCTGATGAATTTCACTCCACTCCGATTGCTTCAGGTGTAAAGGGTTCCCAAATGTCAAGATATAATGCGCCAAGTGTATAACTCGAGCCTAGTGTAATGATAATTACCGGCAGGTTATTACTCAAGTAATTATTTTTTTCCCGCGTAGATTATGTCACAGTATTAACCCAAAGGAAGCCATAATTCTTCTTACTAACTTTGAATTGGGGCAATGGCGTTGGGCTCATCATTGTGTGAAATTCAATATCCTTTCACCGACAAAAAACCCATTTTTTTTGCGGTTTATCCCCCTTCCGGTGGTCCGATTGGGCTGGTTCACGAACTCGTCCAATCGATTACTACTTTACATATCTGTTTCAAATTTCATTAAGATCTGACCATATTTTCGACCGCTATCATGCTGACATATAGATAGATATATAATAATTCGAACGAATGGTGTTTTTTGCTTTTGTGGCCCTAAAAACGAAAAGTTATCATGGTCTCGGGCTTAGGTCTTACCATGAGACCTACGGTAATAGCTTCTTTCCTATAGGGGAAATTCTCTAAAACGACCATGTTATCACAATGTATATTTTAAACCAACTGCTGATTGATATATTCAGGTTATTATTGTAAATAAACAAATGTCAGTCTCCTCTTAGTTTAAAGTAGGTTGAATAGAGTTAACTTTAATCATTTAAATTTCCAGTATTAAAAAAACCTTGTAAGTTAACACGTTGAGTGCCAAGCGGTGTGTTTGCACCGCAACCTCTATGTAAAGTGCCAATTTGTGTCACTATATATACACCAGATCACTGAATTCTAAGTTTATTGCTAAAGACAACCACATAAAACGCTAGGGTTTTTAGCTAAAAAATCAAGTTAAACATAAAAAAACAGTCATCATTACAAAATACGTGAAATGACATCAGCAACATTTATTAATAATAACATGATTCTTGTTAAATGCTATACAATTTAACTGTTTTCGTTAGGACTAAAGTATTAATTAACATAAAACCAGTTTTAACTTAAGACATTATGAGAAGCGCTAAGACCAACCCTTTTTAAATAAACGCTTAAAATCCGTTTGTTTTGCTAAGGACATTATTACATTGAACCTCAAGAAGAATAACCGATATGAGTAAGTATATATATATATATAATCTTATGAAACGTCATACACCATAAATAACCATTGAAATAGCGTTTAACGTCATGGGAAACTATTACTGAAAAAAACATATAATATTGTTTACCAAACAACAATTTTAACACCACTTCATACAATTTTAACACCACTTCATTCAACGCTACAAACAACAGTTTTGTTATGTATTTTATGCAAAAAATAAAAGTAATACTGCTAAAGGCTTTATGTTGTTAAACGATAAGTTTCAAAATGAGTAAAAGTTGAAAAAACAGCGTAAATATAAGAGACCATTTAGTTAAACGCTATGGACATGGCTAAAACATCGGATAACGTTATACGAACATATAACCTGTTAATGTTTAACTAATATAAAGTTAAACGTCAGAAACAATATTAATTTACAGGACTTTTGTTTACAGGTTGCGGAGCAGTTCGCCAGCCGATTAACGTGCAATAAAAAATAAAACTTCACTCGCCCGGAACCAGTTTGACAAACGCGCTCTAGCGACCATATCACGCTGCCAATTACCTCCTGCTACTTCTGCTCGCCTGATACTTTAGCTCAAATATCGAAAATCAATATGAAAGATTTACACAAAAAAAATTAGTTACACTCTATTTGCTTTAATTTTATTTTTAATATCTCATCCCTTCAACCTATTGTGACCTTACAGAAAACTCTCATCAGAATTATATTAAAAAAAAGAACAGATCATACTTGGAATTTATTTTGTAAATTAGGAATACTGACATTAAGACATAGTTATGTATTAAAGAATTTAAGATTATTTTACATTAGATTTTACAATGATAAAGACTTTGCCAGAAATGAAAAATACAATTTTTAGGAATTTTTTACAGCTTTAATGCTCCAAGAATGTTTAATGCAACTATAAAATGTATTACTAAAAAGAATACTATCGCTCAGTACATTAACGGTTTGAAAACATGGTTAGGTACAGTTGAGAATGTGTAATTTTTATTTCAAGTTACTATCTAGACATAAGAAGTTGTATTTTTAATAACTATTGTTTTACCGTATTTAATGTTTTTTATCATTCTTATGGTTGTATCGTACTTTTTTGTCGTAATTTATTGCTATATGCTGCATAGTTTTACACGTTATTTTGTTGTAGTCTCATGTATTTAGTCAATTGTTTTTTAGATTTAATATTAAAATTTTATTGTTTTAGGTTAACCAACAGCCTTACCAGCTTTTGTTTTAGTTTAATTTTTTAAGAGAAGGAAGCCTCAAAAAAACTGGCATTAAGCCTAGAAGACCCCTATATTTATTCATCTTTAAAAATAAATTTACTCTGTTATTGAAATTTGAATCAGTGTAATTATTTTTTTTTAATTTGATGTAATATTGTAATGTACAAATTGATGATGAATAAATAAACGTTTTTGATTAAATAAACGTTTTTGATTTTGACTTTAAATAACAGCAAGAAAGAGAATTAAAAAAAAAATACGCGGTTGAAGACTGAAGACCAGTTTTAAGCGAGTACAGTGTGAGAACGCCTGTCTTATCCTCCACTCCTGATATATAGGCTACATTTTGATGTTGGTAATCCTTAAAAGTAACATCAAGAGATAACATGTTTATTAATTAATATAAACTGGGTCAACCATTTTAAACTCAATCGTTTTACCAAATGTTATAGTATTTTTTTTACTGTCGTACTATGCAACTGCTTTTTAACTTCAGTTACACTTTTTCTAAATCAACTCAATTTGAATGGTATATTCCTTTCCAGCATATATATTAAAATATAACTAGCACTATTTTATTATCCTAAATGATAAAATTGCACTGTTAAGTTTATAAACGGTGACACAGCGATCTAATGCAGTATTAAACTTTGTTCACTTAATGCCATATAAATAACAGAGCTATACCCTGATTATCGAAAAAAAGGTGAGCGGCGCGGCAGTAAAATCATTCCTATTTAAAACGCTGTAGAAACGTAACAAACGCTGTTAAAAATTTGCAGTCGACTTTTTTCCGATGGCCAGTTAATTATGATGCTTCTAAGCAGAGTTATAATAAATCAAACACAAAGAATTGACTTTTTTAATTCGTAAATCATGTTTTTAGTAATATAACTCACAGTGTAAACTAAACGATGTACGTTAAAAATTATTTGAAAACAGTGCTGATAAGGTAATAAACTGGTCATTGGAATAAAGTGGACTGCAAATTTTTAACAGCGTTTTTTTACGTTTCTACAGCGTTATGAATAAGAATGTTTTTTACTGCCGCACCGCTCACCTTCTTTCGATAATCAGGGTATATTAGTTTGATAATCAGGGTATATTAGTTTAATTCTTAATCATAAAAATTATGCTTTTGTTAAAACGACAAGTCAAAAAATCCAATGATATAAAAGTTATAATGCAAAAACTAAAGTTTCAAAGTCATTTAAACTTTTACAAAATGACCTTGAGACTTAGAAATTTTCGCTAAGTCTTTTGTTGACCTTGAAAATAACTAGGTCAAGGTCATTCGATAATTAAAAAGAAAATGGGGGTGTACGGTTTGACAGAACCGTACACCCCCGGAAACCTAAAAGAAGAAAAGCTAATTTACAATACAATCTGCCTAAAGTTTAAGTTAAAAAATAGCTAGACAGCCCAGCGCTGCACATCATGATTACAGTGTGATCATCACGTAAGCGAACTCACACACCTCATCATAAGCGCACAACGCTAAGCTAAAACAACTAAACAGCCCAGCGCTGCACATCATGATTACAGTGTGATCATCACGTAAGCGAACTCACACACCTCACCATAAGCGCACAACGCTAAGCTAAAACAAAAAATGTTATTTTGAAATAGCAAGTTGCTTAATTAAATTTAGGAAAAATGTTATACAAATATGTTTTTTATTTCCTAACACTAAAGGAGCCAGTGTCTCGCCATTAGCGACGCAGAACATCTGATGTTTAGCGAAACTCCGGAGGTAGGCTAACTACCCATCCGGCACGTATAGAGGTTGTAAGTGACCCGCTTTGGTGAGCGTAATCACTACAAAAGCGGTAGCCGGTTTTACCATTATTGGTTTTACCGTGCAAAAGATGGAAGGAAAAAAGGAAAGGAAATTGGAATTGAAAGGTGTCCCTAACTAAAAAGGAGTACAAGACAAGAGAGGGAATGCCCTCAACAAGCTTGTTGGAAAAAGGAAATTGGAATAGAAAGGTATTAAAAACATATCATATAACATTCTTAAAAACAAAAATATTACTTTAAATTTAAACATTTCAGGCAGAAATATATTGTAAGTAAAAGAAAGATTTTAAAAATAATACTAACTACCAAACCAGCAAATTAAAAACAAACTACAAACCCTAGGGTATCTACAAGCACAAACAACTACCATGCCTTAAAATTAATCAGTCCTACGTCAAGATGTTATTATACAAATAACACCAAGATATTTTCACCAAACAGCAAAAATGATAAAATGTTCAGGGGCGCCTTCTGAACATGTTACCACCTCACTGTCTAGCGAGCAACTGATGCCGGAGCACTAGCACAGACGCCGGACCCCAACTCGACTCGAGGTCACGGCAGCTGGTGCGGCAGCTGGTTAATCACCTGTCGGAGCACCTGTATTGCCAACTGGTTGCCTTGGACCAAACGTTTTGGTTGTCTCATCATTTTGAATGATTTGAGTACCCACAAAATAAGGCTTGGAAACTTATAAAATGTTGGAAAATACTTTTTAGTTTTCGTGTTATAACTTCTATAATGGGCAAAATTCCTCTAAACCCATCATGCGGGTACTCAAATTGCGGGGATGCGTCGTTTCAATGAAACTCTACAAGTGTTAAGGATTAGAAATTAAATAAATTGATTAATTGTTAAACATTGGACCAAAGGTTGTTTTAAAGGTTTTTAATGCAACATGATTACTTTTACAAATTACTCACTTTAATATTAAAAGTAGTTTTTCTTTAACTCTGTATTTCACATTAGTATTACATTTTTTCCAGTTGCGGACTTTTAAATTAAAGTGATAAAGCATGTATTTAAAATAAAGTAAATCTACGGTGACGCTATAAATTAATTATATTGTGTAAAAAAAAACTCATAATATTTCAAGTTAAACTAAGGCAGAGACGACAATTGTATCAGGCGAACAGAGGAGAGGAGCGACAAGCAGGTTCCCCAAACGATTGTGTATCCAAATAAATATGCGCAACACGTAAATGGTTTACATTTTACAGATTCACAGCTGATAAATAACGTTATTTTTAGTATATTTATTCAAATGGATGATGAATAATGGATGACAGAAATGTTGAAATACAGTTGATTTGGTAGGTTATTAATGTAGTTTTAGCAAAGAAAAACAATAGATAAATGTTTTGCTCTTGGGCGCTTTTGTTCACGCGATCTGTTGATCGGGGTCCCATTTTTAATTTTTCTTAGCCAAAAAGTAATTTCAAAATGTTTTGCTCTTAGGCGCTTTTGTTCACGCGATCTGTTGATCAGGGTCCCATTTTTAATTTTTCTTAGCCAAAAAGTGATTTCAATAACACGAACACGAATCACTATACATTGGTACTTTACTTAGTTGCATTAGTACTTTACAGTAGTTAGGTTACATTACTGATTCTTGTGTATAATCCAAACATTTTGTACTGGATAATACACCTGCTGTAAGAACTCTATACATCTAAACTCATTCCACAGCCCAGCCCATTCTTTTTATGTTATTATAAAACACACTGTATTATGTCAAACCCTTATTAATAGTGATAATTTGTTAAAAAAATAATCAATAACGTGTTAACAAATAACAGTATTGGTATTTCATATATCATCTCACTAATACTGATGGTATATCATAAAACTATAAAAATACAACATTTCCAAAAAATATGTCGGCTACCTAAAAGCTTTTTCAAAAAACAATCAGTTCCAATTTTGCAAGTGAATGTGTTTATTGAATGTAAATTAGTGATGCTTTTGTACTACCATCCATTTTTATTAAAGTTTTCGTATCTCTTTGAGCGTCAAGGGGTTAAAAACGATTAAAAAAATGAAGGACGCACTAGGATCAGGTACCATAAGTTCAAAAGTGTTTACACCGGTGAAGGTATTTCCCAATCCCATTCACACCTCCGTGGATGTCGTCATATCCGTGTGTCAGACTCATCACAGAATGGGGAATTAGAACAAGAGAATTTATTCAGTGCGAGTCCGAGGCTCGAGCGCTCCTCTCTTGGCCGCCTTTACCGCAGCGTGAACGCGTTGGAGTCACTATAGTGCATGTCAGTTGTGTCAAAGATCAAACTCTTGTGTTCGGTTACGTTTGGTAGTGGGAGATGAAACATTTACTCTGTTATCTTTTTTTGTTTACACACTGTTAGTGTAAAGTATAAGAAGTAGGATTTGACATGGTTTAAGCTGAAAGCTTCGTATTCAAACACTAAAAAAAAGATCAAAAAGGTTAACATATCTTGGACAATTTTATGCTTACCTCAAAAATACATCATATGCATTAATTTAACTTTTGTTTTATAAGAAGCAGTTCCGTAAATGAGTAAACACTGCACTAGTTTTTACATAGGCTTGTCAGTGGTGGTAAACGCGATTTAGACATTACAGTAGAACCCCTCATATCCGACCTCGGTTTATCCGGCCGCTTCCTGGAAGTAAATATTAAAATATATTTCCCACGGCTTATGTACGTGTAGACGCACGCGATTTGAATGCTCTCACGGTACATCTGTTTACATTATATTTTTATGAAAATAACTTAGTTAGTTGAGATAGTAAACAGTAAGCTGAAAATTATTGACTTTTTAAAGCCTAATAATCTTTAAAGCCGACTTATTGTATGAGATTTTTTACATTCATCTTTATTTAACATCATTATGAGTTTTCTTTGTTTATAATGTACCACAACTACAATGAAGCCTACAGTACTGTACTGCAGCGAATATTTTTGTGAACTATTATTCCGTTATTTAATTTTGTTTTACAGTAAATAATTTTCTATTGGTTTTACAAAGTGTGTTAATAACCCTAAAGACGAGTATTTGACATTGTTTAAGATGAAAGCTTCGTATTCACACACTAAAAAAAAAGATCAAAAAGGTTAACATATCTTGGACAATTTTATGCTTACCTCAAAAATACATCATATGCATTAATTTAACTTTTGTTTTATAAGAAGCAGTTCCGTAAATGAGTAAACACTGCACTAGTTTTTACATAGGCTTGTCAGTGGTGGTAAACGCGATTTAGACATTACAGTAGAACCCCTCATATCCGACCTCGGTTTATCCGGCCGCTTCCTGGAAGTAAATACTAAAATATATTTTCCACGGCTTATGTACGTGTAGACGCACGCGATTTGAATGCTCTCATGGTACATCTGTTTACATTATATTTTTATGAAAATAACTTAGTTAGTTGAGATAGTAAACAGTAAGCTGAAAATTATTGACTTTTTAAAGCCTAATAATCTTTAAAGCCGACTTATTGTATGAGATTTTTTACATTCATCTTTTATTTAACATCATTATGAGTTTTCTTTGTTTATAATGTACCACAACTACAATGAAGCCTACAGTACTGTACTGCAGCGAATATTTTTGTGAACTATTATTCCGTTATTTAATTTTGTTTTACAGTAAATAATTTTCTATTGGTTTTACAAAGTGTGTTAATAACCCTAAAGACGAGTATTTGACATGGTTTAAGCTGAAAGCTTCGTATTCACACACTAAAAAAAGATCAAAAAGGTTAACATATCTTGGACAATTTTATGCTTACCTCAAAAATACATCATATGCATTAATTTAACTTTGTTTTATAAGGAGCAGTTCCGTAAATGAGTAAACACTGCACTAGTCTTTTACATAGGCTTGTCAGTGGTGGTAAACGCGATTTAGACATTACAGTAGAACCCCTCATATCCGACCTCGGTTTATCCGGCCGCTTCCTGGAAGTAAATACTAAAATATATTTCCCACGGCTTATGTACGTGTAGACGCACGCGATAACTCGTCGCGATTTGAATGCTCTCACGGTACATCTGTTTACATTATATTTTTATGAAAATAACTTAGTTAGTTGAGATAGTAAACAGTAAGCTGAAAAATTATTGACTTTTTAAGGCCTAATAATCTTTAAAGCCGGCTTATTGTATGAGATTTTTTACATTCATCTTTATTTAACATCATTATGAGTTTTCTTTGTTTATAATGTACCACAACTACAATGAAGCCTACAGTACTGTACTGCAGCGAATATTTTTGTGAACTATTATTCTGTTATTTAATTTTGTTTTACAGTAAATAATTTTCTATTGGTTTTACAAAGTGTGTTGATAACCCTAAAGACGAGTATTTTACACTACTTAAGACTTTATTTATCAGTTGTGTAAGATTAATTTGGTGCAAATGGTCATAATTATTGTAGGTTGGTTTATTCGGCCAAGGCTCGGTCCCGAGGTGGCCGAATAGGACGGGTTCTACTGTAGTGATTCAGACGCTTGTCTTGCCTGTCTGACCACTTTCACTGTCCGGCGGCGAGTGGCTGACGGTGGCCGATTTAAAAATAGCACTCTAGTGGTGTTCAGCCCGGCTAGCTCGGTAGAGCATGAGACTCTTAATCTCAGGGTCGTGGGTTCGAGCCCCACGTTGGGCGGTTTCATTTTGAATTTTTAATTTTTTCGGAATGGTGGTATGGTTTCTATGTATGTTTTACCTCCGTTAATGTTACAATGATTTTTACATTGATTTAGCAAGTAAAAGAAAATAAAGAAGTACAGGGTGTTTTTTTTTACGCATAAACCAAGGACTCCGACCCGGATGAACGTTTTTTTTAAACCCTTTTGTAATGGAGTTACAATGATTTTTACATTGATTTAGCAAGTAAAAGAAAATAAAGAAGTACAGGGTGTTTTTTTTTTTACGCATAAACCAAGGACTCCGACCCGGATGAACGTTTTTTTAAACCCTTTTGTAATGGAGTTATTACTTCGAAACATGTACTGGATTCATCTATTATTTGAACTGTTGGACGTTGAGGTATGTTAAGCTATTCTACTCTGCCTATAATTTTGTATAATTTAAGTACTCACAAAATAGGGTTTGGAAACTTATAAAGTAAAATATATATATTTTAATTTTTGCGTTATAACTTCCACAACCTTCCATAACGCAAAAAATTAAAATATATATTTTATATGTTTCCAAACCCTATCGTGTGGTACTTTAATAATGCAGAATAATGAGGCGAACAAAAAACTTCGGTAACATTTGTTATTTAACTAACAATGTAAAAGTTATAACACAGAAACCAATTTTATATTTATTTCGCATTTCGCATTTCTGCAACTAAATATTTTTAGAAGTATCAAGGTGATATAATAAAGTAGCATCTTTAAATTACTGTAACTTGTACAAAGTTAAATAAGTGTTAAAACGATATTTTATTGCAAATATTTTAAAACCAAAAGTTTAAAATATTTGATGCAGATCCTATACAACAAATTTTAGTATATCCTCCGGAAAATTATGATTCAAGATAATACTGTTTCTTCTGCATCTACACCAACTTCCAAACAATTACCTACTACAAGTAAATGAAATTTCATCAACTGTTAGTTCTGATGCGCAAGCAGTAATGTTATCATTAATTGGTTTCGACTAAAAATTCAACAACGGAGGAAGAAAGAAATTCGCTACTTTACAACTTGATTTTTGCATATCAGTATATGTTTTTATATACTGATATGTTGTATTTTTTTTAAATTCAAACGGATGACCTTGAACTTTTAATCGATAATATTATTCGATTATTTTAATCGATAGTATTATTCGATTATTTTATTCGATAGTTTCATTCGAATACTTTACATAAATACGAAACTTTAACGTTGAGAGGCTCAGTTCTGTTTAAGACAAGCTACAACCAACATGTCATCCAAAAGAAATAATCTAACACTTATAACTTATTGTTGCAAAGAAAAATGTTTTAGAATACCTGAAGATCAAGTTGACGGAAAAGCTTGTACAAAATGTAATTCTTTCTGCTATTGTAAGTGTAGTTGCAAAACATATCAAAAGAACCGGTTGGATAAACTAGAAGAATTGCAACATCGATTCGGTCTATTGTGGCAACGATTAAATTCAAAGTGATTAAACAAACACCTGCCATTACCCCCCACCACTACCCCCACTACCATCGGAGGTACCTGCAGCACCGGCTTTGCAATAGTCATTCCTGCTACACCTCTCGTCGAGTAAACAACTCTAGTCATGTCTCTCAACATTCGCGGGATTCACTACAACACTATCAATCTTACAACCTACAAGGATTTGGAAATTTTTTAGTGAAGAACTAAAACAACTTATAACCACTGGGTTTGGTTTATCTTTAGAACTTTATGCAACAAACAATCAAAACGAAAAAATGTGTTTTTGCCAACTTACAACAACAAGAAGAATAAAAATAAACAAGAAATTTCAGCACCGACAACAACTTACTTTTCAAATTTGGGAGCAAACTTTACTAACTTGTAAAATAATACTTTTGTAAAAAAAACAAATAAATAAAAAAAGAAAATATCTTGCATTTTCGGATTTTCCGAAAATGCAAGATCTTTTTTAAAAACATCCCCAAAAGACCTTGACACACTTCCGGCCATTTAAAATTTAAATACCCAGCACAGCAGGGCATTTAAACTTTAAATACCCACCCATACACGTCACAGCTGATGACGTCACAGCTGATGACGTCACTTCCGGTCACGTGACCGGAAGTAGCTGTCAAAAAATTGACTGCCTGTCAAAGTTTGATTGGGCCAGCAGCCCCACTATTGCACTACTCCTTTTATAATTAGAGACAAATAACTTGAGAGTTGAGTGACTCAATCACTCGCCAACTCACCCATTTCAAAAATAGGGCCCCTGATCAGTCCTATGGTACAAATGTTTGTACCTCTATGTTCGTCAGAAATTATTTTCTATACTTTACGCTCCGACCGTTTTCAAAAATTTTACTAACTATTCTGTAGGCTTATTAGATTTTGTCAATACAGTTACTCACATGTAGTTTGGTAGAACTTAAGTTTGTCTCATATTGAAGTCTTTTAGCAAATAAAAACTGATTAGAAGGATAAACTGAGCCTCGACAACGTTGAGGGTCTAACTTCCGCTCTCAGAAAGCAAGAAAGCAAAGTCCTCTCGCGGTGTAATTTAGACTGAAATTAAGACCTTTTCAAGGAAAGTCCAAACTGAGATCTTTTACAGACAGGAATAGCCACAGATTACTTCTTAATTCATTTAAATATGCAGTATTATCACATAAATATACAAGACATTGTGAATAGTGAATTTATAACACAGAGCAATGCGTATTGACATAAATTATAAATAAATGGAAAGATTTTTAGTTAAATAGAACAGTGGAATTTTTAAGCAGGATGATTATTGTAATACAAATTATTAAGAATTGCATTATTGTCTCTAATTACTGGGATGATCGAAAAGAAACGAGAGTATTTAAACTTTAGTTACACCCGCTTACAGCATGATATTCATAGTCAATGACAATATAGCATAACCAAGATAGCGTCGGGTAACATTGGCAGTTTACTTTAGAAACAAATTCACCGTCGAACTAAATATGACAGAATATTACAAAGAGCGTGCAGTAAAAAATGCAAAATTAAATGGTCAACCCTTAAACTATTATTCCAATATTCTGATTATATGCGTATAAAAACTCTTTAAGATTCAGAAGTTTCCTAAGTTTGATAGAGAGGTTTGAGTTAGTTAGCAAAGTTAAGTCAGTTAATACTGAAGTGTACTTAGCCTAATTGAAACTAACTCCCGTTTGCGATACCCAGTGAGCGATAAACAATAATCGTCCTTCGTAGCTAAGGACAGTTATTCAACCTGCAATAGGTTGAAGAGTCATGTTTTATTGTTTACTACGGTTTTATCTTGAATGTATAGCAATGATTGAATATCATGGACAAATTTAAACCGAGTTTTTTTAAAGATTTGTATTTTGCTCTTGCATCAATAAAATATGTGACTGAACTTCATTACATTTCGTTTTTATTCCGTTACCGACTCGGCAACTATAAAGTCTATAGTACTGTTTGTAAAATTTAAAATTTATTTTTCTGCATGCCCTTTGGACCTATTGTAATTATAAAGGAATTGTATTTAGTTACATGGAATAGTAATAACTTTCTAAGTATGTGCCAAATTCCTTCAACGATGCACAAAAGCTGAGAAAAAAATATCAGAAATATCACTCTTGCCCATAAAGTAACTAGTCAAATACTGTTTAGATGAGATTTTATAATTTACAGTCATATCTGCGTTAAAAATATAATGATTTCCCACTGTATAGATTGGCCTTTTTGCAAGGCAAGGGATTTTGATAATTTGAACCATAACCTGAAATATTGGTTAAAATAATAACAGACAAGTGTAAACGATTGCGAGATATAATGGAGTTTTGAATATTTTAAACGGTTTAAAACTTTGGATTATTTATTTAAACGTCACCAATACAGCATCCTAAAATTTAAATACAAGGAAATTATATTTCATAAGAAGCCCAAAAATAATATCTGAGAAAGGGCAAAAGCTGTGCTGTAATAATCCAATAACCCCTCCAAACTTTGTTGTTTTAGCAAATAAATCTTATTTACCTGGTCGAAGTCTCGTCGGTTCCACCAGTCTCAATCGTTGTTTTTGGAACTAGAGAAACCTTAGTTAAATCTAATAAAAATCAACCATTTAAGTTTAGTTTTGATTACATTTAAATTTAAAGTACAATTTTTACCATACAGAAACACTGAATAAAAGTGTATAAATATTTCCAAGTTAAAAATAGTATCCTATTAAACGAAATCATAGAAATGATGTAACGAAGTTTCAGAAGTTTACAATACGACTCATTTGTACGTTTTCTCCAAGAATCACTCTTAAGTCCATCGGCTTGAATAGAACTACTTTTTTATAAGGTGCATTTTGCTTTTTATTGGACTGTTATGATTATGTCTTATGGTTTCTCGAATAAATCTCGCAAGTAAAGATTTTTCCCTAGCAAATGAAATAATGTTTTCATAAAAATCCATAAATTATATAGATCTCCAAGAACCGTTCTTAAGTATATCGGCTTATATTGTTAAACTACTTTTTTGTGAGAAGCAATTAGTTTTTTTTGGACTTTTTAATTGCAATTAGCTTCTTATGTTTATTTCTTAAGGTCCCTTGAATAAATCACACAATTACTGTAATAGTTTTTCCCTACCAAATAACACAATTTTTTTCATAACAATCGGTAAATTACACAGATATTGTCGAAGCTGCGCGGAACGACGCGCCGCGTGGCACTAACGACATCTGGTGGTCGCCGCCGCAACTGTCCGTGACATCCCGACAAAACTGTCGCCGCCAATACTGTTGGTATTGTATCTCATATCTCCTTGACCCAGTACAATACGACCAATTTGGATTTAGCGAACTCTTCATTTGTGACATACATCGCTCATGCGCAAGAAAAACGCCACAAAAAAATATAAAATGTTACAGAAGAGCGTTTCAAAGTTTTAAATAAGTTTAGTAGCTTGAATTATGCTTGATATTTAGTCAAATACGTTGAATTTTAGGTAACGCATTTGTTTATACGCAAGGAACAGTTGGTTATGATTAAAACTCAAAAATATTTTTGCAGTATTAATTCTTTTATAAATTCCAGTTACATGCAAATTAACGAAATTGAAAATATCATTAAAAATCTGTTTTTGAAAAATCTTCCACAAAAGTAACTAATCACTTCGTTCTTTTAGTTTTATTGAAGCTCACGTATCTTTATATTGAGATATACTCCCATATCTCAATATAAATTGAAATCTGTTACATTTAAAACTTGTCCATTTAATCACAAATAAGTTCTGTCGAACAGTATATAAATAAACCCTTCTTGACAAAAGACAAAATAATACTCTGTGGCAAGTTTTTCATTCCGGAGGGACAAACCCTAAAAGAGGGGAAATCCGACTGTTAGGAAGTAAATATTACTCTTTGTTCTCACTTTTTTTACATCCGTCGACTTTTAATTTCATTTTTAGCTATGGTATTTTTTTTCTTGAGTAAGTCGTATTAAACGTTTTCTTTTATTCCCACTTTTAACCTCATTACTCATCAACAAAATTAGATAGAAAATAAATATATCATTACTATTTTAATAGCAGCTTGTTAAGTAGAGCTGCACAATGTTTTATTGAAGTAGACATAACATCTATTGAATATACTCTCTTTATCGAGTGAGACAGTTTACTAAACGCCAAATTGCAGTTGGTTAATTGATGCATCAAAGTTTAAGCTAGCCCAAGCTCTATTTCTAGGCCCACGAAGTTATAAACTACTAATCACTAGATCAAACTGTAACATTATTTATGTGTCCATTATCATTTATCTAGTATGCTAGATAAGGTGCAAAAAGAACATTTAAATTCAATACATTATTTAATACATTAAGACTACATACATTAACATTATACATTACACATTAAGACTATATCATATTACATCACATTAAGACTGAGGATTTCCTTCAAAACATTTAAATCTTTCGCCTTTTGAGGATTGAAAAAGACACTTCACATGATAATTTTTCAGTGTAATTTTATTTCAAGAGTTTTTCGTGGATGATATATCTATAAAATATCTTCCAGCACAGCCACGGTTTGTCTAAACAACCGTGAAAACCCCAAGCGACAGGGAGTCCACAGACGAGACGCCTCTGTTTAGGCACGTTTGATCGTGGTGTCTAACACGAGATACATTCAGTATCGTTACCAAATATTGCAACGTGGCATTGAAGGGTTCAATGTATTTTTTTGTATAACCTTAAGCAGTCTATTTAGTTTTACTTTTGTTATAGTAAATTGAATGAAACACATTCTGGAGTTTTCACTTACTGCTCTTGACATTAAAAGAAAAGGTTTCGTGAAAATAATTTTTAAAATAAAAATTTCAATATATGGACGTTTTATTTGTTTCTTTCTTTTGATTTATTAAAAAAAAATATATATATATATATATATTTATTGAACGTTAACTGAAGTTTATATTCTTATGGTTTTAACAGCAGTTCAATTAACTTAATATATGCCCTAAACCTAGCAATGTACACAAATGATATTTCCTTTTAATGTAAATATTTTGTTGCATATCGTATCCTTGATTTCCCAACAAATAGGTATAAAACCTAATCTAAATATTACTTAGACACAAATGCTCAGAGCGAAGGCGATAAAAGACCAAGTGGGCCACTCTTAACTTGTACAATAACAGTGTTCACCTTGCGGCAGAAGGAGTCTCTCTTTGTGAGGACGACCCTTCAATTTGTCCCGCAAGTGGCTTAGCAACTGAATCCCTCCAAGCTGTCTTTCCTGCATCTTAATCCCGTAACAATGAATTTGGATATAACGCACTCGGCCACCCAGTGTACACGCTAAAGCTCAGTAAGTTTTTCAATTCTTTTTTAATAATACCTAAGCAGTATTTACCATCAATGATTGCAAGAAATATAGTTTGACTCTGAAAATAACATGTCCTTTGAATATAAGTAAGGATAGTATCACATTGCATGGTGATGATACTGAATCCGTCCGTATCTAGCTAAAATTTTATACTGAACAACTAAGCGATTAAGGCTTAGAGAGAATAAGGTCTTTCATTATGGTCCACTATTAAATATAATTAAATTACATTTTAGAGGAAATATAATATGAAATAAGAAACTTCAAAGGTTAAAGATTTTGATGCAACCTGACTCGAGAGCCGCTATAAAGCCAAAGTTAGCTCATTGCTCCTTTTCATGATTACATCATTGCTCGATGTCTCAATATGGCCTTTCAGAGGAATTATAAACATAAAAAGTCTGAATCTGAACTTTATTACTTTGTTTTTTGAGGAATCCCTGCGTAGTAGGGAAGTATTTATTCAAACTCATTTTTGAATATGGTATGTTTTACTTTCTGCTCGACTTATTGCAAAATACTCGAAAGTTCGAGTCGAGTAGTTACCCCCGGCATTTACCCAAAATCGGTACGTGCGAAAGAATGTTACGGCCATTTTTCACAATGTCAATCCATATTTAACGAATATAACTGAAACCTCGTTTGTTATACTTGAAGTAAAAAGTTCTTTGGAATTATTAAAGACACATACATTTTTATATCACTCTATCTTTTCTATAGTTTAAGGTTATTTATTATTGCATCTCTTAAAACATTATTTTTGTTATAGTTTTAGAAACCATTTCAAATAGAAATGAAATAGTTAATTGTGCATCTAGGGACTAAAGTGCAACTTTTTCTCCCTGAGGGAAACTGTTGTCGCCCGATGGCGGAGCCGAGGGCGACAATTTCCCGAGGGAGAAAAAGTACTTTAGTCCCGCGATGCACACAAAAGTTTTCCTCCACCTACACCATTAAAAAAAACTAGGTATAGCACTGTAACTTTACCTTCAGATGATCCTTTGCTTCAACAAACTGCATTACAATCACATAGCCTATATAAATAAATAATGCAAGGTATTTAGGCTTTAATTTTAACCACTTTATTAACACTCTTCTGTAAAATACTCTAGGCCTAACTTATTTGTTCACAAAAATGCAGGAAAATAGCCTAAACTACAGCAAACTCAAAATGGATACGCTGTCCTGAGGACAACGGAAACGGACGCTCGGATGCTGTGACACTCTCTTCAACATAGAGAAACGGATTAAAATCGACAGTGTTGCCATATTTTCTCACTGTCCACCGCGGCGTTGCCGGATTTCTTCCCATGTATTTCTTATGAGATTACTTTTAGTCCCGTGGGACTAAAAGTAAGTGAGTAAATCCCATGGAGTATAAACTAGTACTTTAGTATTCTACTCCAGGGACTAAAAGACAACTATAGATCTTAGGTGGAGGGAAACTTAGTTTTTTTGTTGACAGTTACACAAATAAAAATGTACCTGTGTGAATAACTCAAAGGAAATATTTTAACCATGAATTGAGTCAGGTATTGAGTCAGGCAATTGGTCGTGGCTTATAGTCAGTGTTTTAATTTCATTTCAAAACCCATGAAAGCCTTAAACACAAGTTAGGCTTGAATAATATATATATAAAATCAAGACTTATTGTGAGTTTAAGTAAAAGGTTTTCTTTCTTTTTTTGTATAGTTTGTTTATATATAAGCTCTTAGATCAGTAACTCTTTTAAGTTTAATCACCTCGAAATTGTAATTTGTATTTGAGTAATGATAATAATTTTTTACCATTATATAGAATCATGATGACTCTTATACTATAAACCTAAAAAAACTCGACTGGAAAAAAGCTCAAAACTCGCGTATTTTTCAAAGCTCGACTCGACTCGACTCGAGTTCAAAAATCACTACTCGCACACCCTTACTTTAAACGTTAAATTACTATTTGTTGTTTTCTTAAACAACAATGCAGTATTTCGACAGCGTGTCGCGTTATGGTTTCCAGGAAATATAGCCAAGACATGTCGTTACATCAACAGCACCTGGTCACACGCTTTGTCATATTAACTGATATTGAGAACAGTGTGTTTTTACTTTATTGCTTTCGAATATTGCTATTGCTACTTTTATTGATTTCTTTGGTGTCATTTGATGGATCATACGTATTTTAACTGGATACACTTTGTCATATGAACTTGTATTGAGAAGAGTCGTTGTAACTGTATTGCTTTCATATATGAACCTTCTTTTTTCATTTGTTTCCTACGTCCGTTGACTTCCGCCGTCGCGTCGCCAGTGTCGTCTTGCCGGCACTATGAGTGCACGCGTGAAAAGTAAATTAAATCCACATTGTGCGCCCATTGTCCGTCCGGTTATGTTTTTATGTTATATGTGTTCATTTATCATATATGTGTGCCTGTACGTGTCTGTTGTAATGTTTTATAAACTTTTGACAACGCCGTCATAATGTCAGCTTCTCTATTGACAACGTGATCATGACACAATTGTGTTATAATATATATAGTTCGTACTGTCGGTTAAACATTGGAGTGAGACGGAACAGGTAATTTAAAACCATGTTAAATCATACTGTAATTTCTGACATACGACTATACGATCATATTGTTATTTTTTATGAATTAATGCGTACGTTATTAACAAACAATTACATCATACACTCTATTTCACCACGTTCAAAATATCTTATTCTTTACTCCATCATAACTGCTTGGTCATGTGTACATGAAAACATAAGTGTCTAACTATATAGCATACCACTCTAAAAACACAAGGATTCTCTTAATTTAATTTTTAATGTTGATTCCAGTTGATACTAAGCAGTGTTTATACTTTCAGTTACTACCCTTCTATATGTCTAGTGACTTGGATACAATAATATAATATGTGTGTTAAAGAGAATAGTAAATTAAGGGAATGCAAAATTAATTTGCTTAATATCTACTCAAAGAGGGTATTCATTCCCAGAGACCCTCGCTTTACTAGAATTTTACGAAGCATTTACAAGAAAACTTTAATGTATAGTGTATATAACACTATAAAATCTAAAATCTGTGTAGATTTTAGATATTTTTGATTTACTATCCCTAAAAAAATAAGTTTCATGCTGAGTTTTTAACTCAATTTTTCATTTAAATGTATAATTACGATTATATTTTATAAATACTCCAAGGAGACTTAGAGCCAAATAATATCCAATATGTTAAGCCCCACTCCAAAGGAAGATAAACAGTTTGACGGACTGCTCATACTCATAATCGAACTACGCATGATGTGTTTATGACTCCATGCTGCTCGGCCAACCACGTTTGAGAAGTGATCGGCATCTTTTCAATCCTAATTTTAGGTGATATTCGAAGATCAGTATGCCTTGTCCCATTTTACAAGCGGTCATTTTTAGCGATGCCTACTGCTGCAATGCCTGCCTTAAGAAATCAGTAAACATTAATTAGTTTGCAGTATTAGCTTGTAAACTGAAAACAGACCGTAAACAATATTGAGACACAAATATAAAATCAACTTTCAATGGTAATTTGAAAAACTGTTCAAAGTAAATTTTCAAAAAAAAAATGTGTAAATATTTTAGGCTGGTGTGTATTTATTTGTATCAAGTTCATATTCATGCTGGGGGACACCAGCTGCTCAGCTTCTTTTGAACATTATAATTAGCTGTTCCTTGAAACTTCTATTTCATATGTTAAATTTACATACTCGGCCTTTCCCTTTTGATCTGTGCCGTTAAACAACTTTATAACGAGAAAAAACTAATATTCTTACTCCAATTCTTTCACCCAGACCAGTAATTCAATTACGGTGTAAACCTATGATTTTCTTAAAGGTTGCTGGATAAACGAGGCTTTGTAAAATACGGATTGAAGTTTTACAGCAGACGTAACTATTTTATGAAATCTTTAGCCATCCAGAGGAGAGGAAGGGCAAGATATTAAACGTCGCGACCGTCGCAGTTGCGTTTCCAATATCAGTCGGACGGCGGGCGCGTCAGTTACACGACGCATGGGCCTTCATATTGGGACATATTCCTTCCTTTATGTCTCAGTTTGTCTTTGTAGATGCACAAGTTTTACAATATATGAAAAGTAACAAGGGTAGACTATTAACCGACTCTGATGTATGGAACGGTACAAAATCCTTAATATCAAAAACCGTTCAAGTCCTACATCCTTCGGCTGTAGCTGTGCTGAAACACACACCAGTTGACGAATTAACTTATGAAATGTTAAACATTAGCACAAAAGAAACTCTGTTACTGTTACCTTTATCAAACAGCTCTCTAGACCTTAAAAAGCAGGTCAACACAGAAGGAAATCATTGGAGTTTAGTTGTTATCGATTTAATAGATAAAAAATACACTCACTTTGACTCCCTGTCCGGTTTGAATGAAAATGTTTCTAAAAGCCTATTTGATGACCTAAATGCCATCCTTAATTTGGATAAGTTGGATTACGAAATTGGACAATGTCACCAACGAAAAGATAACTTCAGTTGTGGAATGCACGTGATAACTAATGCCCGATCATATGTACGTGATTTTTTTAAATCACAAAAATTGAACTCTCCAACAAAAATTAAGTCAAAAAGTAATAATTCAATAGAGGCTATAACAACTACTGATAACACAGAGTCCTCAAGACAAAACAAGGACCTTAGTGAAAATGCAACCAATGACATCTTAAAATCTAAGTGTAAAATAAGGATGATGACTGACAGTCATGGAAGACAAATCAGAAACTTGATAATCAAAAATATTAAACATGACCCAAAATTTGACATTTACAGCGTCATAACACCTAATAGGAAAATGGGGCAAATTTTAAATACTAAAAATAAATTTGATGTAAATAACAAAAACTTGTAGTTTGGTCGAACTTAAATTTGTCATATATTGAAGTATTTAGGAAATAAAAACTGATGAGGAGGATAAACTAAGCCTTGACAACGTTGAGAGTCTAATTCCGCTCTCAGAAAGCAAGAAAGCAAAGTCCCCTCTTGGTGTAATTTAGACTGAAATTAAGACCCTTTCAAGAAAAGTCCAAACTGGAGATCTTTTACAGACAGGAGTAGCCACAGATTACTTCTTAATTCATTTAAATATGCAGTATTATCACATAAGTATACAAGACATTGTGAATAGTGAATTTATAACACAGAGCAATGCGTATTGACATAAATTATAAATAAATGGAAATATTTTTAGTTAAATAGAAGAGTGGAATTTTTAAGCAGGATGATTATTGTAATATAAATTATTAAGGCTATATAGAATTGCATTATTGTCTCTAATTACTGGAATGAAAAGAAATGAGAATATTTAACATTTAGTTGCAACCGATTACAGTGTGATAATCATAGTCAATGATAATATAGTATAACCAAGATAGCGTCGGGTAACATTGGCAGTTTAATTTAGAAACAAATTTACTGTCGAACTAAACATGACAGAATATTACAAAGAGCGTGCAGTAAAAAATGCAAAATAAAATGATCATCCCTTAAACTATCACTCCACTATTCTGATTATATGCGTATAAAAACTCTTTGGGATTAGGAAGTTTCCTGAGTTTGATACAGAGGTTTGAGTTATTTAGCAAAGTCGAGTCAGTTAATACTGAAGTGTACTTAGCCTAATTGAAACTAACTCCCGTTTGCGATACCCAGTGAGCGATAAACAATAATCGTCCTCCGTAGCTAAGGACAGTTATTGAGCCTGCAATAGGTTGAAGAGTCATGTTTTATTGTTGACTACGGTTTTATCTTGAATTTAAAGCAATGATTGAATATCATGGACAAATTTAAACCGAGTTTTTTTAAAGATTTGTTCAATAAAATATCTCTTGCTTCAATAAAATATTTAACAAAACTTTATTAAAATTTTTTTTATTTTTTTTCTTCTAATTTTTACATTTTTATAATTTTATGGCTATTTTTATTTTTATTTTTTTACTCGGCAACTATAAAGTGTATAGTACCGTATGTAAAATTTAAAAATCATTTTTCTACATGCCCTTTGGACCAATTGTAATTATTATGGAATTGTATTTAGTTACATGGAATAGTAATAACTTTCTAAGTATGTACCAAATTCCTTCTACGATGTACACAAGCTGAGGAAAAAAATATCAGAAATATCACTCTTGCCCATAAAGTAACTAGTCAAGTACTGTTTAGATCAGCTTTTATAATTTACAGTCATATCTGCGTTAAAAATATAATAATTTCCCACTGTGTTAATTATTGCCCTTTTTGCAAGGCAAGGGATTTTAATAATTTGAATCATTACCTGGAAGATAGGTTTAAAAAATAACAGATAAGCGTAAACGAGTGCGAGATACAATGGAGTTTTGAATATTTTAAACGGCTTAAAACTTTGGATTATTTATTTAAACATCACCAATACAGCATCCTAAAATTTAAATACAAGGAAATTATATTTCAGAGGAAGTCCAAAAATAATACCTGAGAAAGGGCAAAAGCTGTGCTGTAATAATCCAATAACCCCTCCAAACTTTGTTGTTTTAGCAAATAAATCTTATTCACCTGGTCGAAGTCTCGACGGTTCCACCAGTCTCAATCGTTGTTTTTGGAACTAGAGAAACCTTAGTTAAATCTAATAAAAATCAACCATTTAAGTTTAGTTTTAATTACATTTAAATTTAAAATAAAATTTTTACCATACAGAAACATTGAATAAAAGTGTATAAATATTTCCAAGTTAAAAATAGTATCCTATTAAACGAAATCATAGAAATGATGTATTGAAGTTTCAGAACTTTACAATACGACTCATTTGTACGTTTTCTCCAAGAAGCACTCTTAAGCCCATCGGCTTGAATAGAACTACTTTTTTATAAGGTGCATTTTGCTTTTTATTGGACTGTTATGATTATGTCTTATGGTTGCTCGAATAAATCTCGCAAGTAAAGATTTTTCCCTAGCAAATGAAATAATTTTTTCATAAAAATACGTATCGATATCCAAGAACCGTTCTTAAGTCTATCAGCTTATATTGTCAAACTACCTTTTGTGAAATGCAATTAGCTTTTTATTGGACTTTTATGTTTATTTTTTAAGGTCGCTTGAATAGATCACACAATTAATAGTTTTCCCTGCCAAATTTAACACAATTTCTTTCATAACAATCGGTAAATTACACAGATATTGTCGAAGCTGCACGGGACGCCGCGTGGCACTAACGACATCTGGTGGTCGCCGCCGCAACTGTCCGTGACATCCCGACAAAACTTCGCTGCAGCCAATACTGTTGGTATTGTATCTCATATCTCCTTGACCCAGTACAATACGACCAATTTGGATTTATCGAACTCTTCATTTGTGACATACATCGCTAATGCGCAAGAAAAACGTCACAAAAAAAATAAAAAATGTTACAGAAGAGCGTTTCAAAGTTTTAAATAAGTTTAGTAGCTTGAATTATGCTTGATATTTAGTCAAATACGTTGAATTTTAGGTAACGCATTTGTTTCTACGCAAGGAACAGTTGGTTGTGATTAAAACTCAAAAATATTTTTGCAGTATTAATTCTTTTATAAATTCCAGTTACATGCAAATTAACGAAATTGAAAATATCATTAAAAATCTGTTTTTGAAAAATCTTCCACAAAAGTAACTAATCACTTCGTTCTTTTAGTTTTATTGAAGCTCACGTATCTTTATATTGAGATATACTCCCATATATTTGGGAAATTGAAATCTGTTACATTTAAAACTTGTCCATTTAATCACAAATAAGTTCTGTCGAACAGTATATAAATAAACCCTTCTTGACAAAAGACAAAATAATACTCTGTGGCAAGTTTTTCATTCCGGAGGGACAAACCCTAAAAGAGGGGAAATCCGACTGTTAGGAAGTAAATATTACTCTTTGTTCTCACTTTTTTTACATCCGTCGACTTTTAATTTCATTTTTAGCTATGGTATTTTTTTTCTTAAGTAAGACGTATGGAACGTTTTCTTTTATTCCCACTTTTATCTTCATTTCTTTTATTCCCGCTTTTATCTTCATTTCTTTTATTCCCACTTTTAACTTCATTACTGAGGATCAACAAAATTAAATGGAAAATAAATATATCATGACTATTTTAATAGCAGCTTGTTAAGTAGAGCTGCACAATGTTTTATTGAAGTAGACATAATATTTATTGAATATACTCTCTTTATCGAGTGAGATGGTTTACTAAACGCCAAAGTGCAGTTGGTTAATTGACGCATCAGAGTTTAAGCTAGCCCAAGTTTTATTTCTAGGCCAACGAAGTTATAAATTACAAATCACAAGGTCACACTGTAACATTATTCATGTGTCCATGATCACTTATCTAGTAAGCTATGCAAGGTGCAAAAGGAACATTTAAATTCAATCCATTATTCAATGTTTTACATTAAGACTGAGATCTCTTCCAAACAAAATAATAAATTTTTCGGTTCTTTTAAGATTATGGAAAAAAACTTACACAATAATTTTTCATTTCTTACTAAGCCCCTGGGATAGAGGGGCGAAACAATTGTCCACGCTAAATGCAGACATTTGGATTGCTTAGAAAACGGTGAGTCATAATATAAAAAAATAAAAAATATATAATAATTTTTAGTATAATTTTACTTAAATAGTTTTTTTATGATTAATTCCATAAAATATCCACTAACACAGCCACGGTTTGTCTAAACAACCTTGAAAACCCCAAGCGACAGGGAGTCCACAGACGAGACGCCGACGCCGCTGTTTAGGCACGTTCGAACGTGGCGTCTAACACGAGATACATACAGTATCGTTACCAAATATTGCAACGTGGCACTGGAGGGTTCAATGTATTTTTCGTATAACCTTAAGCAGTCTATTTAGTTTTATTTTTGCTATAGTAAATTTAATAAAACTTATTTTGGAGTTTTCATTGACTGCTCATAACATTAAAAGAAAACGTTTCCCGAAAATAATTTTTAAAATTTAAATTTCAATATATGGACGTTTTGTTTGTTTGTTTCTTGTGATTTATTAAAAATATATATATTTGTTGAACGTTAAATGACGTTTATATTCTTATGGTTTTAACAACAGTTCAATTATTAATGCTTAATATATGTCCTAAACCTAGCAAGATACACACATGATATTTCCTTTTAATGTAAATATTTTGTTCCATATAGGATCCTTGATTTCCTAACAAATCGGTATAAAACCTAATCTAAATATTACTTAGACACAAATACACAAATAAAAGACCAAGTGGGCCACTCTTAACTTGTACAATAACAGTGTTCACCTCGCGGCAGCAGGAGTCTCTCTTTGTGAGGACGACCCTTCAATTTGTCCCGCAAGTGGCTTAGCAACTGAATCCCTCCAAGCTGTCTTTCCTGCATCCACTGTATAGCTATCGAAAACATTCCTAAACATCCAAAGTCCACAGAGGGTTGTCTTACAGTCCATAGCAATTGTTTGTTTTCGATAAAATATTTTTAGTATATATTTATGTAAGAAAGCAAAATATTAAATTCTCATACGAAAGATATTTAGACTTACTTTATGAAGACACTAACTTCAAATACTAACATTAAAACAATTTAACACTAAAGTGTGAAAATTGTCTCTAATTTTAAAACTAAATCAAACTGTACATCCCATCAATACATTTTAACTAATGGAATTAAAAATTCAATAAACATTACCTCTTATGGCGTATGTAATGCATCCTTTAAACGTTAAATTACTATTTGCTGTTTTCTTAAGCAATAATGAAATATATTTCGACAGCGTGTCGCGTTATGGTTTCCAGGAAATATAGCCAAGACATGTCGTCACATCAATAGCACCTGGTCACACGCTTTGTCATATTAACTGATATTGAGAACAGTGTGTTTTTACTTTATTGCTTAGAGTCGTTGTTACTGTATTGCTTTCAAATATAAACCTTCTTATTTTTTCATTTGTTTCCTACGTCCGTTGACTTCCGCTGTCGCGTCGCCAGTGTCGTCTTGCCGGCACTATGAGTGCACGCGTGAAAAGTAAATTAAATCAACATTGCGTGCCCGTTGACCGTCCGGTTATGTTTTTATGTTATATGTGTTAATTTATCGTAAATGTGTGCCTGTACGTGTCTGTTGTAATGTTTTATAAACTTCTGACAACGCCGTCATCATGTCAGCTTCTCTATTGACAACGTGATCATGACACAATTGTGTTGAAACCTAGGTCGTACTATCGGCTAAACATTGGAGTGAGATGGAACAGGTAATTTAAAACCCATTTTCAATCATACTGTATTTTCTTACACACGACTATACGATCATATTGTTATTTTGTATGACTAAATACGTACGTTATTAACAAACAATTACATCATACACTCTATTTCACCACGTTCAAAATATCTTATCATTTACTCCATCGTAATTGCTTAGTCATCTGTACATGAAAATATAAGTGTTTAACTAGACAGCATATCACCCTAAAAACACAAGCATTCTCTTAATTTAAATTTTGCTGTTGGTTCCAGTTTGATATTAAGCAGTGTTTGTACTTTAAGTTACTATTTAATATCCTTCTATATGTCTAGTGACTTGGATATAATAATTGTATAATAATATGTGTGTTAAAGAGAAGAGTAAATTAAGGGAATGCAAAATTAATTTGCTTAATATCTACTCAAAGAGGGTATTAATACACAGAGACCCTCGCTTTACTAGAATTTTACGAAGCATTAACAAGAAAACTTTAACGTATAGTGCATATAACACTAATAAATATAAAATCAGTATATATTTTTTTATTTACCATCCATAAAAAAAATAAGTTTGATGCTGAGTTTTTTACTCAATTTTTCATTTAAATGTGTAATTACGATTAAATTTGATAAATACTCCAAGGAGCAAAATGATGTCCAATTTGTTTAGCCCCACTCCTATGCGAGAGAACCAAGTTGACTGAATGCTCCTACTCATAATCGAACTACCCATGATGTGTTTATGACTCCATGCTGATCGGGCAACCACGGTTGAGAAGTGATCGGTATCTTTTCAATCTTGATTTTAGGAGCAATTCATTGATCAGTATGGCTTGTCCCATTTTACAAGAAGTCGCTTTTATCGCGATGCCTACTGGCCTGATTTGAGAAATCAACAAACCGTAATCAATATTGAGAAACAAATAAAAAACCAACTTTCAATGGTAAATTGAAAAACTGTTCAAAATAGCTTTTCAAGAAAATGTGTAAATGTTTAAGGCTAGTGTATATTTATTTGTATCAAGTTCATTCACACTGGTGCACACAAGCTGCTCAGCTTCTTTTGAACATTATAATTAGCTATTCCTTGAAACTTCTATTTTATATGTCAAATTAACAAACTCAGCCTTTCCCTTCTGATCTGTGCCGTTAAACAACTTTATAACGAGAAAAAACTAATATTTTTACTCCAATTCTTTCACCAAGACCATTCATTCAAGTACAAGGTTGATGGGTGTAAACCTATGATTTTATAAAGGTTCCTGGATAAACGAGGATTTGTAAAATACGCATTGAAGTTTTACAACAGACATAACTTTTTTTATGAAATCTTTAGCCATCCAAAGGAGAGGAAGGGCAGATATTAAACGTCGCGTCCGTCGCAGTTGCGTTTCCAATATCAGCCGGACGGCGCGTCAGTTACACGATACATGGGCCTTCATATTGGGACATATTCTTTCCTCTATGTCTCAGTTTGTCTTTGTATGTCCACACGTTTCAGAGTTATGTTTAAATATGACGACCGTAATTTTTACAATAGTGACACAATTGCCAGACCGAGTTAAAATTAACATATGAATGTTTAGAATTTACGTTAAAGTAGGAATAAGTATTTCAACTTTTTTACATTAAAAAAAATTATTTTCAAATTTAGATCTAAGAGGATTATGATAACTGAGCGTATGATTTGAGCGTTTTACTGTAAATGCCTTATTAGCAGTTTTATATAGGCATTCATAACGACACTTTCTCCTATTTTGCTGAAATAGTTAATTAAAGTTTTGGAAGCTACGTAATAAGATTAACAATTTTTATATTAAAATAGAATAGAATTTATCTTATTACATCCCCGAACGTTACATCATATAACAGTCACAGTCATGTTGTGCAGCCAAAATTGTGGCCATTAACATCTTATATAATTTTCAAATCCCTTCCAAAAAACTGTTCAACTTTGCAGGCTGACTGCAGTGTATTTAATTAAACTAAAACTATGATATGTAAGGAGATTACAACTAGAGTAATCAAAATAATAATAATATTCGAATGTGAATGGATAATTTAATGAAAGATATGTTTAATCTAACATAAAATCATTGTCACAACAATACATTGACAAAACATAAGTTTGTAGTTTAATATTTTACAATAAATTAGAAAGTTACCAGCCATCACAAATACGAAAGTAAAAAAAAATATATTTAGTCATAATGGTTCTTAGAAGATAAAGCTTTGGTTTAATCCACATTTTCCCATAGCCTGCAAGTCCACAGATCGGGTCGCACCCCCATGTTGCTCAACGTGTTGCTCAACTAATCTCGTTTCTTCGCTCCGTTTTGTTGCTTCCACTACTACCTTCACACATTCGTTGTTTATCCAAAATTCAACCTAAGTAGTTTCACTATATAATGAATTAAATTTGATGTCCAGCCAGAAGGAATATTATAATTTACATCAAACTTCTCAGAAACATCTGTTTTCTGTGCCTTACTCTTGGCTGGAAAGTTACTCTTTGCCGATAACTGCTCTGTAAATTTGCCCTGCAGTGTACAGTAAATGTACCGTGCACTAGAAAATGGAAATAAGTGAAGTAAACAATCAAAACAATCAGCTGATTGCAGCAACCGACGTTAAGTGCATGTTTATGGGTTATTTCAGAGAAATGTAGTGGTAGCAAAGATAGAAGTAATAAATTATTGTTTGTTTATTACAAGTTGGTTTTGAAGAATTGAGAAACGGAATAATTTATGCAACGAATATGTCATGATTAAAATATTTGTTTTCTCTGATTAGTATGATGTAACGTATCGTAGCTCAAACACCCGGTAAGTTTTACCGTACTCGCATGAAAACCTCGCACTCGCCTCTGGCTCGCACGGGAACTATCATGGCACGGTAAAACAGTACTTACCGGTCTAGTAACGTAATACAGTATTACAATATATACGAAAATGATGATAAAGGCTGATTTTATGACTGGGCTTTCAAAGTCGGTAACTGGTCGCAAAGGGAAAAAACGTATATGACTCCATTAAAGCATATTTCGGTAGTCACTTTCTAAAATTTAGATGGTATGATATTACTTAAAAACGTTGAGTTGTCCTCGTATTTAAACAATTGGCAATGCGCAAAGCATATTATTTATGTGGTATTGTCTAAAGTCTATGATTTACAAATGTATGTTCCTTGCTGTCTGACAGACGGTGTTTTCTTTACATTATGCTACTCACCCCATCACCATTATCTCTCTTGCCTTGAAGGCGCACTCGCTTATTTTTATATTTTTAGACAATTTATATTTTACAATTTAACTAATAAAAATACTTTTTTATTTTAATAGTTTTACTAAACACTATAAGCAAAATAAGGATTGTCAAAATAATTATTAATGGATAGCTTCTTTTTAAATATATTTTTTTATTCATTTTATATTTTATCCATAATTTTTACAAATTTAACAATACATTTTCAATGTTTTTAACTATAAAAATTTTAACTATAATCAAGCCTTTAACCTAATAAAAACCGATGAGGAGGATAAATTAAACCACGACATCGTCGAGAGTCTAATTTCCGCTCTCAGAAAGCAAGAAAAGCAAAGTCCTCTCGTGGTGTAATTTAGACTGCGATTAAGACCTTTTTAAGGGAAGTCCAAACTGGAGGTATTTTGCAGACTGAAGAAGCCACAGATTACTTCTTCAATTAATTAAAGTATGCAGTTTTATTACAAGTATAATAGTAGTTTATGCAACGATTGTATAATGCATGTCTTTAAGCCACGAGTGAGATGTAAGTTAGAACACGAGCGAAGCGAGTGTTCTAAATATCTCACGAGTGGCTTAAAGGCATAATACAATCGTTGCATACACTATTTTATCTACGACTAACAATATACGACAAAATTTCCCCCGAAGTTAAACAAAACTCATGACTTTTAATAATGATGGAATAGGTCAACTAAAATTTGAGGTTAGGCAAATAAGCAGACTGAACCATGAATCGTTGTGGAACAATCAGCTGATGGGATAAGTAAACTCAAACATGAATCGTAATGCAACAATCAGCTGATGTGCGAATTGCGTAATTGTTATTATGACACTACTTCCGTCAAATGCCGAGCTCTCATTGGTCTAGAACCAGTACTCTAAAGTGACTCCAGTACTCTAAAGTCGTCATTAGAGTACTGCTTGGTTTTTGGTGTTTTAATGTATATCATTATAATGTTTATTGTAATACCATAATTGGTGCTTATTGCAATGGTCGTAGATAAAAGACATTTTGAATATTGAGCGTATAAAATTGAGGAATGTAAAACGGCATGAACTATAAGTAGGAAGGTGTTTTTATTTAAATAGAAAAATGTTATTTTAAAGAAGGATTATTATTTTAAATAGGCATGACTAAGGTCTCATGGATTTGCGTTATTGTCTCTAATTAGTGGTATCAAAGGAAACGAGAATATTTCATGTTTAGTTCAATAACCACTTATAGTATAACAAAGATAACATAGGGCAATATTTGCAGTTTATAATAGCGTATTTGGCATCGAACTAAATATGACAGAAGAAGACAAATGATCTTAAAATTATTATTCCAGTATCCTGGAGTACTAAACAATATATACTAAGCTAAGTATATATTGACTATTATATATTAAGTTAAGTATATATATTATTTCGTTCGCCCATTGAATGAAATAATTATTTAATTTGACCTGATATTATATGGAACAGAACTTATTGGGATGAAATGTGGTCAAGTGATTGCCTCAGAAGTTCCTTAGAGGTTTGATAGAGAGGTTTGAGTTAGGCAGCGAAGTGAAGTCAGTTCATACTGAAGTGTACTTAGCCTAATTGAAACTAACTCCCTTTGCGATACCCAGTGAGCGATAAACAATAATCGTCCTCCTTAGCTAAGGACAGTTATTTAACCTGCAGTCGGGTGAAGAAACACGTTTTATATCTAAATTTTGTTTTAACTTAAATTTATACTACTGATTGAACCCCCACCAGGACGTAGGTATTTCGGTTTTGTATTTACTCCTTGCCACAATAAAACTTGTGAAAGGATTAAATTACGTTCATTGTTGTTCCTTAAAAAACACGGCAACTAATAATATGCTGCTCTTTGTAAATTTGAAAATTAATTTTTCTACAAGCCCTAAAGACTAATAGAAATCACTGTGGAACTGTGCACATCCACGGACAATACCTTTCTTATCATGTGATTTCATTTTTCCTTAGATGCAAAAAAAATCTAGTCCTTAGAAAAAAATATCATGAAGATCATACTTGCCTATGGATATATAGACTGACAAGTGAAGTACTCATTTTTGAATTGATAGCCTCCGGATACCGATAAATACTAATAATGGTGTAAAGCAGGTATTTACACCAATATTATTATTGAAGAACTTAATTTCTGGCCTTATTTTTTTAATTCAGAAAATCATCATTCTATTTTGATGGAATTCCTGGTTCATAATCTCTCTTCCTTTGAAACCGTCTTCACATAGCTCAAATTAAATTATTAACTAAAGAAATTGTAGCAGAATGAGAATTTTTATCTCGAACTTAAATTGAGATGAACCCGGCGCATTTAAAATAGGGTTAGCTGAAATAAAAGAAGCAGCCAATAGGAGTGGAGCAGTGCCGTTATCAGTGGAGGTAAATTATTCCTTTGCACCCCCACCCCTGACCCCTACTGGAAGTTCAAAACCACCTGCAGACTAAGTCAGACGTTCGGGCGAGATCCATGACCTCTTATCGTGACCATGACCTCTATACGTGGTAAATATTTAACTTGAAAACGTGAGATGGGTTTATTGTCTCACGAAACGTAGCGTGTCGTTTTTGAAGTGGAGTCTGCCATTTGTGTATTTTTGTGATCAATGCGATTATTGCGACTGAAAAACAAGCAAAACGGTTGAATGTGATGTGAAAACAAGAAAAATCATGATCAAGAAGCTCGAAGATGTTGTGAGTGTTATCCAATAAATAAGGAAAGCCAAAATTGAATAATATAATATACGTCACCAAAAATGCAATGTCATTTATGATGTTAAGTAGTGATTTTCTGATTTTATATACAACCAAAGAAAGTCGGTAAAATAAATATATATATTTACCGATAGTGGACCTTTAATAGTTCTAACAATATTTACTGTGTTTTACTAGCAACAGTTTACATGAGAAATTTGTAAATATTATTAATAGAGCAATGAAAAATTTAAATTGAGATCAGTTGCATGTTTTGCGTAGTAATAATGTGAATGTAATTTTTTATTTAAATAAGATAAACCTTTCGAGAAAAATGTATACACGTACGCTCTTTACTGTCATTAAATTACTGAATTCATCATACAGTTAACGTTTACCAATAATTCAAAGCATTGAAAATCGATGTTTACTGAAAACTGATTTTATGATTTACTGTAATATATGCATTACAACTTAAAAATACTAATTTTGGAGTTTGTTATTATTTCTTCAAGGCAAATATTAATCTTAATCTGAATAATAGGGTTAAAAAATAACAGAAAAGTGCAAATTATTGTGAAATATAACGGTGTTTAGTACGTTTTAATCTGTGAAAAACTATGGCATAACGATTTTAACGTATCCAATATTTCTTACTGATAATGAATATTTTAAATTATATGATCGAGGAAATAATATTTTAGAAGAGGTTCAATAATATTATCAGAGCAAGGACAAAAGCTGTGCTCTAATAATCCAATAACCCCTCCCAACTTTGTTGTTTTAGCAAATAAATCTTATTTACCTGGCCGAAGTCTTGTTGGCTCTACCAGTCTCAATCGTTGTTTTTGGAACTTCCATTAACTTCATATGCATACGTAAAAGCCATAGTTGGAAATTATGCGATTGTAATCTCACAATTTTGATTTAAAATAAATTAAAAACAGTTAATTAAGCTTTATTACTAACTAGCTAATAACCCCTGCTTTGTCCGGTAGATTATTTTTCCTGTCGTATTCTTGTTGTTTCTTTGTGTTGTATTCTGTTAGTAACCACAGTAGCTATTTCTAATGGTAACCATAGCAACAACTCAAAGCACTCCCAGAATCCTTGATATAGGTCCCATTAGGACCTGAGCCCTTAAAGAAATCAAAATTAAAACCACCATAGTGCACATTATCAGATTCTAAGCTTTAAATTGACATCAAGATCAAGTGTCTATGACATGTAGTTTCGGCTGTAGCCTGAAATATACCAACACACAACTCTTTATGTATGTATGTATATATATATATATATTTGTAAAAATAATAATAAACTTGAGCACCCTTTTATCATTATTTTATTTAAAAATCACGACACGTGTTTCGGTAATTATACCATCATCACGGTGAATGAAAACTTAACCTTAAATATAAATAAACATCAGTCATATGTATCTTCCTGATAGATAACATTTGTTAATTAATTAATGTCCTGGGCCAAGGTGGTGGTTGATTGATTTTCTTTATATTTAATATCTTTTCAAAAATTTGGTTTTCTATTTCATTATTTGCTACATTTAATATGTCCGTTTGATTCTGTTTTCTGTGCAAATAAATTTGTAATTCTTCTTTTGTGTCCATTTTCGGACCTTTGACTTCGTAATCTAAAATTTTTAAATTTTTATCAATGCACTGGTAATTGTGATCTGTTTGTAAAATATGCTCTGCAAAAGTCGATTTTTGACTGGTCAAGTTGTTTGAGCGTATGGCTTGAATATGTTCATTGAATCTGGATTTAAAGCTTCGCCAGTCAACTTACAACTTGACCAGTCAAAAATCGACTTTTGCAGAGCATATTTTACAAACAGATCACAATTACCAGTGCATTGATAAAAATTTAAAAATTTTAGATTACGAAGTCAAAGGTCCGAAAATGGACACAAAAGAAGAATTACAAATTTATTTGCACAGAAAACAGAATCAAACGGACATATTAAATGTAGCAAATAATGAAATAGAAAACCAAATTTTTGAAAAGATATTAAATATAAAGAAAATCAATCAACCACCTTGGCCCAGGACATTAATTAATTAACAAATGTTATCTATCAGGAAGATACATATGACTGATGTTTATTTATATTTAAGGTTAAGTTTTCATTCACCGTGATGATGGTATAATTACCGAAACACGTGTCGTGATTTTTAAATAAAATAATGATAAAAGGGTGCTCAAGTTTATTATTATTTTTACAAATACTTTTAGCAGCCCTAAGTTGTGAATTAAACAATAAAAAAATATATATATATATAAATATATATATATATAAATATATATTTATATATATATTTATATCAGAAAGTAGAACAAATACCCTTTTTTTCATGGTTTATTTTTGCTACTTTCTGATATAATTATAATAATATCCCTTACCAGTCAATCACTATACAAATATATATATATTGATAAATTTACATTTCAATTACTGTTCTTGCTATATTGACGTAACCTGTTAGTGAGTAAAATATTATTTCGAACAACATTTAAAATTGTGTTTTATTTAACGAAATCATAGACGTAATTTGCAGAGGTTTCAGTATTACCAGCCCGTTTACAAAATATTTAAGCGAGAATGTTTTCCCCTACCTACTTGTATCAGAAACATCTCTACTCATTACGTTTTCTCCAGTAATCACTTTATTCCAACAACTTACATTGAACAACTTTTTTATAAAATATATTTAGCTTTTTACTAGGTTATTATTTTTTACTGCTAATGGATTCTTCTATAAATCACACGCGTAACAGTTGTTTTCTTACAAACTACACACACGCTTTCAAAACAATCGGTAAATTACACAGATATTGTCGAAGCTGCGCGGAACGCCGCGTGGCACTAACGACATCTGGTGGTCGCCGCCGCAACTGTCCGTGACATCCCGACAAAACTGTCGCCGCCAATACTGTTGGTATTGTATCTCATATCTCCTTGACCCAGTACAATATGACCAATTTTGTACTATAGGGCTGTTCATTTGTTACACTTGTTTCACTTCGTTCATTTAGTTTTTATTGAAACTCACAATGTAGACTTAATGTTACAAAACCAAATATCTTTGTACGATTATCAATTGAAAAAAATCACTAAACTTTAATAGTTTGTTAGATTTTTCTTAAAGTACCAACCCTATTTTTTTTAAGTTGTGTTAAGCTGAGAAAAAATTTAGGAAATAACATTTTAATTTTTTGTCTAAAAAATAGTAATTATTTTACTGATCTTGGGTTCTAACCTAATAACAGTTTACAATTACATCAGTAACTAATCATATTTTTTGTACAATAAGACTAAGTGTTTCAAATGTTTTGTATTTTTATCCAAATTATGTAAAATGAATCAGGACACACGCCACCTGTAGCATATTGTTGATGTTGAACGCTGAAAAAACAAAATTACTTATTAAAAAGCTACATTAATTGTCAGTAAAAAGTTTTTAAAGTAAGCAGAAATATTCACATGGGCGTTCTGCATTGTATCTGATTGCGTTGTGTGTGCGTTGTACACGCATTTAATAATCTATTGAAAGTACAGTGGTGTAGTACTGTATATTATTTATTTATTTAAATAAATAATTTATTTACTCCTTCTTAATGTTCATGTGTTGCAGGGGAGATGACAAGGTCTGCCAGCGACAAACTCTACCTCTTTTATTCGGACTGAATCCGCAAAGTCAACCATCGTCAAGGTCTGGCAACGTCAAGCCCTACCAAATTCCAATCCACATTCCTAGTAGTGTGGGAGAGTTTGTCATGGACGTTCCCGCCAAACTGTATCAATTTTCTGCTTGGCCCATTCCCGTAAGTCCACCGACAAACCTTACCACTTTTACGGCCCTAGGGATTCGCTCTTCCGCCGCTACCACCGCCGCGCCGTCGGGTGAATGATGAATAATAATTTATTTATTTTGCATTATTAATTATTAATTTTTTCTATTTATTTTTATATTTTGTAATGTTTACACCAATGGTATTTTTAAGGAGAGTTACACAAACGCTTTTAACGGAAAGCGGTCCAAACCCATCAAATTTGTGTGGGCATGCCGGGAATCGAACCCGCGACCTCTTGAACCGTAGCCCTAGACGCTAACCATTAGGCTAGCAACACGCCCATTAAATTTTACTAGTTTTATTTAACTCCATTAGATGTCCGTTAACGAGGGAAGACCAAATATTAGGTACCAGGTTTTTCCTAAACATGAGTTTTTATTGTTGTATGAGGTTCTATCGTGAAAACATCTTCATACTTATATAAATGCAATCTCAAATTCCATATAATCACAATTTTATCATCTGATTTCTCTAAAGGTAACACTTTTCTTGAGTTTATTTTTCATCACGTATCCAGCGATAAATGCATTTTATCTACAAGAAAAAACGTTTTATAGTACAAGTTCACTTTCGTCGAACAGGGCAAATTCAGTCTAATATGAAAGTCTGTGTGTTAGGCATGACTCCTTTACACGTCATTCTCACAATTATGCAACAAATTGTTCACCAAACGTTCTGGCAAGTAGAATTCGTCCTTGTTTGACCATAATGAACTTGTACCACCAAAATGAGAAGAAAATAGTTTTTACCCAGCACGAGAAGGTCCCACTTGGTGACGATGTTGCACATGAGGACGAGGTGCAGCAGGTAGGTGAAGAGAATGGAGACCAAGATGGCGGCCTTGTACATCAGCCAGGTGAATAGGTAGAACTGCTTGCTCTGCCGATAAACCGGGAGTAAATGTTATTCGTGTATTAAGGGAGTAAAGTACAATATTGTCTCCCTAGCAGGGAGATGGTGTCGTATGTGGCTTGCCGAGCTTCCCGCTGGGGTACAAAGTATCACTTTACTCCTGGTGGGAGACAAAGTATTATTTTACTCATTCATTGGGGGTAAAATGGGGGCAAACATAGCTGGGGGGGACGATGTTTGGGTTGCAGTGGAGAAAGATTTACCTGAAGTGAGTGTTATTCAGATACAAGTATTTATTTTTGATAGAGAATATGACTTGAGGAAATAAAGATAGCCATCATAGACTACCCAAAATAGTATAGTTATATATTTCATGGCTTTTTTTGTTAATACCTTTTTAAAATTATAACTTAATTTAGTCTTACATTGTTATAATATAAAAAAATTATTCCAATAATTTTTGCGTTGCTCAAACTTATAACCTTAAAAAATACGACAGTAAACAAATGTTATTTCACATTTTATAACATAACTTGGTTTTATAGCATAAGAATTCACTTAACATTCTATAGCTGTAATTAAGAATAAACAAATAAAAAAGGTGACTTACAGATAACAGTCCGATGAGCAGGAACAGATACATAAGAAGGTTGAAAAAACTCCCCATGAGGTTAATGTCCCTCTCTAGCCTCGGACACACTGTAAACACATGATATATTTGAGCTAAACTTTGCTAACATTTAATTACTTTAACAATCATAAACGCTAACATTATAGTAATAAACAAAGTAATGAAGGAATAGCTTAGTTGGGAATAACTTAATTGGCCATGTGAGCAAGAGAGTAAAGCGGACCAAATAAGCAGCCTAAACAAACATTACTAGGCTAAAGAAACAGCATGGACACAAACATATCCCTCAGAAGTGTTTTTTATTAGGATGAATTTGGTTTGTACTTAGGCAATCAAAACATAAAAAAGAACACACGATCAGCTTGTATTCACTACCAAAAATAGTTTTAATGGTAATATGGTTAGTATCGTTCGTAATATTTAGAAAACCCATTATGTATATAATTATTTTTAACTGATCCACAAATACTTTGAAGTAACTGGTACTTGCAGACAGTAATAAGTGACTGTGATTATAACATATTATGATATATATTGTGATATATGTACAAGAATTTGAAGGAACCATTTAAAGGTTATGTTTCATAGTTATCTTTTTGTATAAAACTCCCAAGATGTTTTCTCAAATACATCTATGAATTTTTTTTGTTCTTTTATATTATGACCTCTACCAGTATCTGTAATAACATTACTGCAGTGTATTATGTCAATTAAATAACAATAGCTGGATTCTAATTTAGATATGAAATAACTTACAGAACCAAGTGTTGTTGGGGTAGACTTTGCGCGACTTGCAGATGGCTAGAGGACCATTCGTCACCGTACGGCAGATATCCGCCACCGTCAACACCTGTCGACCGACGTTTGCTCATGTAAAATAAAAATTTAACACACAATGAAGACTGCAGTTCGCATGAAAATCACGATTACAAAAAAAACTCGCATGAGAGAGATGGATGATGAATGTTCTGGAGTGAGATAGACGATTCCTAAATATGCGTTGGCCATTGGCTGCAGAAATGAGTTTTTTGGTACCCGTTTGGTTTAAGAGATCATTTGGGTTTTTTATTTTATCTTCTTAAAGTGTTCGTAATGTCCACTAGATAGTGAATCTTATACATAAAAGGAACAAAGCAGTCTTGACAGCTGTCATCCATCAAAGAAAATAAACAATATTTATTTACGATATTGTAACTGAAACTACAAAGATAAAATTTACATAAACAAAAGCTCAAACCATAACCTTGAATATGTTTTGAAAACCAAGATTTTTTTTTTTTTTTAATATTAGCTCACTTATTTACAGCTATTTAACTGTACTGAAGGGCGTAACTGTAAGTAAAGGAGTAGGCTTCTCCTCCCCAGCCCACAATGCGTCAAAATTCTTGCACTGATCTGGATTTCTGTTTGCGGATGGTAATATATTTGTAAATATGGTTCCTAATCATCAAACAGGAATCAATTTAAATTTTGAATTGTAAACTCCGTTCTTTTCTTATTCTAAGATTATCATGTTATGTAGATGTTTTTAATAAAATACTTCTTCATGGTTTTTAAGCATAACGTCGACCAGAAATTAAATGTGGGTTTTAAAAGAACAATAAACCATTTGACACGTCAAGAAATTAGGATCTTCCACGTAACAGGAAAAAAAGGTGGCCAGTTACATTCCTACAAGAATTAATGAATAATACAGCATTTAAACTAACGAATCAATTAAACACTAAAGAGTAATACTAGTGAGCTTATACAAAGTTGTTTAAAAAGCTGAAGCCTTACAATGCCAAACAGGGCTAGACACATTGTGTAGAAGTAAGATCCGAACCGGTAGCTAGCACAGAGGCAGCAGATAACCTCCACATACTCCTGCGGACAAACGTAGTCATTAATATAACAAATATACATACAAAACGTCTTTAAAGACGTTTTATGCATCCGTCATCTCATATATATCTGTAAATTCGCATATTTGAAATATCATACAGTTACGTGCCGTGAGTTGTTGAAGTAGGCTTCTGTTGCAAGTTACTATAACATAATATATCTACCATAATTTTTATCAAAACCATTCCCCAATCAACCTATTTATGTCCAGATAATGGGCGAATATCTTTCATTGAACCTCAATAATTCCTCTACAGTATTAAATAGTTTTGTTAGTAAATAAATTAGTAATCATAACTATGGCTGAAATCATGAATAAATTTATTCCTCCAAAGATGCTAAATTAGCATTTTTACTAAATAACTCACTTTTTAAGTATAAAGCCCATTACCTTAGGATGATTGCCTTAACTGGATGAAAGGCCTTTGGATTAACTTAACTCTAATGGTCAGGAGAAACTAAATTAAATTTAACTGAAATTGGTGCAGCCCTATTGCATGCAGAGGCTTCGGTGCCCTATGTGTGCCATACGTGTAACGTAAAGAGGAAATTTCATGCTAGTTTAATTTACCATTTGTATATTTTACTTACTTCGTTTATAGGCCAACAGGTGACTGAGTACTTACTTTTAAATAATATTCAAGAAAATGTGAGGGCTTAAAACACTTTACAGGTTTGCAGCCAAAAGTTGGAAAGAAACTAAGCATATTAAGATAATAAGAATTTAAATTTGTTTTGATTTTATTTATGAATTTTGTATTAAGCTGATTGTAGCCATAGTTACATAGCGAGGAAAAAGTTATTAAAAGGAAAATGCGCCAATAAAATATTTGAAAATATAATTTTTAGTACACCAAATAAATTTACCACCAATCCACTGTTTTCGTAGTAAATGTATAAAAGAATTACATAAAAAATATTCCGATGAAAACAACACTATTTGGATATGTAGAAAAATAATAATAATTAAGGGCTACCAGTGGAAGTGAGACTATGATGCTTTACATGATATCTATGAAATTGCGCTGCCAAGCGATATAACAGTCCAAGTATTCCATCCTTTAACATTTGTTGGCAGTAGTACATTTTAGCAAACCATTATACAATTTAAAATCTTAATCCCCTTCAACCTGTAAAACAACGAACTATAAATTTTGACTAAGCTTTACCTGTTTCTATAGTAATGATGAAGTTTTATTATGTAAACTAATGTTTATCTGATCCTCTAGCCTATGCGGCCGCGCACGTCGCAATAGACTGCCCCAATCCTTCCAAGTTAGTTGAACACTTGCCCAACAGATATACAAGTAGCAAATTTATGTTTTATAAATATTTTGTATCGGTAGCCTTTGTTTCCTTAGTTTCATAAAAAAATAAAAAAAATACTTTCATTAAAAAATATTGGTCTATAAGGAAAAAACTATCCAGCACAACTACAATTTTAACTCGAACGTGTAGCACAGAAAATCCTAGATCACTAGATTCACTAGACTACAAAACTATTTCGCTGGTGAAGTACTTTTATGTTCCACCTAGAAATAAAATAATATTTACTCTTTTACAAGAAATTCCTGTATTATTAAAACATAAAACAGCAAGGTTTGTGCTTTTTGGTTCATTTACGTGAAATTCAAAGTTTTAGCGCCCTCTAATAAACCAATACTGCTATTTAATTTACTTTCAACTGAATGGTACGGTATCTCCTGTATGTCTTTTGATCGAATGGGTAGAAATTATTAGCAAACTTCCTGGTATTTTGAGTAAATGTTTTCTTCAACTTAAAATATCATTCAGCGAATAATCACATCATTTCAGCCTATTTGTTTTGCAAACATTTATTTTCATAAGGAGATCAAATATTCTGGGAAAATTATAATCCCTAAAACTAAAAATAAACACCTAAAACTAATATTAAGGGCATTCATGTGTATGATTTTTCACAGTTACAGTAGTTTGAACAAGTTTGAGAAAGAATTTGCATTAATTTGACTATACCGAATTCTTAAAATTGAGTTACAAGTCTAGCTAATTTACATGAGAAATGAGCACATGTCGGGAGCAACTCGTTGTAACGGATGAGTGCCAATTTGTTATGCAAATCGCTTGTTATGATGTACATGAGAATTTTACTTATAACCTAATGAGAGCAAGTTTATTGCAAGCATAATGAGATCTTTAAAATACTGCATAATGTTTTTACAACTGCGCTTATATCCTTTAATATGAAATGTACTAAATATTAAGGAATACACTCATTCTTAAAGTTTTTAGACACAATTGCGTTTACTGTAGCTATAATATACTGTAAACTTATTATATAAACTGGAAGTTTTTCGATAGGGAATAAAATATTTTTATTATTTATTTATCTCTACGTATATCGTACACCCGTCCGACAACCAAATCACATAAGACACAGCTTGAAGCATTTTTTTGGGTATGATCATAAAATAAGAAAAAAATAATCTCAAATAATCTTCTGTTTATACTCTTGTGAATCTAAAATACTTTTTTTATCTTTAGATACTAATGTTGAAAACTTCTTTAAAAGATTGATTTTTTATTAAATTTAATTTGACTGCTATTTATTATTATAATATCAGATTATTATTTATTGATTTATATTTGTTGATGAATGTCTTCATCCAATTTTATTATTATAGCTATATAATTTTTCAAGATCGCCCTAAGGCAGTGAAGCAAAATATGGTCAAACTGCTTGGATTTTGATCGTATCTTCAAAAAGAATTCATCTATTAAGTACGAAAATATATATATAAATATAAATATATAGTAGTAATTTCTCTTCAGTTTCAAGTTTCAAATTTGTTTTTAAATTTTCGTTTAACTAGAAAAGTTTATTAGATAAATAAAGTGAATAAATATGTACAATATAAAAAAATATAAAATAAATTATAACCTAACACAAATGTATAAACATAAACAAAATAATGATTCATGTAAAGCAGCTGTCTTGTTGTAGTTCAGATTCAATCAGTCATGGTAGGATTGTTTGGTATTTTTTCCGCTTTCGGATCTCCTTAAATTCAAACCATCGGGTTGCCTTGTTTTTAGTACTAGTTGGTGGGCCAGTTCATTTTTTCTTAATTTTATCGCATTTCTGTTTTCGTTTTCAGCTATTTCAACTTTTTGTATCCCCTTTAAGGTGAAACAATCTTCGAGTTTGGTGTTTTGATGAAAACTGGCATGGCTCGCAACTGGTTTTCCATCGTCTCCACGATTTACATCTGCGCGATGCCCAGTCATTCTTACTCGTAGATGGTTTGATGTTTGTCCTATATATTGTTTTTTGCAGAATTTGCAATTGAATTGATAAAATCTTTTGTATTGCAGTCGATATCTCCCTTAATCTTATATTTATTTTTTGTCGTGCTGCTATCAAACTGAGTGTCTAAAAATATATTTTAGTATTTATCTAAAATTTTAGATTATTTTAGATAAATACTAAAATCTAATTTATATATATATAGCACAATATGCAAAAGTATATATGTATTATTTTGCATATTATGCTCTTTTACTTGTGAATATTGACCCGAGATGTATTCAGGTGATGCATCACCGAGTGCTCAACAGTTCGGAACACACGATATACTCGCTTTGACAAGACCTGCGAGTCATGCCCTGAGAGGAGAGCTTTATGGGAATAAATCACAATGTTTCATATTTTATTGTTTAAAAGAATCATTCGTTTAAAGTAATACTTTCTAATAGCAAAATATTATTAGTCTTGAATGTGGGCACTGTTACACGAAATGTATTAATACGAAATCTAAAAGTAAAACTAGTTCAGTTATATCATGCGAAGGAAAACTATCATTTTTTATTTTAAACCAAAACAGAATCAGAATAAAACAAATTAGAAAATATGATTTGTTAGAAAAAAACATGTGATGTTACAAACATATACACAACAGCACATCCTTCCGTCTTTGTGGAGGTTTGATGTCTTTGACTGGACACTTCCCCTTTTTACTAGGAGTTACATCTTGTGGTCTAAGACCTAACTTTTAGGTTTCCGTTGTAATCCAGTGTTTCTTATCAGCAGTTATCGCCTGCAATCTTAGCGCTCCAACATCCTGCATCTCTGCGTAGGTATTTGACGGCAATCGATTTTTCAAATATAAAGTGAAATTCAATGTAACATATTTTGTCGTCATGAGACTACAAATATAGTAAATGCAATGTGTCATACTGATTGCAACTGACAGGATTATCAAGATTCTTAAATTATAAAAAAAATTCAACAATGAACATGACATAAAACTACTGTAAAGACATGTCATTATGATAGGATTGTACATCATAATTTAGTCTTTTTAAATAAAAAGCAGTATAAATTTTATTATAAATTTTTCAATGTCGGATTCTACTTTAAGATAGTTTGGGAGGAAATTAAACGTTTTTAATCAAATTCTCGCACACGTTCAAATTGCCTCACAAGCTCGGGCGCCAACGTTTTCGCTCGTGAGGCAATGTTGTATTTTACTCATTCAATATACAAAAATAATGATATATTAAATTGATTAGTTACATTTATTATTCACTATTAAAACAAAAATCATTGTCTCCAAAACTAATCAAACGCTCCGAGTAAATTTTAAATTTTCTATGAAGATTGTATTTAAATTTTATCTAAACAAGACAAGTTTATTATATTCGTTAAGAAATTAAATATGAACCTCTTTCTATTCTCAGAGGGAAAGTAGAATTAATTGATATTGGAATATTGGAAACGCCTACTGGTAGGTTGATCGACAACACTGCAGTCACGCATGTCTGAATGGTTGCAATGATGTCCCTCGTAGGCGCAAAATTATAGAAGAAGAAACAAATTTTTTTTAATGTTTATAATTTATAAAAAGTTATGGGTGTATTGATATTGGTGTGCCGTAGAAAATATATGTTGTGTAATAAAAAGATTATCATGAAAAGGTGTAAAAGTAGCAAATTGATATTGTTTAGGGAACGCCTTTAAGTAAGTACAGTACAGCTCGGATTATCCGGACTCCACATTATCTGGATCCCGGATTATCTGGACCGGTCTACCCGGAAATTAAAAATTAAAATCACGACAAAAACATGATTTTGTCGAGTTTACGGGTGAAATGCACCTTCTAAAAGTAAAATACAAATGTAATTCATTAGTGTATGAATTTGGAATCACGATAATTGAAGGAATCACATTGCCTGAACAGTACATTTTAGCATTTTCGTGAACGTAGTTTTCTGGATTGCTACTTGGGGTGCTAGCAGTAATCAACAAAGGCGTAGTCTACGGCAATTTTGCGAGTTTGTTTATTGCTGTCATTTTATAAGTTTCGTCATTTCTTAAGAAGAGTTACAGTAATAGGTTTTGAGATTTGGGTTAATTTGCAATGATTATTTCAAGTTTGAGTTATGACTATTTAATCTTAATAAATAAAATATTTTAATCTGGTGTTTTATTCCAAACTTAAGCCATATGTAAGGTAAAAGTTAACATCATATTCGTATGATTAATATTAAAATTTAGTGCTTAAATTTGCTTCAAAATTAAACCCCCTAAAATATCAGACTAACATATTGTACAGTCTTGACCCACCGTTTGCAGCATCAGTTTAGCTGGGGGTAAGGTTCGCGATCGCTATTTAGGCGATATCGTAATGACCTCGGATTATCCGGATTTTTTGTTATCCGGATCGGTGTTCCGCCACATTAATCCGGATAATCCGAGGTGTGCTGTATATTGAATGACAACATTGCAGTCACGGATGTTTTGATGGTTGCAAATCACTTACAGGCGCAATAATATAGTAAAATAAACTCCATAATTTAATGATTGAATAGGGAACACCTGCAAGTAAGTTAAATGACAACACTGCAGTCCTGCAGTCCTGGATGTTAGAGAACATCTCTAGCAGGCGCCATAATATACTAAAATAAACTACATATTTTAATGATTGTTTAGGGAACGCCTACAAGTAAGTTGAATGACAAAACTGCAGTCACGGATGTTTGAGTGGTTGCAACGATTCCTTGCAGGCGCAATATTATAATAAGATAAACTACTTAATTTGATGATCATGAGTTGTATTATCTAATATTGGGATGCTGTCGTCCTAGATTATTATAAATAGAACTAGAATAGTTTTTGATTTGCGTAATTTATCAGTTAAAAATTACTCATACAAAGCAGTGATTACGTACGGCCTTTCATAGCAACGTGTTGAACGTAGGGTAAAATCATCAATATAAACAACTATTTACTAAGCTCATGGTCTCCAAACCTAACCCCCGTTTGAAGTGTAGCTAGAGGCTCCAACGTGGAGCGTGGGGCCGTCATCGAGAGACCATTTTCTGATTTCATCCCTACCTATTTTCCTACAAAAATGTAGCCTCAATTGGAGGTTTCGACAATAAGTACCCTTTAACTGTCCAATATGTTCTTTTGAACCAGGTATGGTTCAAAAAAGCACACTTTTTCATCTTTGTGTTAAGTGTCACGACGCGACGTTCCGTGGGAAATAAATAAAGTGCTGTACCGGTAATCTGTGGTTAACCTTAAGAACTTCTTAGCAGTAACAAGGATAGTTTTTATATGCGTAGTTTAGTAGTTAAAAATAAAGTGACATATTTTTTAGGATTTGGGTGGTAGTGGGGAGGCGGATGGCCAAAATTACAAAGTTGGCTCACCCCAACTTTGTAATTTGACATATTTTACTATATGCGCCTCCCCACTATGGGGGGTCAAGACTAGACTTACCATAAATTTTCAGAGCCAATCTCGGACACCAAAAGAAATGGGGGGGGGGGGAAAGAGGGGGGAAAGGAAATTAAATGGTGTGGTATAGTTTGGTCCGTATAATTCTAAGAGTCTGGGCAGACGGGCTTACATTGCTGTAGTTTTTGCGTGGCATTATCGATTCTTGATTGGCTAAAAACAATGATGTAGGCTTTGGGACCAAGCAGAAGTCGCAGTTGAGCAGTTGCCGCGCAAAGAATTAACCCGTCGAGACAGTGAAAGCTGGTGAAACCATAAAATATTCCATAGTTTCGTTTGAAATTTCTTTTGTTTTGTATAAACTTTCTTAAAAACTGCTCAAAACTAACTATCAATTAATTTATTTTGGGTATTTCCTCTCTTTTCACGCAGGCTGACTAAAACCCCGGACGAAATTCAACCCCGGATGTTTCCCCGGACGCAAGCCTGAAATCCGGACTGTCCGGGGAAATCCCTGGCGTCTAGTAAGCCTAGTCATGACTCCCCCAACTCCTGCTCTAGGACCACCCTTGTATGACATCCTATTCTAGGAAAGCTATTTCCATTACAAAAGTTGTTACTTCCATTCAAAGAGACTATGGATAAGTAAAATACCCCCGTTGCAGCAGACCTGCATACTCAGCGAATTTCAAGTGCAAAACAACATATTTCGATCAAACATAGCGAGATTTGACATGTTTTTGTAAGCTCCATAAGAATAACATGGGGAATGAGTATGCAGGTTTGCTGCTACAGGTATATTAAAACTAGGTGGTTTTAATTCATTTTTTAGTAGATCTGAACTAGAAGAAGCCATTTACCAAGTTTTATCAAGATATGACGAGAAATAAGCGAGATATAGAATTTTACTTATTTCCCATAAGGTTAACATTGGGACAACGTACTGTGTTTACGACTTTCAATATCTCGGTAACCAATGGACATAGAGCTATGATTCAAAATACTAAATTGTTTGTTTTTTTGGGCTGAATTCAATGGTGCCAATAAAAATTTGAAAAATTGTATTTTTCTATGTAAAAATCTCAAAAAACCCATTTTTGGGGGGGTTTACCCCCCTTTACCCCCCCTTCCGGTGGTCCGATCGGGCTGGTTTACGAACTCGTCCGAATAATTACTACTTTACACGTCTATGCCAAATTTCATTCCGATTGGACCATTATTGCGCAAGTTATCGTGCTTAAAGACACATATATATATATATAGATATATATATAGATATATAGATATATAGATATATATATATATATTTATGAAAGTGAACGAATGGTGTTTTTGGCATCTGAGGACCTCAAAAAGAAAAGTTATGATGGTTTTAGGCTTAGGTCTTACCATGAGACCTACGGTAACAGCTTCTTCCCTATAGGGGAAATTCGCTAAAATTATTGCCAATGCCAATGATGATTATTTTAAAACGTTTAACCATTTTTTACGTGTATGAATGAATCGACAAGCATTTTTAAACAATAATTTTACCTCTTAACTCGATAAACCTAAGCCAGCTGAGTCTCCCCGCTCCGCCGCGCAGTCAGTCCCCCGAGTGTCGTTATCACTCACTTATCTCTTCAACTTGCTCAATTATCACGTTGTCCTTGGCTGGATAAGCGAAGCAAAGTTTCCCGCGAAGTTAACCTTTGACATTGATACAGTAGTTTGATTGCTGTACCGAACAACACTGCTGACGAATCTGATAACGATGACTGAAGACAAGGAAAATAAAATCACGAAGGCGGCCAGCTTGAAGAGGCGAGTTTATCGTTGAATTTAATCTTTTATTTAAGAAGAAATTAAATTATGAATAATACTTCAGGAAAATTTTCAACCTGAATTTATAAGATTTTAAATACTGTAGTATGAGTTCATCATTGAATTATACTAGGTATATTTAAACTCAACCCAAAACTTGATTTTATCAGTGAAGGATTATTCCCCCCCCCCAAAATCCCCGGATTTGCCCCACTATATTATTTTCTTTGGGGATACATAAAAAGAAAGGCCTCCGAAAACAACTCACAGGATATTCAGCACCTCAAAACAAACATAACCGTTTTAATGCAAATAATTTAAAGCGGTACTTTGCAAAACGTGTTCAGGAATTTAATGGAGAGAGCACAACATTGTATAAGTGTCAATGGTGGATTTTTTAACATATAATATAAACTAAATATGATCAACTTAACTTAAATTATAGGTTGTATTATGAAATATAAAGATTAACAAAACAATACTCATTTCATATGTATATGTACATTATTAAAATTAAAAAAAATGGGTTGCGTTTTCTTTTGAAACCCTGTATAAGCTAGTTTCTTTGTATTCTTTGCTTTTTATTCAGCATCTTTTTTATGCTGTATTTACAGTTAGGAGGAACTAAAACCTAAAATAGTACGTACCTATATCATTTTACATAAAATTCGTTTGGATCAAGAGTATTTATTTTGTTATAATTTGCATTTACTACAGATAATCATGTTAAACGATTATAAATAACAGAATGGTATATTTATTTTAATAACTATACAGCAATAAAGATATCCGTATTTAAATACCAGTTTACAGTTTGTGTATACTTCAACATCTGTAATTCATTGTTTATTCAAACACATTACAATTTTAGAAATGCAAAACTATCGAACTTGTCCATTGCAGAAAGGACTCTCCACAAAGGTTTTTCCTTTTATACACGTTAAATATACATTCAACAAAACCCACAACTTTAACTGAAAAGTTGTGTAATCACAACATTTACAGTACAACTTCATTAACTTATAATTACACTTCAAAAGTGGAAGAATTATCATTCCTGATTCAAAATTAGGTTCTGCTTTCATTTCTATACGAGAAGGGATAATTCCCTCTCTGGAACTAGTTAAGCCCGCTTTGAAAGAAAGTGCATTGTCCACGTAATTCCTTCTTAGTCCTGCTGTCCTAAATTGAATCTCCAAGCCCTTTATTAATCATTTAAGCGATTTTCGAAATTTTTATATTGTTCTTGATTTGTATTAAACCTCGTATGATGAAGTATGTTTTAATTTATTATTTTCTTATCCTTATAACACCATCCGTATTGCAAGAATGATTGCAGTTGTCTTAGCTGATTATTCTCCAAATTTATTCACTTATGGAATCTCGAAGAACTGAATGTGATCCTCTTTGAACATGGTGATCACCCTAAAAGATTTCTACCCTATAAATGCCTTTTCGCAACACTACACTAGTAAGTAGCCGATTTCCGCTTCCGTTTCAGTGTGGGAAGTCGCCGTTTACAAAAGAGTACGGCAAATATCAGCTGTAGTGAAGTAACAAATCAGCTGGAGTGCGGTAAAGAGTTTGCATTGAGCATTTACCGCACGAGTGCGGTAAATGCTCAATGTTGCCAACTTAAGAAAAAAATAGTATATCACACAATTTACATACATTATACATAAACACAACAGACACATTTTAACTATGGCGACCATATCGCAATTGTAACTAAACTGGTTTCCCAGGTTGCGACTAGTTACAGTTAATAGCGATAAGTTAATAAAGAGCAGTATTATTTAATCAATTGTTGCCGTCTGTGTGACGATAAGACGTATTCCTAGAAAGGCTTACTCGGTCGCTGAACAGCAGAGATAACGCTTTTTGTTAACTCCCCACACAGATAAATATAGTTTTGTTCATATTTTCTCTCTACAGTTTAATTAATATTTTTTAAATATTTTAACTTCCATAGAAGTGTTGTTTTTTACTTCCCTGTATATTTGTTGCTGGTAGTGTTGCGAAAACTATCGTACGCAACTCATCCGGGAAGGTGTTTACGTTGCTCGCATGAAATTCCCGCGCTCCGCAAGCGTCGCGCGTGAACTATCATGCTTGCACGTAAACACCTACTTCCCGCACTAGTTGCGTAATATACTATTTTAGTTTATGCTGAATGTGTTTAACGCCAAGAAAATATAACCCACTTAGAGTTGCTAACGATAAGTACTTTAATCCTTTGGTTCATTTTCCCGTAAAAAGTTGGTAAATATGTAATAGCTGTCTTACACACTAAGCGCTTCATTGAAAATCAGTTTAAAAGTTTGATATCCTTAGGTTACAGGCTCAGTTTCAGCTACTCATAATATTACATAAGAATAATAAATGTATATATTTCTTTGAAATTCTGTGTTGATGATGGTAGGTTTATGTTTTAATACTAATAAAACGCAATTAACATGTCTCCTTTTAACTATTTTTAAGCAATATTCGTAAGGACACAAGCAAACCAAAATTATTGAATTACAAGACCTTTGAACTCGCCTTATCTAGTTTGCACTAGTAGTTCACTTCAGTAGTTCATTTAGGTCAGTGTCAGCCTGATTTGAGTGTTTTTTACTCTATTATTGATTTATTATGATTCACTGTTTTTAATAATATTCCAATTCTGTTAAGGGGATTGTTGTAACTGGTTTTCATCACACTGCACTGTTAAGAAAATAACTGTTTTTTAATGTCCCTTCAAGTGAGGATAGTAAATTTTTCCAGGCGTAGGCTGGGGAAATCATCTGGAGATTTCTCCTAACCCACTAATTATTTATGAACCCTAGCACAAGAAGCACTATGAGCTATTTAACACAAACAGCCTTTCCGATTGGCGGTTAAAACTTTGACATTTGAATTTTTTTTTAATTTGAATAGAACAGCTGCAGCTGCTCTCACAACAAACATTTGAAATTTTAATCATTGTTGTAATTTTACTGTTGAAGTCAAATGAGCAACCAGTGATCATTTGAAAAAATATATATAATTTGAAACATAATTTTTAATTTGGTTTATAGAGTTGAAAAATATCATTGATTCTCTTGTTTGACGTATTATTTCAAACCTTGATTGGGATTTGAATCAATATAATTCGAAAATTTAAATAAACTCACGGCCTGGAAACGGCCATCCTGGTAATATACTAATGTATTTAAAAACACGTTTAACATTTACTGATGATATCCTCCTCTACTTGCTCATAAAAATTTATGACAATTCATACTAATTTGTGGAGTCATCTAAAAACTGTTATGAATAAACTGATATTCGTAACATATCTCACATATTGATGAGAAAATGAAGTAATCATCATAAAACTAAACTGTATAATTTAGCTTCTTCTCCTTAGGAGGAATATAAGTAATCGTGGATGTCCTTTTACCTTTTGAGACTAAATATTTAAACGTTTTTATAGCCTTTGAACTACTTATAAATTGTCCTAAAATATATTGACATAAGAGTTAACCTATATAGTTTGGGTAAAGCCACGAAAAGAAGAGATGATTTCATGAATTATTAATGTTTAGGTCTACATTTGGCTTTTCAGTTAGACAGATATATCGTTTGAAACGTTGACATCCCACGTGTTGGATTAAACAATGCAAACGTCAGCTGACAGGTGACTTAACAAGTGACTCTCTTCTCACCTCTCACTTTAAAAAGAATAGGGTTCCTGGTATATCATTTACATCTTACTAAATGCAAGTAACTCAATCGATATTTTTATTTTTTTATGTTCACTTGGAACACACATACAGATTTCCAAGCAATAAATCTGCTTGGAATGATCAGAAAAACCAAATAAGAAGTCACAAAAGCTGTTGTACCTTATCCAGAAAAAAAGTTCGTGCAAACGTGGTACCGGAAATAATTTATAACAATTTAGAAAACGCAAACATAACGAAAACAGTGACGTGTCTGTACTGTTTACAGCTGGGTACACAAATACCCCTTATTTCACGTAGCACCTCAAACGTGTGTGTAGGGTAAATTACAGTTTCGCATGTGGACGATAGCAGGTGTTTAGGAAATGCCTTTAATATGAAATTCATATGGGTAAGTGGTATATTTTTATTTATTTGTATTCCCGCACGAAACTTGCAACGTGCACGTAACATTTGACTTTACCTATGGTTATGAAGATATTTATGGCTGAAGCAGCAATGCATTTTGTGACGTTTTAGAGATATTAAACAAATAATAACTATTACTAATACATCGAAAGTTTACCTCTTCAGGGACGTTTTTTAATAAATGCTGAAAAAACTGATAATAATTAGAGTTTTTTATGGTTTTATGCCTAAAATAATCCAAAACTGTTATTTTTTCAAATTTTTCAAATTTATTTAAAAATTGTTGATAAAGTTAGTGAATCTACTCAAATGAGTGCACATTGTCCGCGTAGACCTATGTTGTATTGCAGAATGTCACCCACTTCTGCTTCATGGTCACAGATGGGGAAGTAAACTTTGGCATTACATCACTTTTTTTGGCCACATTTGAGTAATGAACACATATGGCTACATAAAAAGTAGAACTTGGCTGCATTTGAGCAATGTCACCGTATGAGTACCAGTACAATGATCATAGCGCCAAATTTGAGCAATGAACGCATATGGGTACATAAGAAATACAATTTAGCCAGATTTGAGCAATGTACCCAGCTATGAATAATAAGCATAGTGCCACATTTGAGGATTGTTCACAAATGAGTATGGATATTAAATGAAATATATTGTTTTCATTTAGTAATAATCTGATTTATCTTCGTTATTATTTTAAAACATATAGTATACTTAACCAGAAACAAAAATTATTAAGTTTATGCCTACATTACAAATGCATTTTACAGGGCTTGAAAATCGCACAGTCCTCTAACTTCCACAAAACCTCAGCACAACGCTTGCAACAACTGACACCAGCTGACTAATGGTCGTGTGGAGGGAAAACCAGCCAGTGTTACCTACATTAAAGAAGTTAACGTACTCAAATAATGTCTTTTAGCAGAGGTGGATGCGCGTTAAATATAAAATTAAACTACCTAAAGTTAATGTACCCAAATGCACCTAGCTCCATGAAGAGGTTGTTAACCGATTATTTATTTCCAGTAAAACTATTACCGATTATGATGCTTAACCTACTTTATTGTATTGTCAACACTTTTCTTAATAGGGATGAAGTTTAATGTATGTAGGTGGAAATCGATTTTTTTGCAGTAACAGATTAAATATAACATAAGAGATTGCTTAACCAATTCATCATTTGAGTGCACTATTCATCATTATATACATTAGATACATTAGCTGAAATGGCAACCTACCCAGGTAGGTATTTTAAGCCAAGTAGGAATGACAGATGAGTGAAGGATGATTGGTGGGTCGATCTTGTAGTCTTGTTTCTGACTAAGGCCGACATATTCCTTAGAGAGGACTGTTAATTAATAGCACAACAGCCAATGGCAACTAAGGGACCTACATTTTAACGTGGGATCCGAACCACGATTTCGCCTCGGTTAACAATTTACATCGTACCCATGTTTGAGAAAAAATAGGAATTTATACATTTTTATTGTATTCTGTAAGATTTTCAAAAAGCTTGAAATAGTTTTTTGCTTGTGCTTTTTAAGCTCCATAATCAACAGCTCTTTCCATGTCATTTAGCTAGTTTAAATATTTTTACACTGTAAACATTGACCATTTAATAACCCTTTGAGCACAGCTAATTTATTTTAGAACAAAATTTGCCCATATGCTGAGCAGGTAAATGTTCTACAATTTCACTAGATGCCAGCTTAGTTGGTTCACCAATTTTCATTTTTACCCGGAACACAAATACAAACTGTCAGACACCACCTCTATTATGCATAGATAAATGTAGTGACAACAGTTGAAATAACCTACATCACTTGGTCGTAACCCACTACATTAACCAAAACTGACTTACGCTAGTGAAAGCATAATTTACGACCGTGATTGCTGTATAAGCAAATTGCAGTTTACACCGCAACATAAGCCAGATGCAATAACTCAACACACAATTGCACAGCGCGGATCCTCCGACACGTCTGCTACTTCCGGTCCTTACCGGAAACAGCCTCGTTTCCGCCCATTGTCACGTGACACATCACCCTGTTATTGTTGTGCCGTCAACGTTTTAAACTTTTTGCATAAAAGCGTGTTTTTGAAATGTGGTGCTCGGTGCAGAGGTTTTTATTTTTCATTCAATACGACAAAATCCATCCCTTGATTGTTTTGAGTATAAAAACGTCAGTAAAAACCTCACATTTATTTTTAGTGTAGCTAAATACAGTCCGAGTTAAACACCGTGGCCTTCACCGTCCATAAGCCCAATGCTAAAATTAACATTAGTAATATGGACGGTGTGAGCCTTGTTTGAATCGGCCTAAACTACGAGGGTGAATAATTTCTTGGACTGAATTCTTATAATCATAATCACTAATAAATTAGTAACGAAGGTCACTTAATCGATCCTAAGTAAAATATAGTAGCCTACATTGAAAGCTTGGCAAAGGTTCGAAACTGGCCCCTAATGACATTGATTAATGAGAAGTTATTTAAAAATCCTGGAGGCAACCATTACTTGAAATATTAGTTGTTACGACCTTAGGCATTCCTTGACTTTAACCATTCCACAACATAAAACCACATTTTTTGAAAAAAAAAAACAGACTTTCTTCAATGTAGTCAAACTTTTCAATTTCCTCCCGAATTCCATTAAAGCCGAATCAATCGAGGCCAGGTTTAAAAGAAAGTTACGGTCTTTTTTGGTTTCCAAGGAGTATTACAGTGTTCAGGATTACCTTACTGATAATTAGGAGAGATTTGTTTTCATCTTTTTTGTAAGAATCGTATACATACACTGAATTTTTTTAAATTTCTGTAAATTTCTATGACGTTTATCTATGCTTGTTATGACCAAGTTTATTACAATAGAGTATTCTTGATTTTCATTTTTAATTCATATTCACCTTAAGATATTCCTTACTGGTAGGCGGCGTCTTACCTGATGATAACAATGATGTTGATAACCTAGGGTAGCAAATATAATTAGCCTTATCAGACAAAGTTTGTGTGGAAGGCTCTTTGACATGATTGGTATTAAAATTTTACATATTTGGTCATCCTTGTTTGTAGAACACTGTTGCAGGTACAAGCTTATCGTGTATAAGATTACGTGAGAATACCTGGCTTTATGAAGCGTAATAATATTGTATGAGGAAAAGAGTTTTTCACGCTTGTTATGGCGTGGGCATTTTTGAAAAATATTGTTTTTTCCTAGATAAGAGCACATCTGCAGGATTATTAGTAACTTAGAATTAATAGTACTACTGCTACTAAGTCATACCGTGATATTAACGTTTATTTTGAGACTATTTCTACATCCATATAATTTTTATTTAAAGAAACAACTATTGAATAAAAACTAGTTTTAGCATTATTAAACCAGCATTCAGCCTGTTTAGAGGATACCTTTCTAGATTAGATACAAAAATTTTTAAATATTTCGTATGATTACTTTCAATTTCAATCACACAAACACTGTAAATTACCTCCAATCCGTATAACGGTTGCCTTGTAAGCATAACCGCTATTCCACACAGAGGGTTCGTCACATTCATAACGCAGGCCTTTCATGTGTGGCAAATGTCCCGGAAACATGATAAAACTGAGCCGGAACCTGGGAATCGACACAGGCCTGTCGGAACAGTCGGCGCTGCTGCATTCAGAGCTGTCAAACCGGCTGTAAATGTTATGAAGAAACAAAATCGTAAACATTTTGCAAAATCTTAATTTGGTTTAAAACATACTGAACATACTGTATTACCCTTGAGCAGTAATTATTACTTAATAAATAAAATGGATAATCGTTGATAGTAGATTTTTAATGAACAACATTGCCTGATGTATAAAAAAATAACTTAGTACAAAATTAAGTAATGGCAATGAGTATGAATCATTCTAAATTTTTCTCCGTACTTTTACGGAAAGTCATTGTCTGTCAGATAAAGAATCTCTGTGAATAGGATATATTAAAAAATGAACTTCGAAGTAATTAAGGGTAAATGTAAAGTAAATGAAGAGTCGGTTTTATTAGACAATAAAAAATAAGAGTAGGATATATTAAAATAGCTTTTCCTATGGTGGAAATGCACTGAAAATAACTGCCAAATGATTAAGGTTATCGTTGGTATTAATTTGTTAGCCTGTAAATACGACGAAGATGGCCCAACATTTGATGACCTTTGGAATATTTAGTCATTGGTATTGCTTAGAATCTATATTTATTTGAGGTTAGGGAAAAACGTTTATTTTCGGTAGCATTAGTTGTCGTTCCCGCTCAGAGCACGAGTTTAGATAAGTAACTGATTAAGTAGGAATGGTTACCATTAGGTTAAAAATAATCTGGAAAATTATTCTGTTGGAATATGAGCCATACCATAACCCCACTGAGGCTCAAGGCGATTTTAATAACGGGGCTTTCTACTCGAAAGCGTTACTAACAAGGCGTGATGGAGCCCTATACAAAAAGTAATTATATATTCAACAACTTTGCATCTTTTGATATTAGGATAACCGAATCTCCATTGTGGGTCTTCGTATAACTGCCTAGGAATGTGCAATATTACGAGGAATAAAATAAGCGTACCTAAAGCAAAAAACTGTTTCATTCATACTAGGTTAGTATGCTTGTTTTACAGAACAGTACTGGGTTTCACTTTAAGCAACTCGCGGTTGAATTAGCAAATATCGCAAACGTTTTTTTAAATGAAAACATAGTATTAAAAGATAGTATTTCGATTGATCCAGAGCCATCGATCGAGCAGTGGGAGAACCAAAAGTCAAACCAATCCAAACGTAGGGAGAAATTTTAATCGTCTTTCACTAAATAGTCAGTGTTGTTGACGATTTGAAAAATGACCATGACTAAATGTGCTGCAAACTTGCCTTGGAGTAAGTACTTAAAAGGTGTATCACTCATTCTGCAAAGACTTAATTTTGTGTATAATATTTGAAACATGCAGCTCTGACTGTAAATCGGCTGAGTTACAGATATTTTTTTATTAAAACATTAATGCAAATCGTTAGGAATGTAAAAACTTGCAATCTTTCAAAACATTGGGCAAGTACTCGTATTTTGTAAAAAAATGTAAGCTTATACATAACTAATTTTTTACGTTAGGCCTGAAAGTATAAGAGAAACCGTTTCAAAGCGAAAATGTGTTAATTCAAATTCAACAGTGACATTATCTGTGTTTAGGTTGCGCTTAACTGATCACCTAACACAACACAATTTATCTCTTTCCACTGCGACTAAACAAATGCTTTGCATCCAACAATTACATAGACCAACATTGAATGTTTACAAGTTTTCAGCCCTCGCAACGTCATAATTGAAGATGAAAAGCAAGCTTTGCTGGAAAATGTATTTAGCGATCATAAATAGTAAAGTTTTAGTCTTTACCATAACAAGTAAATCAATTAAACAGAGTTGTACTAATTACAGAGAAATCATGAATATATGTTGACAATAACGATTTCGATTGATAATTTGACAGGGTAATTTAATAAGATTGATATAAATATTTAAATTTACCTTCGATAAAACTGTATCCGATAGACTTATTCCTTCAATGTCCAGAAATTTTATGCATAACAAAGTGATTTAAACTAACAAATCCTAACCAAGTCAAAACTTCGACCTACCTAATTAAAAAGACAAAATTTCCCGAAATACCTGCTGTGCTCCACCCGACATCTATGAAAAACCATTGCCAGTCCGTGTATCTCTAAAAACATTTTCAATTAGCACGAAAACCATAAGAGTTTCGAAAAAAAGCGTAAAAGGTGTTTTTGTAGAAGATAACATTCCAAATTAAATGATTATACGTATGTACAAGAAAAGTTAATAATAACTGCTGCTATTAATTTTCTAAAATATTGTAGTTTACCCCTGCCATTTGGAATACATGTCAAATTTGATGTTAAATACATTCCCAAGGAGACAAATCCATTTAACCTCAATAAATAACAAATTACATCCATATAATACTGTTGAGAATTCCAGTTATATGACACCTCAATCATCAAAATAGGTTCCCGATAAAAGAGTGGGTAAGCTTACAAAAAATGATTCCTTTAAGTAATATTTATACAAATTTCTTAATGAATACCTGTTTTTAAGGTTCAACCAAGCTTTTATTGTGAACCCATTTTGAAGATTAAGGAGTTAAATAACTGGAATTTTCAGAAGTATTCTATAAATATAATGTATTGATGTCTACTTTAAGCCATTAATCAAAAGTAAATAAATGTAGTTAACGTAATAATTAGCTTAAATGCTCATTAAAGAAACCCCTGTGCTTACTTATTTAATAAACACTCTGCTAAACCCAGATATTTTTGCCCGCAACTCTCTTACTTCAAGCTAAGGAATTCGATGGTCTTATCTTGTGTCTCAAAGTTCACATTGTTAATAATTTTCCATATTCCATCGTCTTGCCCAAGAAAGGTTTGGGGGATACTTTTTAGTGAGAAAGTATAATGGATTTTCTAATTCAGCTTAGTAATTGTAGTTTTCTAACAGTAAAAGTACAGTTTTGCACGAGGAAAACTAAACTTCTTGTAAAAGATTAATACAGGCGAATTAATAATTTATTTTTGGTAAAAAAAACAACCGACTTCAAACGCTCTAAAAAGTATGAAATAATTTTATTTTATAAGTAAAATTTCGTAATATCCAAGCTCACGTATTTCAAGTCGGCGCGGCTCTATCAATATATGAAACACTCAACTGTGAGTAGTGATTAAATATCTCAGTTTGATCTCAATTATAATAATTGCGGGATAAAATTTCAGTCGTCAACTCGAACAGTTTGATTTAAAATACAATTTTTACAGTATTGTAGACCCAAGACCCACAAGTAAATTCTCTAGTCTAAATTTAAAACTCTCCTCTCTTATTTATATGAAATTAACACACAATTTTTATTTTAATGTTACATTCAAGTACCGGTAAGCCATACAACAAATACATTCTTCAAATGTTATTAAAACTTCGAGCTATTCTGCCAAGAAGATACATAACTAAGATGCAATATAGAGCCGCGCCGACTTGAAATACGTGAGCTTGGATATTACGAAATTTGACTTATAAAATAAAATTATTTCATACTTTTTAGAGCGTTTGAAGTCGGTTGTTTTTTTTACCAAAAATAAATTATTTCATACTTTTTAGGGGACGTTTTTGTCTTCTATGTTTGATTTCGATTTATTCAATAATAGTTGTAGGATGCCATTAATACTCCACTCCAGTTCATTTCGCTGATGACTCAATCACTTAATAGATTTCTAAACTGTACTACTGTATTTGCTGAACTCATTTTTTGGACAGGTTAGAACAGTCTCTTGTACAGCGAAGTCTCAGGTAAATGACAATATATATAGTACACATTATAATTTGTTATAGTCTCCACGTGTCCAGCTATTTATTACTTATGCGCTATGCATATGGCCACATGTTTGTAAACATCTCATTTTATAAGGGATTTTAAAAGCCTATACATGTGCTTTACAGATCAGTCCTATATGGGCCAAATACATTACTGGCAAATTCTCAGCTTAATAGGTTCGTAATTTTCACATTTGACGTGCATTCAAATCCATATTTACATTGTAAAACAATATTTAAATGTTCACAGCATTTCACTACTGTACTGTGAGCAAAAAAATTATTTAAACAGTTAGTTGTTCTATATAACATAGATAAGCCACCAGACATTTAAAGATTTTGAGGGTGTAAAATTGTCTGACACCGAGTATGTTCCAGTTCTTCAACATTGGCCGTTTAAGAGATATTAATGTATAGTCAATTTTTTTGTTAGCTCGAAACAGCTGATCTTGATCCTGCTCAATGCAAAATATTTTCAGGTGTATTTTTTTTATTTTGTGTCTTTCTACGCCAGTGGCATTTTTAACTGTATTTTAAGAACTGGAATAGATTGCCTCTGTGCTTAGCTCAATCTATTTATTAGTTTTTGCGCGTTTCTATCCTAAAGACACAAACAGATATATCAGACAAAGTTTACTATTTAATGTATTTACGCTTTTTTTGCTTTACAAACTCACGACCACAACATTGCAATTTTGGGAGAATACTCAAAACAATTTTTAAAGCAGATAAACTAAACATTAAAAACCTTATCCCTTCAGGACAGCCTTGGAACATTTCTGAAATTCTGATACGCGGCGGTCATATTATGAATTATCTCACGTGCACAATTACAATCTTCTATTGAATTGATTGAACCCTCGAATTTGGCGACAGATTTTCTCGGACAGTTTACTGTAGAGGTTTTTATTACAAGATAACCATGTGCTTGGCACCTGGAAAATGGAAAATGAGTTAATTTAAGTACATTTGCAAAACTGTCCAGGGGCTCACTCATAAGATCGATCTAGTCTCGAATTACGATGCTTGCACGTTAGCACTATAAGTTGTCCAATAAGATATATAAAAATAATGTTTCGCATGTTTCAACCTGTGAAACACGAACTCACAATGACCAATAACTTGCAAAGCCTGTTGGGGATTTTTTCAGTGGAAACTGCAAGAGCGCTCACATATGACAAGTCACAAAAATTCCTCTTTGTACGACGATGACATTATTTTTTATGGCCATTTAAAATTAACTGGTGTGCTATAGGAGCAATCTATGATGGGCTTAAGTTCTTTCACAAGATCCAAGTTTCCGATGTATTTCTGAGGTATTCCTAGGCCACACTAAAACGTTAAGATTTAGACTTGCTCTTCTTCATTCATGTTTTTTGGTTTACACTTTTTTTATTTAAGTAATAATAATCATAATGGAATTGACTGTGTTTGAATCTACATATAATTAATTCATAACCTAGAAGACAAACTGTTTTGACATTATATAGACATGAAGCAGCTGATCATTTGCTCTATAATTATAAATTTAATTTGAAGGATGTAACAGCTGTAATAAAATAAACCTGACTTATCCCTGTTCACCTTAGCTTTGTTTTGTAAACAACAAGTATTTGAAAATGTTGAATATTTGAGGTTTTTTGGACTTTTCTCCTAAATAAATATTTCAGTGAAACAAAATGTTATATATGGGACCTACGGGAAACCATTCCGGTTATTTTGGTTGTAGAATCACGTTGATTGGTAAAAGTATCGCAGAGAAATCGGTGAACATCCCTACTAGAAAAAAAAAAAAAAAAAAAACATCTCCCAAGACGAATTGAGAACCTCCTCCTTTTGTTGGTGGGGGAAGTCGGTTAAAAAAGGCAAATCAATTTTAATTATAATTTGTCTTTCGACGTTTCCATAACCTTTGAAGAAGTGGTGTTTCAAATGTTGGTTAATCCTTACTTTACTTAGCTCGGAACAATTTATTGACTTGGTAAACTCAAAGCTATATAAACTTGAGTCGTTTTGAACTTTGGTGCAACAATTAAGTTAGCCTATAGCTTAAGTAAGTATCACCTGTATTAAAGGGACATAGTTTGATTTACCTTTTATATCCACAGCAGTTATGTTTTTTGGTCCTCTAAAAACATGTTTACGTGAAGAATATTTATAAAACTACAAAGCTTGATCTTTAATATGAGGGTTTTTCATATTGTAATATTATGTAATGAACAATAAATATATATGATAATATCCCTTGATATTATCATATATTTATAACTAGCGAAGAACAGATAGTTTCAAGTTATTCGCTTAAATCGTAATTGTAATTTACTAAAACGCCAAAAGGATTTATTTTGTAATTAAAACATAGACATAGTTCACAGTACTCAAAAGAATTAAATGACACATGTGCATCTTTAATATTTAACTGTGGTTTGAAGAGAAAATAATGTTGTTCCAATCCTAAAAATATCCATAATAGCTATGAATCAATTGATTTTACCAAAATATTGGACATGAATCCTTGTATAACGGACATCAAAACATAAGCTGTAATATTACTAAACTGCATTAACTATTTCTTGACCTTCAATCTATTATATTTCAGTAAAAATAGTTAAATTAAAAATTTTGTATCTTTTTGAGGCCTAAGAATAAACTGTATACTTGGCGCTTATTACTGAAATTAATGCTAACATATTTATATACTGGAGGAATAATCGGGACAAAATAACATGTATAGAACATTTTTTTCACCCTTTTAATAAAAAATAGAAAGGTGTAAATATTACATCATTGTACAAATAACAAACAAGATAAAAATTTAAAATGTACACTTCTGTATCTTTTTTAATATATATTTATATAATATTATTTATTCCACATTTTCCTACATAAATACAGGACCATACAAAATTTTTCCTGGTAAGAAGCAACCTTCTACGTTGAATTCTTCCTTTGTGGTTTTTTATTCAAGTTAACCTTGAAAACACAACTATGTACACATTTGTTACAGTAAAGTTCGAAGCATCGATTTCATTCACACAATTTTGGATAAAAATACAAGTTAAAATTTTAACATATAAAAAATGTACAAATATTTAAGCAGCTTTTATGCACTTAGTGCAAAATAAGAAAATACACGATAGAATCAACTTAAAATTTGATTAATAAAATCGATCAAATGTATATTCATTTTACCAAACGTCTTGTTCGTGCTTGGACTTCTTTTTCTTGGAAATTTTATCTTCTTTCACGTAGTATTCCGTGTACTCGCCGCTGCTCGGTAACTCAGTGGTGTTTGGGTGTTCAGTGCTGGGCTCTGTAGAAACAGTGGTAGAAACTGTAGACGTGGTTGTGGTCTTGTGCTTCTTAGTTGTAGGTTCTTCCGTGGTGATAAATTCGGTTGTGGTCTTGTGCTTCTTAGTAGTAGGTTCTTCGGTTGTGGTCTTGTGCTTCTTAGTAGTTGGTTCTTCCGTTGTGGTCTTGTGCTTCTTAGTTGTAGGTTCTTCCGTGGTGGTGAATTCAGTTGTAGTTTTGTGCTTCTTGGACGTCGGTTCCTCGGTGGTGGGAGTGTCTGTCGGCCCGAACGTGCTTGTGCTACTCGGTTTTGCCGTGGTTGAGGATGTGGTGGGCTGTGTGGTTGAGGTGGTTGTAGACGTGGTGGTGGTTGTGGTTGTGGTGGGGGTGGTTGTAGGGGTCGGCGTGGTGGTCGGGGTTGTTGGCGTGACTGGAGTAGGCGGACATACGTGTTTCGCTGAAAAATATAAAAAATAATGTTATCTAAGTCCTATTTTTTCATAACAGTTGTACTGATGATAAAAAAATTAATAATGATTTGAAATTTTTTTAACTAATAGAATGTTCATGCTACGCTTCTGAGACGAAAAATAACGCTTTTTTCATGTATTTCCCTTTTGGCCTTTGGCTTCCACATTGTTCCCTACAGCTTCAACGATCCACTCTCAACGTGCGTTCGTGTGTAAGATGACAATTCTTACTTCTTAGTTCATATAAATTATTTTATAAACAGAAACAATATTTTAATGACTTTATTTATCTAAGTTTAATATAAACGTAATAAGAATTTTTCTATAATTTATTGGCTAAATAAAAAAATATGAAATAATTACTTTCAATTGCTGACTGAATCAACGGAATCCCTAAGCTTATTTAACCTTTTAAAAGAGCTACAAGTCAAAAGATGAGCCACAGTAGATGGTCCGTTGACGACGCACGGGTTGGGACGTTCAAGTTGGTTAACAAGCTCCAATGCGTGGAACTGAAATCACCTTCTCATGCCCTAAATTTCGTTAAGTTATGATTGCAATATTTACAAAAAACTCTGTACACTTTTATCATTAATTATTATTATTAAGTAGGCGTGAAAGTGTTTTCATTAATTTTTTTTAGGTTAGGCCATTAAATTTTTTAGCCATGTTTATTGCATTTATTGCAGTATTATTCACTATCAATTTGCCTAGGCAATATTGAGAGATATTCGAACAACTAAAGCTCATTTACAACTAGCAATAACCAGAGAAAGATAGCATTATCAATGATGATAATAATCAGTGTTATGAGACGTATAAGGGCTGCGTCAAGGAATCGAATATTACTCAACTGGCAGACCTAATATTATATTTAAACTGCTATCTAGTTAAGCTGTATATAATTTGTCTGGAAACTAAAAAAAAAAAAATAAACAATTTTACCATCCAGTTTTTTTAGATACCATAATGAAACCGGTTATAAAATATTACTTAGCAAAAACCTTTTAATCATTTATTCCTAGGGGAGTCATGCTTATATTATCTAATATAGACTCACAAATAAATTTATCTTGTAGAATCGTTATAAATTGTTTACTTAATTTGTTATTAAATAAACATGATATCAATTCGAATTGTTGTAATTACTTGATTAAGATTCCAGAAATATGTGATATTGAATGTTCATATAGTAAGACCCTAATAAAATAGTAGTTTTCATTACTAGGAGCGAAAGTGGCTCTTTTTGGTACGAGATCGTAATTTACAGGCGAGGCGCAGCCGAGCTTGGAAATGCGATCGAGTACCAAGGAGACACTTTTGCTCCGTGTGATGAACAACTATTTTCATCATTATGTATAAATAACCATTTAATCGTAAAAAATTAGATTACATAATTTTGAGGTTATCCAAAATAGTCATCGTCGTTTACACATCTGATAGTTGTTTACAAACACAAGTTAAGAAATCGTTCAACCTTTCAAACGTAACATAAACAAATTTTGACATTAGAGTACGGCAAAATTTACCATATGTTTTTTCGATACTCCTATTCGAAGTGATCCAAAAACGATCATTTTGCGTACGATTTTGAGAACTAAAAACGGCTGTTTTCGGGACAGTATGATGAAAACCCAGTTTTTGTAAGGAACATTTATGAAAAAAATCCCAGTTTGTACCGAAACAAAAAATCATAAGAAAAGAAAATTCATCAAGAAATGCATCATACATTATACATTGCTTAAAATGGCAACCTACCCAGGTAGGTATTTTGAGCCAAGTATGAATAACAGATGAGTAAAGGATGATTGTGGCGCGATCTTGTAGTCTTGCTACTGACTAAGGCCGACATGTTCCTTAGACAGGACGGTTAATTAACAGCCCAACAGCCAATGTCAACTAAGGGACCTACAGTTTAACCTATAGAAGTGAAGAAAATAATCCGTTTACCGTAGTATATTGTTGAGAAGAGGAGACCGAAGGCGACCAAGGACACTGCACCGACGGCGAACAGCAGGGTCCGCTCTCTGGGGTGGCTCATAGTGGTGGCAAACCTGGCAGGGGAATGATATAGACTGAATATTGTACAGGTCACTCGATAAAATGTCACAAAAAATACCAAGCACTTTATTTATCGAGTTTTCAAATAGTCCGAATTTTAGGTAATTTTTTTGCCGAGGCGGTAGCTTAGAGGTAATAAAGTGCTTGCATTGAGTTTCAAACGTCTCTGGTTCATTCCCAGCGGCCCCCGGCGGGCGACTCCTGATCCAAACATGAGCGGTCAGCTCTGGCTGGCCTATGTGACTATTGCCGCTACGGTACCTCGCTGTCTTTAGATCGCCCCACAGGCTTATTGGCCCATGACGACGGGCAGTTGAAGTTAAAAAAAATGAAATGATTGAAATTATTCGTTTATATTTTGTTATGTTACCAGTTAAGGTTTTTAACTTAGTTGCAAAGTGTTTTATGATACTATTGTTTTTAGTATTACTATGGCAAAACAATTTACTTTCAAAAGGTCAAGGTAATATGCCAATAACCTGGGAAGGCTTATAGCCTCGTCTCGTGTAAAGGATCATATACATGGCCTTTATTATGAATTGATAAATAATATTTGACTTTTGGATCATTCGATGGTTCAACGTAATAAATAATAAACTCATATGGTCCGGAAAGACTGCTTAGGTCATCCTATTTTTGAATCACCAATGATATTTTACTGTAAATTGTTAAATTTTTAACAACAACTGATTAACTTTGAAAAATATGATTTTAATATTTACATACAGTTTCTTCCCACAACCACTTCATTAAACAAAAAAAGTGTAGTAAAAATGCTTAACAGTTTTTAAACTGTTCAATACGTATATAATGAAGTTGAGTGCGTTCGTATGGTTCAAAACAAAAACATGTGGTAATAAAAAATAAAAACAGGTGATTCACTTTGAGGTAAAAACATTTTGCCACATACCATTGCCAAAAGCAGCTGTTTTGTTTTTCAGTTTTGGGAAATAAATTGTTTAATGGTATGGCAGTAATTTATTTTATTCCACACTACGAAATAATCACCTGTTTTACAAACGTCATTTGGTGGCCGAAACTAACTCTTTCCCACAAGAGGGCAAAAAAATCGGCCCTAGGGCCTAAAGTCAGCCGGTCATTTATTTGTTTGAAACAACGTAAGAACATCAAATAATTACACGGCATTCAATAGGTTCCAAAAACAGGATAGTTGCGACTATATGATTTTCATATCTGTGTTTGCTTAAACCATGACAAAGAAGTTTTATCATAGCTCATAACCTTATGGCTTTGTTTTCAAGTTTGTCGAACGACTAATCGGATTTTAATGTTATATAGGATGTATATCACTGTGCAGTGAGGTTAAAAATAGCGTTCTCGGCCAAAAAGGTTTTGCATCTCTTGAATTTGCCTCGAATTTTAACCACGAGGCCTTATTTTTCTAGTTGCGAAATTTTCTATTTCAATTTACATTATATAAGGAAATCACCGCTCCGCTACACCTCTTACAATCACGCCGTGACCGGAAAATGTTTTCCTTCAAAAGGTCGGCTAGGCAAACGGGAAATAAACTTATAAACTAGTGGTGGTGAAAAGGGAGTGAGGGGAGTGGTGGAAGGGGAGGGAGGTTATAATGCAGCCAATTATTCTATACACCAACTTCTCAGTTCTCATGATAAGTGCTTATCAGTTCTGAAATAGTGGGGGAACCCCTCTCTTTAGTCCCCGGAAGACATCTAGACCATCTGATAATGTTCTTCCAGCCTATAAAAAAGTAAATATCTTGTACCACTCTTTGATTCTTAATGACGGTGAGATTATGACGAAAAAATAAAGTTTTCATGACGTAATGACAACCAAAATTTGTAGCATTTTTACCTTATGTATTGTCATTTACGTAAGTTACATGAACTGTCTTCCATAGTTCATATTGAAATGTTTGTATTTATTTGTTACTGTTAATTTTTGAATCAACTTATACTTTGTCGCTAAGATAAGGCCAATTCAGTTGGTAAATCATATACCTTTAAATTGAAGTTCCTGTTTAGTCGTTTGAAGTGCCATCAAAGTATGAAAAATTTGCTGAGAACAAGTGATAGGATAAACTTACTCATTTACTTTACTATTTTTTTATCATACAGGGTTGGGCAAAAGTCTGGAATATATCAAATAACTTTTATATTATGTTGCAGAAAGTGATGAAACTTAATAGTTGTGTATCTAGTACAAATAGGAATATTTTGGCGTATTTTCTCAGTTTTTCGCACGATAAGGGGACGGCCCACGCTGGAAGCCTTCAAATTCTTAAATGTAAGCACACCTCGAGTTATGCCTCAATTTAAAGGCCTTAATTAGTAGATCACAACAGCGCAAACCGGACCTCGAAAGGTTGATCCAATCAGAAGTTACAGCTCCTCAAAGATTTTAATGTTGGCCATTAAACTCAATAGTAAAATCAGGGGGAAAAGTCTAATTACTAATAAAGCAATCGGAACGATGTAGTTTAGTTTTAGATACATGTATTTCTCATTAATAAAGATAATTTGACGTATTAAAAAAAATTTACTCATGACCAGGGGACGACCTGTGATGGAAGTCCGAAAATTCTTAAGGGTAAGCATACCTCAAGTTATGACTCATTTTAAAGGTCTTGATTAGTAGATCGTAACAGCGCAAACCGCGCCTCAAAAGGTTGATCCAATCGGACGTTGCAGCTTGATAAAGATATTAGTCTTGAATTTAGCCTCAAGTGTAATGACCAACATAAAAATATTTGAGGAGCTGTAACTTCTGATTGAATCGACCTTTTTAAGCACGGTTTGCGCCGTTGTGATCTATCAATTAAGACCTTTAAAATGAGGTATAACTCGAGGAATGCTTACGTTTAAGAATTTCGAGACTTCCAGCGTGGGCCGTCCCCTCATCGTACGAAAAACTAAGAAAATACGCCAAAATATTCCTATCTGTACTAGATACACAACTGTAAAATTTAATCACTTTCTGCAAAATAATATAAAAGTTATTTGACATATTCCAAACTTTTGCCCAACCCTGTATTTAAAATAGAGAAAAATTCTTCTAATTTTGTTAATTTAGTGAAATTGCATCCAGAAAAAGAAATAAACAAGATTTATGGTATTTTTAAATCTCATCTCCCATTTAATAATTTGTCAGGTTAATAATTTGTTTCAGGTTTGTGGGAACGCCACGTTTCCAAGATTGTACAGGTAAATGTGAATAAACCAGTGATTTTAAAATGATATTCAAAATGATGTTTTATATAGACGAGATTTAGAGTGTTGTCAGTGCAAGACGTGCAACGAAACCACCAATCAAACCTAAGCCGCCCAAATAACGAGTACGGAAAATGCATTTTGAAATTACCAAACTGTTTAAATCCATCTCCTTTGATTTTATGTGATGTAAAAATAAAAAATGCTCTATTTATGGAATTGACGAAATTTCTATGCTAATAAAATAAACTTGAGATATTACAATTAAATTATCATTGGAAAATATTAAGGTAGCTAAACAACCGATGACTATTTTTTCAACTCGTGCAAATTTTAGGACTTTAGAGCATAGTGTACTTCATAGAGGAATTTGATGTAAACTGAAGCGCTAAGATTTTTTTCATGGAAGAACGCACACATTCCATCCACTTTCACTTCATTTACCACTCACTTCTGTTTGACTGGGCACTACAGTATTTCCATACACAATCAATCCCATTTCGTTGTTAAAAAACATTTTTATTTCATTCAAAAGCTTGAATTAAATTACAGTAAAGACTTTATAACATCAATACCTTTTGAAAAAGCGTATTAACGATAGCTAAACATTAAAAATGTTTTACTAATGCTTATCGTTCCACTCTCATATTTAATAATTTGACAAAACTACATATTATATTATATTTCTAAATCACTTGAACGACATATCCACCCATGTCCACCCATAGTATGCTGAAAAATTAAAGTAAATTGTAGTAGTTCAGTTCTCTTTCATTTGAAAGTAATTAAGAAAGATTAGCTGTGAAAGGGGAAGCAAGACATATAAATATTTTTCAAAGAGGGCTATAATTTGTATAGAAGTAATTTCCAGTTCTTAAAGGGATAGGCCTATGCCTCCAAAGGAGCCAAGGGGTAGGCTGTTTTTGCAAAAATTTTGAAATTTTTAAAAAGTGACATTTTTTATTTCAAATTTAGTTCTGAACATGTATCCAAAGTTTCATTGGATTTGGAAAATTATTTCAGATATTTTTGCAATAAAATTTAAAACATTGCGCTCAGCGATTTCAAGTGATTTTAGTGTGTGTGTGTGGAGTGTAGTGAAAACTTTAAACGGCGTTTTCTCAAAACCATGTTTTTCATCGACTGCATTTACGTAAGTTTAAATAACTTTGTAACTACGGTACTTATTATTTTATAATGAAATTTCAACCAGATGTTCTTGATAGAATTTAGAAGATTTGTGTGTATAGAGAACATTCTACAATTAAGTTTTCTTATAAATTTCATCGGTTTTACATTGAAAATCTGTGTTTTTCGTGTTATTTTTCATCATATTATAAAATAGACTACTAACAATGCATTTTTAGTGTTACCATATTTTCAATACACAAAAATATTAATTGTTATGTGGGGAAGTAAAATATATTTACTTTTTACCGTTATGTTGATAAACAAAAAAGGTATTGAAAATTGAAAATATTAAAATATATTATTAAAATTTTCAAAATTAACTTAAAGTCACCCAAAATATATTTAGATAACATATTTTTATATCAATCCTCTAATTTGGTCGAGTATAATCAGAATAAACCCTCAAAAGCCATTAAAAATTAAAAATTAAAAAGCCTTAAAAGGAGGCGTATCCCCTTAAATAAAACGGAGATGAATAGTTTTGTATTTTGCAAAAAAATAGTATACTCACCACCCCCTGGGCTGCCCGTCGTCCAACGACACGTACTGGTTACTGGCCTCTGGCCTGGAAAACATTTGTTGTAGGTACTGTAACTAAAAATATCATACTTATGTTGTCACATCAAGCCTTTATAATTACAGGGTATACAGACATTAATTGATGTTTGATTTAAATTTTTGTGGACATTTATCAGTAGAAACTAATGGTGGACAGAACAGGAACATAAAACACAATAACATACCATGTGGAGCTAGAAGGAAAAAAGCTAAGACATAGCAACAAAAATACTTATCCTGAAAACAATACAAGCATTAGTATTTTTTACTGCTTTTACAGTTGTCTGTTACAGTTGTGTGTTCGGTATGCTGTCGGTGTAGGTCCTCGTGTCTGCGTGATACAAACACAAATCTTGCTATGGCCAACGTTCCTTTCGAACTGAAGACGGGGTCAGTTTCAACATCCCGAAACGTCGTGAGAAATGTCTACAAAAACAAAATCAAGATGGAAACTAAAATTTATCAAGATATTCGATATATTTTTAAAATACCAATCTGAATTGCGACAAACCAAACTGATTTGGATATATCTATGGAGCTACCATAAAGAAATAACTGTACTTGGTACAAATCCTAATGGTAGAACTTAAGTTTAGGGGAAAAGAAAATTAAAGACTTACAAATACCCGCTGCCTAGGAATTAGTGTAGGACAATATTTGTTACTTTAGAAGAAATTGAGGATTTCATAGTTACGTCTGCCTAGGCATAGGAGAGTTATTCCTTTGAAGAAAGGGTTTCAAAACGTCATAAAACAGCGACCTAGTATCATTTCCATTTTTTAAGAAAGAACTGAACTGGATTTATATTTATTCGACTACAATCATTGTAAGACAACAATCCTAATATTTTTTTAAATTTCGTTTTTGAAAACACCTCGAATCTTCTTCCGTTTTGTCTGGCACGAGTAAAAATATGCTCCAGGCTTAAAAAAGATTCAATACTTCTTTAACATATTGATATTTTGGATAATCGTTCAAAACGATCGATTCAAAATCATTCATGTCATTACCGAGCTTTTTAACGGTTTATAAATGCTACAAACTGAGTTGATAAGGTTGAACATTGTGAGAGAATAATGAGAAAACGACAGCGCCGTAAACATCGCCATAAACTAGTTAATATGCAGCGAAACCCCATTTTGTCTTACATAAAGCGGCCCTTAAATGGAGTGTTTGGTCTTTCAGAGAATTAAATAATGTTCAAGGGCTACAACTCATTACAATGTGCTCGACAGACGTTAACTACGACGCAATTACATTCTCTAATTAAAACATTACTCTTTCATTAGAATGTAAATTGAATTCCAGCGCCCGACTTATAAGATACGTCTAGGGACCTGCGCCACTTCCCTGAGCACGGGACGATCATCGCCTGCTTTTATGGGATGGAGAATTCGTTATGTAAATGTGTAGAATAACTACAAAAGACGTAGATTGCACTGTCATCAAAGTGTTTGGAACGTGGCCTCTAAAACGCGTTAATCACAAAAAATGTAAAGTTTTTGTAGTACAAAAATACCTCTTTGATTACTTTTTCTGGCACATCAACTTTTTCAGCTAGTTGTGAATATTACAGATATTTTTGCCGTTGCGAGTTTATCAACTTAGCCACACGTAAATCACGTAATATCATATTTTACGTTGAAATACCTTGTGGTTTAAATTGATGAGAAAACCTTTTACTATTGGTAACAATTAAAATGCCCTGCTTATTAAATGGGTAGCTTTGGAGTGCAATAATAACAACTTCAATTACTAATATTAATATAATTAATATAATTAATTTAATATTGTAGCAACAATTAAAAAATAACAAAAAAGACAATATCATAAATCTATTTGATCTCTTTATCCACCTATTTCGACGGTTTCCCAATTTAGAAAAATCATACATACAAATAAAAACATATTTTATAATGAAACAGTATTGAGTTTTTCGCAGTTTCATATATGCTACCATAATAATTTCATGCATAAACAGTCAATAAAATAACATTACAACTAGAACAACCAAATAAATACATGAAACAAATTCGTTAACAGTATGGCAAAATGTACGAGACTCTTTAGCAAAATTATGATTTAAATATTTTGCTAACAAACTGTAAGGTTTATTAGTCGCTCGTAGGAATTATTTATACAAATTCAAATTTAATTCTAAACACTCTAATTTCCGTGAGTGTAACGTGACTTTTTAAGAGTTAAATACGAGTTTCCGTGTAGTTTAGTGAGAATCGATATCCACAAACACAAAAACATGCAAAAAAATTCTTCACAATTTAAATTTTGCTTTGGAAATGATAGTTCTTGTCGAAAACTTCCACTTATCAACTCGTATCTTGTGTTAGAGGCCAATGACCTATGACATCGCAGTCCCTTAAACTAGCAAGAGCAATTTAATTACTCTTGCGTGGGACATTTACAAGCACAAAAGAACAGTCTAGGCACAGATGAAGTACCCATCTTTTTGGAACACAATTTTGACTTTGCAGCGTTGTTTTGACTAGTTAGGAGGTGAACATAACTGAAGTCCCCGTCCGTAACCCTAGCTTGAGCGACGGGGGGAAGGAGGTCTCAAGGTACCAATTTTGGTTTTTCCTAAATAACTTGAAAACTATCAACTTATAGTAAGGGGTGCTGTAACGCACAAAAAGGGTATCGAAACCACATATTTGTAATAATTCCTTGAAAAATAACTGTTTTATAAGCTCACCAAGATCTTTAAATTGGACAAATTTTTATGATCGAGGTGTCAAATTACTAGTAGTTTTGTCAATATTTCATGAATTTTGTTCATTTTCCTTTAGATGAAAAAGCGTTGCCCCACTGGGCATGTATGTTACAAACAAATTTACATATATTTCTTTGGAAGGTATATTCATTTGTTAAAAGAATTATTGCTATCCTTGTAAATGGTTGAACGAAAATAATCATATTATATACTTTTCTTACAGGAAATTCGATTTCTTTAATTTTCCAATTTAATAGGGAACACTGAAAGTTGATAGTTTTAAAAATATTTAAGAACAACCAAAAATGCTACATCACTCCCCCCGCTCAAGGGCTACGGACGGGGACTTTTGATATGTTCACCTCCTAACTAGTCCAAACAAAGCTTTAAATAAAAAAAATGCTGTTTCATGCGTTTTTGTCTAATCCTTTTTTGAGCACTCGTTGCCTTGACTAGAAGCTTGAATGAAATTTGGAGCAAACAGCAAAATCATGTTTTAACGAGTATAGTAGTGAGGTAATCTAGTAAAGGCTTTCTGTACAGTTTGGCTATGTAATTTAAAATGTTATTCAAGGGACAAAGAATTAATACCAACTATCTGAACTTATATTTTATAATACTGTAACATCAATAGTATTCTTAAATATAAACCAAATCGTCAAATAAGGATTGAAATTACAACAGTATTAATAGTTAGATTAATATTATGACAAAACCTTGGTTTGACCGCCAACCAGTATAATAATAATAATAGGCTCTTGTCGTAATAATATGATATAATGGGCTTACAGCCTTTAAAATCTCATTACTCATCCCTTGGTAAAATCTCTTGTATTTTTTTTAGCTAAGAATTGAATACAGAATTATTAATATTGTAATGAATAAATTGAATGTGATACTGCACTGAACTAAAAACTAAATAAATAAAATACTTGTCCTTTCTTATTTACTTTTATGATATAGATATGTGTTGAGCGTTTAGAATTTATGATGAATAAAGGCTTGAGTGATTTTTATTAATGTTTCAGTAAATGTTACTTAAAATCAAAACTTGAAGCAAATCCACTAAAATACAGTACTTCATCGAAAACTCTTACAATTTTACATGAATTAAACAATAAGTAATTGAAAAAATCTACAAGTTAACTATTATCTAAAGTGGATCTTAAGCCTTCCTATGTTTGAAGCTGATTTCATACGCACTATCGGTTGAGACAAGATTATCTTTCATACGGGCCAAGTTCAAGATTATCAACGAAAAAGTTGGATGATTAATCATAGACTAAGACCTACGTTTTAAATAGGTCCGTGATTTATGGATTGTACTATGTTATCATTATTTACAGTTGTTCATGGAAACAACCCAAATATTGTGAAACTATTTTGATTGACCGAACGTCTCAAGTCTTTATTCATTGTTAAAAAGCGTAACTATAAAAAATGAAATAATATAATTCAACTAATACTTAGTTTTAAACTAAATGAAATTTCGTATGTTTGTTACATTTTCTTGTGAAATTGTGACATACAAATAGTGTATGGTTGATCCAAGAAAAAATTAGATATGCTCATTGCAGAGACACTTAAAGAGCTACTTTAAAGAAGTGTAAATTTCCATACTTATGGTATTTTAGTTTTCATATAGAATTTGTTTACGATACATAAACAAAATAAAGCTCAAACTGGCGTTAAGTGAAGTAATAAATTGCTTTTCTAAAAATCCCTAAATTCTGTTAAACCTATTTAAATTATTAAAATTTTAAGCATAATGAGATAATAAAAATCCGTAGATAAATCAATAAAACTTTTTTAAATTAAGTATTCTAAAGCTTTTCGGAAAGAGCACGTGCCCGGATGGCATGTGCAAAACTTTGTATGTGCCTGCATGAACACGAGTACCGAGCGTCATGAAAACTCATGCATATGCCAATCGATCTTTGTACAATATGGCTGTTTGTCGCGAATTAATATTCTTAATTTAACTCACTTCAGTCTCTTACAAATGACAGACCGTATAAATATTAAAGCCACAATATATTGCACAATTAATTGGTGACTTGAATCGTATTTTAATGGTGCCCATCTTAAGGTGATGTCTAGAGATTTATCGTTTTTTAACAAATCATTGGAAATATTGTTTAAAGCAACTAGTTAGCCCTACTTATTTTTAGATTATTCCCCTAAATTCTTCAGCTACATTCATATCGATCTACTGAAAGAACACAAATCCAAAAAGTTACTTCCAAGTAAGTAATAATTACAAACTCTGAATTATAAATTACAAGTCCCTGTCAAATAAAATCAGATGTCAATGGTCTTCTTTACAAACACTTTTTTAAGTTAATTACATAAAATATTGCAGAAACAAGACTTACATGTAGGATATGTCGGGTGGTGGAGTGCGGCGAAGTGGCCTGTACGGGGAGCGAGAGTGGACTGGGCGCATGGCGGGCAGTGAGTGATATCAGAGGTCACTGATAAGGCCGCTGGTCACTGATAACAGGGTCAGCGGGCACCGGCTGCCGACCTGCAGAGCCGGCTGGGCGTTCAGGGGCCTGGAGGTTTGAACATTTATATCCTGTTTAGCTTGTATTTGTGCAAAATTTCTGGAGTAATGATCAGTACAAGTAAAAATTGTCATCATGAAAAACTAATGAATTTTAAAAAAACCAGAGTACTGTTTGTGTCTTAAACTTAAATTAAAGAATTAGTTTTGATTATAGCGAAAACTTGGCTAAAATATTTATTCATGCCAAGTAACCAAATTCTCAATTAAGCTCCCGTGACTAAATTCTTTATATCTAACGTTGGTTTATCTCGTCAAAATACCTCTTTATAATAGTAATTTAAAGTATATTACTATTATAAAGAGGTAATTGTACTTAATTTTGACTGATTAAACTCTTAAAGTACTTGCAACATGGTATTGTGAATATTCAAAAATCTGTGAGTAGTATAGGCATCAGCGTTGCATAATTGTTCACTAAGCGTGTGTTACACCTTAAATAACGTGGAATATTTATGGAGAGCCAAACTAATCTTTTCAAACTAGCTGAGATATGATTAATAATTAATTATTATAATTTCCTTCCAAATCATATACTAGTGATTTAACGCGTAGTCTTCGTTAAATAGAAATAGAAGGTCAAAAGAGGGGTAAGGGACTAAAAGCCTCAAATTGTAATAGGGGAAATTATATATTAAAATAATTCTTCTATTTATTAATAAACGAAATGCCTTCCTAGTAGACTGACTTTTAGAGCCTCCATATGGTAATATCTAGCATTTTTGATTTAAATATCAGAATCACATGTTTTATGTGAACAAAGTAGACGTTTTTATGTCCCAATAAATTTTAAATTGGAGATGTTTTACGTTTTTTTCTAATTTCCTAGTAAACTTCAAGAATTTCAGTATTTTTCTGAGTCCCTTATGGATTTTTAAACCATTAATTTGAGCCCTCTCCTTTCATTTGCAACTTGCCAATTGCCCACAATTTCTAAGCAAAAATTTCATTCTCGTAAGTCTAATTATAAATGAGAAGATTCCCCCTCAACTACCACTTACAAATAATCTGCTGAATCATTCAAATCCTGTATCAGATGCCAGGTTTCATTAACATATAGCTGTGTTTATTTTTATTGCGTTTAACCTGCGAAGACGAAAATGTGGCGAGAATTTTAGCAAGGGATGAAACCGCCAAAATGTAATAAAGTAGGGGAATTGAGGATACAGTATGTTGTTATTCAACCACCAATTTTTATTAAACAAATAATAGTATTTTTCTTCTTCTTCAGGCGTTTAACAAGGTTATAAAACAGTAACAAAAAATCATAAATTGATTATGAAAAATATTTCAGTTGCGCGAATTAAGAATTGTAAAAATTGGCTAGATAAATATCACAAAGATTTGTGACATAACCATGTTAGAAAACGTAATACATTGTAGGTACCAATTGAATCATGCCGTTCGCCTACTCCGACAGGCGCTGAAGTGACGTGCGGCAAATGGAGCAAACACATCTGTCATGTCTGGGTGATGCCGAATTGACATGAAACTGAACATTTTATCGAGACATTTACACTTAAACGATTTAACCATCTTAAAACTATTTCTACTAAACCTAATGAAAGTAACTGATTTATTTTATTCAATGGCTTGCCTTAAAAATGTTATATTTGGTTCATGAAAATTGAATTCGTTAGAATGCATCTGATTACATTAACTTGATGTGTTACTACACAAAATGTACCTCGACATTGTTTTACTGTGTCTGATGTGTGTTTTACTGTGTACTGATTTTTTACTGGGACGAAGGGAAAATAATTCTAAGACTAATAACCTGATATAATTTAAAATCTTTAGACTCGTTCCTCTGACAAAACCAAGGTAAAATATACTTTTTAGAGATTAATTTTAAATTGAATTTCATGTTAAACTCAGAAAATAATGTAGCCACAGGGTTGTAGGGTGCGGTTGCTTTAGCATTGCTTGGTCGAATTTGTATTCTTTTTTTGCATATTTAAAGAAATGAAGATGTTTTTTTACTCGATTAATCATGATAAATTTTCCTAAAGCCGTTGTTTGGTCAACAATTAACGATTATACTATTTTAGAGTAACTTAAAACTGAAGCAGCTAATGTTTCATTTTATAAAATATTTCCGAGTCCCAAAATACATTATAGTAACAAATTTAAACAGGATTTTTATGAGTGAAAGGAGTTTCAAAGGAGTGGCAAAAAAAACATAAAAAAACATAACAACACAAACAATTTTCCAGTCACTACTCCGAGAAAATTCATGACCATTTCTTTCATAGCTTTTAAACAACTGTTGAATATTATTGAACGTGCAACGTTCACATTAACATCAACAATCACATGACAAACAAATACAGCTGGTCCGGTGATAATCTTATTTACTCAGGTATGTAAATGTAAACATTTTCCAGTGAAATGCCGTATGCAAAGTATGCGGGGATACAAGCCACTCCGCGCCAACAGAAGGTTCTTTAAATGGCTCGAGTCTGCGCCCAATTTGCATGGAAAATAAAGCGAATACCCTTACACCTTTCGTCGAGAATTCGGAGGTATTTTGAATATATTTAAATGTGATGGATGTAGTACAAATAATAAACATTATTCCGATTTGGAGTGCAGTATAAGTATTATTTATTTTTATGATTTGTTTCACAAACCTTGAGTTTTGGTATAAAACAGATCAGTCAAAAGTCACTATGGTTAGTAAAGTGTACTTTGTTTTATATTTGTGTCAACAGTGGGGAAAATATTTTTGCCGGTGAGCCAATCATTTTAAACTTTATTTTACGATATAACCGGCGAAGTTTTTAACATTTACGTGAAGAATTAACATTTTAATTTTATATGACTTGATCAATAATTATTGATGTATTGCTTATTTGAACAGGAAGGGAAAACCTTGTGAATATTATTGACATTAAGTTAACTTTCTCCCTTAAGGAAATTGTCAACCCTTGGGAGACAATCTTAATTTTTTCCCCAATACACAAAGACCTATCATAGCACTGCGTAAAAAAAGGGCTATTCAACGTCAGCCGTAAATATGGAAAAAGGGGTTTTCAGCCTAGGTTGAGAAGGATCTTTCATATATTTTCATGAGTTTAAAATAAGTAATGATTCTTGCATGCCTATCTTACTAGCATTACAACAAATGAAGCAGAGGACGCCATCTTGTCTAGGTAGAGAAACATAAAACGGCGTTTAGAACCGCGTATTAATCTGTCGGTGCTCACGTTTCACATACTCGTAGTTAATGTCATTTATAGTATTGAGGCAAAAAGTTTAAATTTTGCGTGTGAGGAGTCCTTTAATTTTGAAAAATAATAGTATCATTTATATTTCAAATATTTTTTTCTACTTTAGAAAATGAAAAATTAAAAAGTTATTATTAAACATTAAAATATGACATGAAAAAAGCGATCGGCTACTACTTTTTGATTTTCAGTCCAGTATTAAGGAAAAGTGGAGTTTGTACTAAGAAGTTAATTTTTATAATAATATTAAAAAAATAGCTGCTTAATTTATTTGATAACTTGGTTTTGTGAGAGAGTTTATCCGTGCGGCGCGCGACGCCTGCATAAAAACAAAGTCAATTCTAAACTGCTCTTTACAAAAATATAGTCGACTACAAAAATACATGATGTATGATGTGTAGCTACGGATTGATTTGATATAACTTTAAAGTTTTTTTACTTACGTCATCAATCCAAATTTGTATTTGTACAAATACAAAAAATACAAATAAGGTACCAAATTAAAGGTCTGAACCTCAAAATTACCAAGGTGCCAATTAATTACAAATGGTTTAGAAGCAGTTTACACATCATAGGAACGTTATAGGTGCATTCCGTAGCGGCAGCTTCTCTCAAAAAATGTCAGAATAAGCCTCTAAGTTATCTGTGTTTACGATGTTAAGACCGATGTAAAATATTGATACTATAGCAGTTCCGAGTTTCATACCTTTAATTTGATACCATTTTTGAAATTTCTTAAGTAGTTTGTTTTTTCCTCTAGAATATTTTCATCAGAAGTCAACCTTCTGATCGGTAAGTGATATTTGAAATCATATGTTATCGTTAATATTTTGTGTAAATAAAATCAATCGTTTTTGTGATTGTACTGTGGATATGTTACTGAGCACCGTTAAGTTGAAAAATATCATTTTATTCAATTCATATTATCAGTTGATTACAGGTTGATGAGAACTTTTCGTTCATTAAATCTCAAGATTCAATCGTTAAATTTAAAGTGTTATATTATTTCGTGCATAGATTGAAAATCACTTATCGTCAATCGCCTTACACGTTAACTCGACCAAGGCCCGGAAACAACCAGTTTCCTCCCTAGTGATGTAATATACCTCTAGATAAAGATGGCAAAATTTCCCAACATATCGATACATCGGGTTTTCGATGTATCGAAAGAAAAGTATCGATATCTGAAAATACCGGTCATAAAATATCGATATATCTGATAAATCGAAACCCGATATATCGAGGTGTTCTTACAAGAAAAAAGATACCATTTTCAAGCTTATAACATCGAAATGACAGTAACTATGCTGTTATAAATCATGAAAATTAAATAGTTAGTGGTTTTACTGGTCAATTTCAGTATGACGGAAAGAATTATTCTGCATTATACAATGGTTTTCAGAGTCAAGTTAAAAAATAAAAATACCTTAACAAATCCGTATTGAAAATATACTCTAGGGCTATCGTAAACAATTATAGATGAACTGTATAGGCCAAGTTTGTGTTTAGAGTGTAGTTGGGGGGGGGGGGGGGGGGGGCAGAATCAGTGATGCCGACCAACTATGTTTACAATACAGCGGAAGGTATGAGAGATGGGGATGGGATGAGTTTATTTCCTTTACTTTATTTAGAGGAACTGTGTCTTACGCTAACATTCTCAGCATTTGGTATTTCCCTATGGATATTTCCATACGTTCGAAATATTTACTTAAACTTGAGAATTACGAATATTAAAAACTATTAAGCTTAGCATTTGAATAGAAAAATATCATTTTGATATTTTTGTCAGATTTTGTTGTTATAAAAATGCCGATGTATCGGAGGATAAAAATCTATTTTTCCGATTATATCGGAACCAAAATATCGATGCCAATATATCGATATATCAAGTGCAAAGTATCGATTGTTACAATATATCGATATATCGTTGCCAACCCTACCACTAGAGGTTTGCTCAGTGGCATTAGCGTGGAGCGACAGTTTGCTCGCGCTTGCTCGGGGAGTGCTCTCCGAGCCGGTGTTCATCTCTCTTAAGACAAGTGTTGTTTATTTTTCATTACCTAAGTAACCACCTGGGAAATTTAAAACAACTCATATATTTTCATGAGTTAAAAGATTGCTACCTGCTCTTGCTAAGATAGTTTTTAACGAAAAATAAATAAATAAAATCTTGGTGTTTTATCATGGCAGTTTTCATTAAAATGCTTTCTCTGCGGCAATATTTTAGAAAACAATTTTACTAGAATGTTCATAATACCGATAATTATGTTTATAAAATCGATATAATATTCATAGATTTTTTTACTATGCTGGATGATAAGAATAGACTGGGCTGTAGTAAAATAATTCCCGGTTTTTTATTTAATCTGCCAAAAGACGGTTGTTGGTTCTTAAATAGGCCTATCCTTGACTAAGAATTTACAAAGATTTAGTTATCTGTGAATCTCTTTGTTTTTCTATATCGTAAAAACCGCAGTTTTAATTAAGTAATGTCCATAGTAAAACACCAATAAATAATACTTGCGTCGGTACAAAGAATCGATAAATGAATATTATATTAAAAATTCTCTTATTTCCTTGTAATTGAATACAGTAGTGATAAATACATTCCCTCATAGTGCTAAATATTAGAAAAAAAACTTCAGTCCTTAGTGGAATGCGGTTCTCTGCAATATTAATAATAGTTACGGCATCGCTTTAGGAAGTAAGTCATTGATTTAGTTTAGAAAAAAATAGAATAATTTAAAATAAACAGTTGATACGGAAAAACTATATTTCGAATTTTTAATCAGAGGCCTAAATATGATTACAGCAATATCGAAGTTGCTCAGTATTGAAAAATATTTAATACTTTAGATAGGCTAATATCAATAAATCATATTTACAAATCCTACCGATCTTCGGAAAAATAAATATTGTTTTACAGTACGTACACTTGCGATGTTTTGTTTGGTGGCGGGTTGGAGAGGGGGGGGGGGGGTCAACGGGGAATCCCTAGAGCCTATGATAAGCAGGACTTGCCCGAGCTGTATCTGAAATACCGTCTTTATACGTGAAAAATGTTTGTCCTAGAAACACCAACATCACTTTGGCATATTTAAGACGATGATGGAATTTATTTATTGTAGAAAAAAGGCTGGTCAAACCGGTTTCACCCGCTTAAGAACATCCTTGGATTTAGGATTTAATCTGTCACTAGATAACACGTAGCTCGAAATCGAGCAAAAATCATATGGTAATAGAATGAAGAATTATCAGCCTACTTATATACTTTTAAATTTTAATCAAAGGGCTAACTTCATTAACAAAATTATGGCTTAACTACTGAAACTTTTAAAGTTAATTTGATCTACCGCAGGAGTTTCTGGTAAACTTAAAGGATTTTTGAGGGAAAATCTTCATTTTCCCGTGTCCTCTTTTTTCTGAAATGTATATTTTAACACCGGCAAAAGATCACGCTCTGCTTACAGCGACATGTAGCTGACCGAGAGCAAACACTGGCGCCATGAGCAATGACTTCCTTTGTTTAGGGATTGCCGCTACATCTTATTGATAATTATCGCCAAAACAGATATTGTAGGGAACGGCTGTCTTTATAGGCAACATTTCCTTTGTGGCAAAAACGCATAAATGACGCACTACTCTACCGGTCTTTTCATTCTTGAAATGCAACCCACCGCAATGAAAACATTTTTATAGTTCATTGGTCTGGGGTTGGAAGGAGCATGAAATGTTACATCGGGAGGGCGATGCCAGGTGGTTCTTTCCTACTCCTCCGACCGCTCAACGTTCGTCTTCTTCTTATCGGTGGCATTATAAATGCACCAACTTAAACACACATTAAAACACTTAACTTAATACATCACTTTAAAAACACTAAACTACATTGTAAAAATGGTAACTGCAATGTTTAACAACTTTAAAAACTTCATAACATAACCTAAATTACATAATAAATCTTTTAAAAAAGAAAACTGTTGAAAACAAAGCCAAACCAGCTGTAAAAATAAAAACTGCTCTTTTCGAAAAATTAATTAGGCTATAATTGATTGCTGCAATCTGTGGTTTACCTGTAGAACTATTTCACAGCTTGGCCATATGTTCAGTTTGTAAACAAAGTAAACTGAGCTTGATCAAATATCGATGAATAGCGCCACTGTTCCGAAACTTCAGCCCTTTACTGTACTTAAGTGACGCCCTTTTTAAAATTATGAGCCTTGTTGACAAATCTACATAAAATTCCCTTTAATTTGATACCTCAAACGTTAAAATCGGTCCAGCCGTTATTGCGGTTGGACTGTAAAAAGAAAACCGCTTGCGTATTAATATATAGAGATACTTTTTAAGATTGCCATGACAACTTCATAAATTTTATATTGTTTAAAATCGAACCGCAGGGCGTACCCCCACGAAAATGTCATAAAACCGTTTCATAGTACGCATCTATAACCCAAAGGGAACACATGCCAAATCAGCTCTGTAGGTCTTATAGTTTTGGAGATTTGCTATCCGTTAGAAAACCCCAATTCTTTTGTGTATACTATAGATGTAGACAACAAAGTGGGTTAAAGTATTGCTTCTGTTTCGGAATTTCAACCATACTTTAAAAGAACCATATGAATTACTCTTTATCTCCAACAGTCCTTATTTTCTAATACCTATTTATGGCAATGCCTTATACCGGAACATTAATCTATTTGTATTTTTTATTATTTATACTATTCTTGATTTTTTAAGCCCACTGTGTTGAAAGTACACAATAAAAAAAATTGCATAAGTTATTTGTAAATAATGGCTCCACGTGAATTCCTTTTTAGTCTGGAAGAAATAGTGCAATAGTTATGGGTAAGCTCATATTACTTAATTAAATGTTTTTTACTACGTTACGGTCACCGTTCCAGCTTTATAGCTCATTAGACAAAATATTGAGTCGTTAAACTGTCATTTGATGTTTACTACCTCTTACTGAAAACTATCGCAATTGCTCTTTTACGCTTTAGATCATGAATAACAGTAAAAGTTTCTTCATTAGTTAGAACTAAGTACTTTTGAACAGATTTTAATATTTCATGAATAGAATTTAAAGGAATTAATTAAAGAGATAGTAACTCTACAAAGAGACAAGTTTGATGTAAAATGAAAAAATTTACAAATCAAATACTTTTAAAGCGAAATAAGTATTACTTCAGGAAATAAAATACGACATCATCTAGTATTTGGTGTAAGTGCGTTATGTGTCATCTTCGATCGATCTATTGTTCAAGAAATGAGCCTCCCAATCAGTTTCATGATTTTCTTATATGTGAAAACAGCAATTAGACATACACCAAACAATGAATAGCCAGTTATATGGTTATTGTGTTGTTGGCGATGTGTGTGTCGTTATTGTGTTTTTATGCCTAAGTCGTTTTAAGTAAACTGCCCAAAAATAATAATAAGGTCCTATTTCTAAAATTTTAGTTTTAAGAAACAAAATATAAACTATTTTACTCAATAAAACCACTAATTCTTTACTTACCCTCTCATATATAATAAGGCCTGTTGCTTTTTGGGTCAACCGGAGAGACTTGTGGTTCATAAAAGAGACTCTAGTGTAAAACATGGTCTGATAAAAGAAACCGCACTTTGTAAACTGCTTGAATACCAAAGAACTAAAAGAACCTCAAAACTAGAAATTTTTTTGGGAATATTATCTATAGATAAACGTTTAGTTATATATCTTAAATTAGAATTAAAAAATATAATATTTACTGAAAAAAGTGGCATACGTGGTTTAAATAACCTATCTCTTGTTACACACAAACTCGTCAAAATCTATATATTAAAACATTTTTCACAACTACAAACAGATATTAATTCGAATGTCGTATAGAATAGTGAGGTCTCTCTCTCTCGGAGAATAATATTTTGCGCGTTGTATTTCATCAGAATCAAATTGACTTCACAGACAAAGCGGAAATTCCTCCCCGGTGGAAAGAGAGGAGTTTTGCGATGGAATCTCAAAGTTGTTATTTGCGCGATCTTGTGTTCTGGATATTGCAGCGTCACCGGCCGATATATTGATGTTTCTTATGAGGAATTCTTCTCACAAGTATTATTACCTACAACATATTACGTTCTTGCCACGTAGACTCGTGGGAATTTTGTATAGTCTGAGACTTATTGAAAGAATTCTCAGATAGAAAATCTCATGGTATTTTTCTGGTTTGACATACCTCTTACTGTGTTTACTTTAGTCAAGTTTTTATTAATTTCTTTTGTTGTCGATCTCTTTTAAAATAAGTTGCATGTTTCATGCATATTATTATTATAATTTATAAAGTCTCAGGAATGAGGTTTTTTTATTATTCTTTGATTATTTATTTAGATTTAAATCCATCAACTATTATGCATTGCTTGTGGAAATAACTACTGTCTACCGTAAGATTCATGACTACTGTCAAATTGATATCCGAGAGAATTTCCGTTAACATTTCAAGTGAACTCTGTTGTAAACCACGACACAAATTGTGTGGAATGATCTCCCTGTAATTTTATTGGTAGACTTCTTCTTTAGAGAATGTTCAATTTGTCGTAAAACGTGATCTTCTGCTTGCTGCTGCATCAGTCTGCAAACTCGGTGTGCCAAAAGTACATAATAAAGAACATTTTATAATATAGATAGCGCTTTTTATTTTTATTTCTAATAAACATAATAATAATAACAAGATAATTATGCCTTTAAATTTTTCACATTCAAAGAAATAAAAAAATAATATTTCTTTAAAATTTATTTAAACAATTACTAAAACGATTACTATGAATCTATATTCCTCTAGAACTAATCCAAAATGCCACGTTTTTATTCAATTGCATTTTTTGTAATATAAGAACACTTTTTAACGGATCATTATTTTGTTAACTACCAGACACAAAAAGGAACTATAAATAATATTATGTCGTAAAAGATCATCGTGTGCTGTTTAAACTATTCTTATTTTCACTTCCAGTCCCACGATACATTTATCAAGTAAAAGAGAGAGCAATATTTAAAAAGCGAGTGCAAGAACGCGAGAGTACAGGAGTTGTTTATCGTCCTCGGCATCAAGCATGCACATACATGAAAGTAAAACACCTCTAATAGCCTCAACTCCCTTTCGACTGCCACAAAAAATGAACTCTCTACATTAGATTTAGAGAGGAAAATATTTTGCGATTTTACGTACATTACGTACATTACGTTTTAGCTATGAATATCCTGCCTCAAAAAATGGTAAATTTACGTAAATAAATAAACAAAAACATGTTGGTATATAACGTCCTATTATTGCTGACCAAACCTTTTATGTAGTAGTCTACAGTCAAACAACACTTTAAGATTTACACTTGCCAAAGCTCACCAAAACTATGATTTAATGTTATTTTTAAATATTTAAACTACTACTAAGTTTTCCTTAACGACATTCAAAAAAGCCCAAACAACTTTAATTTCTGTTGCATACTTTTATGAAATCTTATTAAACACTATGTAAATAAAAAAGAATGTAAAAATCTTATGCAACATACTTACGTAAAAATATATATATGAAATATGCTATTTTAAAATGACAAAATATGTTTTTATATTACTATATCGTAGCTATAATTTACTCGAGCTATAATTTACTCGAGTTTTATAATGCCTAGCTGTAAGTAAATACTATACAGCTGAAATGTACGAAAGTCCAACACATAAAGCCATTCATTATGTTTGCTTTGTAGACAGAATTTTTCTTTTTTAAGAAGTTCTCCAAAGTACATCAGGACAAGAGTACAACGGCGGAGCTCGTCCTAAATCCTTGCAAACCCTCGCTGTAAAACTGTCTCCACAAAGAACTCCTGAATTTTATGTTCTTCCTTTATAGTGCTCAACGGGCACTTTCATTTCATACAAAAGTAATATTCAGATATTTGTTGGGCTCAGTATTTCTTTCTGGTGAAGATTGCACGAGATTCTACAGCGGTGTGTTCGACAAAGCGATCGATTGCTGAAAATTTGCAAATACATTATCTTCTACTTCTTTTCTTGAAAGAATTTAAGTGACTAAACTAAATTTGGTTATGGATTTTTTTTACTGAAAAAGATCGAAATCACCACTTAATTTTGATAAACATAAATTATCTTTAAAAATATTCCGAAAATTTAATCTGTTTAGGTCTATCACAGAGCAAAGTTTTGAATAATAAACGTAAAGTAATGCAATTTAAAAATACTTTTCTGAGAAAATAAAATTTTAAAAAATACACCATATAAAACTGTGTGAAAAACGACTGCAGAACTTCTGTAAGGCTCCAAACATGTAATTTTAAAATATAATATTCCTGTAAAGTATGCCAAATGACTGGTTAATTTTAAGTAGCTACGGTTACCACTGGTTAAAACTGGTTCCCTTAATTAAATTTTAATTAATTACTTAAGTCTACTGGTTGTGTTCAAGTTCATTTATTGAATTCAAATCAACCCTTTTATTATATCAAAACAGTTATTACTACGCTCTCTGAAATTAATTTAAAACTTACAATTTATTATTTTCAGTTTTCTAATAAAATACCTTTTGAGCTATTCAGATGCCATCCTTACCACGTGGTTGTTGCTAAGACATACACGTCTTATATATATAAACCAAAATAAGGCTGATATACTAATTTATCTCTAAAACTTTTAGCCAAGAGACTATTCTTACATTGGCTAGATTAGTTTCAAAATCGAAAGGTAATATTTCTATGATTAAACTAACAGTTAATTGAGCAAGCACACTACAGTATAATTAATTCTAACTAGTCAATATGGGCAGGAGCTAATTCTGTAACAAACGTATTAAGTGGTTTTTGTTAATATAACGGATTGCACTTGATAGAATTAGCAAATGTGACAAAAAATAAATTCTTTTCTCTACCAAATACTAGCATGCTCATAATTCGAATTAGTTATCTCTGTAATCTTTCTCAATTCGTATTACTTGATTATTGGTATTAGCTGACTCACCGAATACGTTTCGTGGCTATCCTTATCTGACATGTCTGACCCTTGAACCGTCCCTTCAATTGACTATTTCCTCTAAAATGGCTGATATAAAAACTTGTTGGTAACTGCCGCTATTATTTTTTTCTTTTACGCTATCCGGATCTATTCTTTGAGATCGCTACGTATTTATAATTTCCCTTATTATAAACATTATTATGTTTTGGATGCCTTGCCTTATAAAAAAGGAAATCTTTAAATATTTCCTGTCTGTTTATTGAAACCCCAAAACGAGGCGAAAAAGACATCAGGTAGTAAAAGGTAATTTAAATTATTTAGACATTCTATTTGCATTGTAAAATATGTTAAAAAAGTCAAACCAGCAGTCACCAATAAATAAATTACTTACTGTTAACTATTGCAGTAATTGTTTGCAAAGAGATAAAATAACAATTTTTTTAAAATTATATTGTTGTAGTATTACCTTTTTATTGCCTTAGGTATCACAACATCCGGTTTAATACGGGACGCGTTTCACATTATTGCAGTGCATCATCAGCTGCCCTAAAACTATTTGATTTCCACTCATAAGTAAAGTGGTAGTCATGTCTTGCTGTATTCAAAGCACAGTAAATAAATAATTGAATAAAAAAACTGAAACAGTTAGACAGTTTTTCAGTGTTTCACACTATTACAGTGCATCAGCTGCCCTAAAACTATTTACTCATAAGTGGTGGTCATGTCTTACTTACTGTATTCAAAGCACAATAAATAAATACTTTAATTTTGAAACACTGAAACCCTACAAAGTTTTCCAGTGTTTCAGTGTTTTAAAATTCAAGTATTTATTTATTATGCTTTGAATACAGCAAGACATGATTACCAGTTATGAGTGGAAATATAAATAGTGCTTTAAGGCTGCTGATGATGCACTGTAATAGTGTGAAACGCGCCCTGCATTTAAACCGGATATTGTGACACCTAAGGCAAGGAAGGTAATTCTACAATAATATTATTAATTATAACAGGTGTCAAGGCTAAAACATCAAATATTTTGTATGACAGGGTGAAAAAAAAACAATAATATATTGAGAAAACCACAGAATTAAACCACTTAGTAACCGAACCACAGAATTAGGCAACCACGCAATTTAACATGTCGTCGAGTTGAGGTGTTGTGGCGTCTCAAACAACGCATTTGCTCCTCGTCGTTCCGCCCTATCTCTAACCCTTACTTATCCAACTTCCCCCCCCCCCCCACCACCCCTTCACCAAGCCGCGATACTTCAATCTCTTTTATTGCTCCTTCTGTTTATGTTTAATATGTGGGGTGAAGTTGATGTTGAGAAAATGGCGTTTCAAGGGTTGTCTCGTTTATCCTATGCTTTTATTTACGCCTTTGTTTTTGTTATCTTTTATGTTTCGAATCGCGCTCGTACAGAAATAAAGTTTTTTTTTAATGGTGGCTACCCTCATTTTATTTTATACCATTTATAATAATTTCAATTCATATTGTTGACGAAATAACTTTTACTCGCTGATGTAATTAAATGGTAGGCCAACGATCCCCTAGTGACTGTATTTTAGCGAATTTCCCCTATAGGGAAGAAGCTATTACCGTAGGTCTCATGGTAAGACTTAGGCTCGGGACCACTATAAATTTTCGTTTTGGGGCCCCCCAGAAGCAAAAAACACTATTCGTTTGAATTTATATATATATATATCTATATATATATATATATATATATATATATCTCTATATATATATATATATATATATATATATATATATATCTATGTGTCTGTTAGCACGATAGCGGCTGCAAAAATGGTCCGATCTTTATGAAATTTGGTACGGACGTGTAAAGTGGTAATCAATTGGACGAGTTCGTGAACCAGCCCGATCGGACCACCGGAAGGGGGGGTAAAGGGGGATAAACCCCCCCAAAAATGGGTTTTTTGAATTTTTTACATAGAAAAATAAAATTTATCGAATTTTTGTGGGCACCATTGAATTCAGCTAAAAAAAACAAACAATTTGGTATTTTGAAGCACTGCTCTATGTCCATTGGTTACCGAGATATTGAAAGTGGTAAACACAGAACGTTGTCCCAATGTTAACCTTATGGGAAATAAGTAAAATTCTATATCTCGCTTATTTCTCAACATATCTCAATAAAACTTGGTAAATAGTTTCTTCTAGTTCAGATCAACTAAATATTGAATTAAAACCACCCAGTTTTAATATACCTGTAGCAGCACACCTGCATACTCATTCCCCATGTTATTCTTATGGAGCTTACAAAAACATGTCAAATCTCGCTATGTTGGATTGAGATATGTTGTTTTGCATTTGAAATTCGCTGAGTATGCAGGTCTGCTGCAACGGGGGTATTTTTTACATTTTTTTAGACAGACAAATTTAAATAGTATCAAATTCAAATCAACACTAGCTTGACGCTTAATTATTCCCCATGTTACCTCAACCACTTAAAGTCAGGCAAAGGATAGTATGCGTATTAAAAAAGCTAAGAATATATATTTAACAATATAAAATATATATTCAACCATTCAAATATGAATTTGCCTCCCTTAACTTCTAATATTTCTGAATCATTGAATATTTACTGACAGAAGTCTTAAGTAAATGTTATGTTTTAATAATATTTTTTAATAATATGTTTTAATGATAAATCAATACTTTTTAATAATCTTAAGTAAATATTATGTTATCATTGTTGATACAATGTACTGAAGGTGGGGGAGTCAATTATCTAGTACATTTTAAAGAAAATCACAATGCACTTCTAATGTGATTTTCCTGAAGTTTTATAAAGAAAAAGCGTGCAAACATGATTTCAACTAGCCCATATTTTCATAGCTAGTTACTGTAGTATTGATAGCAATTTTTTTATCGATAGTAATGAAAACAGTAGACTTTTACTTTCTTCATGATGTTAACAGAGTTCCATAGCCTGTAATATGTTTGATAAGAAGCTTATCAGGAAAGAAGGATAAGCGTTAAGAAGATTATTGGATTATTTTAAAGGGTTTCGGGCACAAACTGGAAGAAGAGTCTTTAATGTGACTCAATAAACCTTCTTATGAAACTTTTAATTGAAGGTTAACAAGGAAAAAATTAAAAATATGGGGATTTTTACTTAAAAAACCAACCAATTGATAAAGTAAATATGTATACCGTTTCGGTATTATAAAAGTTGAACTTCACAGAATCATATAACATATATTCTACATTTTTTAACTTCACACCTTCTTTAAATAAAAAATTCTTGCCTTTTGATTACTAAAGGGTGCCTATTTATTTGTTCCTAATGAATTCAATTTACTAAATATCATTGACAACTCATACAATACCCATCCACAATATATACCGTGTATACAACCACAATGTATACAAACACAATTTAAATAATTTGTTCTTTTGGTTGGAAGGAATAGAGGGTTAAATGAGTAAGTGTACATTAAACTTACTTATAACATTTACTATTTTTACACTTACATTATGATGTGAAATACATTGTCAGGTTTTTCCTCTCTTTCCTTAGTCACTGGTTAAACCACAAAATGTGCAAAAATTCTGGAGGCTTAAAACATAAATGAAATACTGTTTGTAATTTAACACAGAAAATAAGTTGAAAATGAATACGTCAATGAACCAATAATTTAATAGTTTCTAACTACGCTTTCTTTAAACAGAGAGGACTAGTTTTCACTTTGGTTGCTCGATCTGAGCGTGCTTGACGAAAGGTAACTGTTGGACCGGAAACAAGATTAGCCTGCAAAAATGAGGAAAAAATAAATCATGGTTATATTTTCTGTACTTTTTAGCATTCTTCTGAAGCGCCCCTTAATCGGTAACAGAAAATTACATCTTACGTAGAATTCAGCACAATAGTACGACTCAGAAGCATTTACAAACAAAACCCAGGTTCACCTCCCTTTATCTAGAGAAACCTCCCTGCAAAAATAATTCAATAATAAAAAAATCTTATACAAACAAATATTAAATTAAAACCGTTTTAAAAGTTACAAAATGTATGCAAGTTTTCAGCTCAATAGTATACGAGATAGAAGCGTTTACCATCAAAACCTAAGGTCACCTTCCTTTATTCCGAGAAGCGCTTAAACTAAAGTCCTTGCAAAAATAATTCAACAATTAAAAAATCTTATACAAATAATATATAATTTTAAAAAATCAAAATGGATGCAAGTCTCCCCACGGCGGTCTGGCAGTGCCCGCACCGGAGAGTGGGCCCAGCCACCTCCCTCGGGCCGGCGCCGGGAATCCCAGCACCGGGAACTTCCGGAGGCTGACTATCCCCCCGGTGCGGACCGCCCCCCAGGACGTCACTTGGGGGATACTCACGCCCCCCAGGACGTCACCGCAGGGATCCTGACACCCGGCCTCCAGGTAGCTGGATTACAGGAGTACGCCACGAATCCCAGCCGCGGGGAGAGAGAGGAAGAATTGAATATAAGCTGCTGGTAGTGCGGCGGTTGGCTACTAGATCACTCTGACGGCGCTGCCGGTCCCCCGCCTGGTAGTGTGTGCGATACGGCCGAGTATCGCGATACGGCGATACGATACGTATCGAAGGTGTGTATCGTATCGTCTCTATCGTATCGCCCCTAAATATCGATATCGATACGTATCGAATCGCATCGACCAAAACAGTTTAAAATGTAAAATAACAGGCAATTAAATACTGTAATAACCCCGTTGCATACTCAGCAAATGTCTAATGCTTCAATAAATAATTGAAATGGTGCCTCACATAAAGATTTTTCACCGTACCTATGTCCATAAATAAGTATGCAAAATATTCTTCATAAGAATAACATGGGATATGAGTACCCTATGCAGGTGGTGCCATTGAAATGTCAAAATGATGGATTTTAACCATAATTAAGTAGATCTCAACTAGATGAAGCCACAAATACCAAATTTTATTAAGTTACTTTGAGAGGTAAGCGGATATTCCCATGAAAATTCAAAAATATCGAAAATATCGTAAATATCGCCTCTATGTGCCGATACGGGATCGAATATTATTTGAGCGAGACGATACGTATCGTTTTCAAAATATCGTATAGTCCCCTGTGTATCGCGATATTCCGGTACGATACGATACATATCGCACATCACTACCGCCTAGCTGACATTAACCCATGAAAAGAGTCGGAATTGTGTAGAAATTGAATCTGAAATGGCCAGCTTCATCCGTATATCAATGATAAAATAGTTGGGTGATGTTAATTACAGATCGTTGTACATTACAGGAAAAGAAGTATACAGATTGTTCCCTTGAAAAGGTTATACCGAACCTGGAAATCATGATACATTCAGTGCATTATGATTTTATATTCAATGAAATATTGGTACGCCACTAGGCATTAAAAACTGCCTTTGAATTATTTAAGTGTTTTTACAAAATCGGATTATAAAAGTATGATTTTTAATGATCACAATTAAGTAATAAATATTATAATCTTTTACAAACACGATATAATTTGATACAGATTAAGAGAATATACATATTTTAGTTCGAGACCTTTTGAATACTATTAAGTACGCTTTCTTTTGAACGGGGAGTAGTTTTATTAATGCTTACAAAAAACAAGCCAATAACAGTATAATAAAAATTTATTCAGAGCTAATGTTTAATATTTCAATGAGTGTAATTAGTTAAAAAATTTAGAAACAACAAAAATGCGTAGTTTTACATTTTATTTTTATTACTGGAATTACCACTTCAGTTACCCCTCATAGGCAGCACAATTAAGAGCAATTAAAGCATATAATTTCCCAAAAAAGCTCGAATAAAAATTTTTTAATATTTAAACCTTAGGTCCCTGAATAAAAAAAATCATTTTAAATTTATGATTTCAAAAAATTATTTTTTTCAACTGGAAAAAAGTGCAAAATGGATGCCAGTCTCCCCGCGACGGTCTGCGAGTGCCCACGCCAGAGAGCGGGCGCCCAGTCACCTCCCTTTTTACGAGCCAAGCGCGCACGCGGGTCTCGAGTTTCGAGGGATGACCATCCCCCCTGGTGCGGACCGCCCCCCGGGACGTCTCCCAGGGTTCCACCCCCTCGAGCGCCGCGGGGATCCTGACACCCGGCCTCCAAGTAGCTGGATTACAGGAGTACGCCACGACTCCCAGCCGAGGGTAGTGAGAGGAAGAAGTGGGTATAAGCTGCTGGTAGTGCGGCGGTTGGCTACTAGATAGCTCTGGCGGCGCTGTGTGCCCGCTTATCTAATATGACAATCAGAACTAACTCCAGTGGCCAGTGACTGGAATCGGACAACTTTTACCTAATGAGGAACGTTTTGAAGCTTGATTGTTTACAACCAAAAAAAGGGGTTTTCGGGATCGGAAAAGAAGGAAGATATTTATTTGTTCAATAACGAAAGGTAATGAATTATATAATTTAATGTCCTTTCAAAGTTTAAACGAAACATTCAGTTGAACCCACTATTGTTTGATCGTTATTGTTGTAGGGAGGATTAGGAAGCTTGGGTTCCCCAGAAGACAGATAAATCCTGTGAGGGCACTTCGGTCAGTTTTTTTTTTGTAATTTTGTACCGGCTACCGGAAACGAAATAAATCTTTCCCCTGTAATATCACTTAGGCCCTAAGCCTTCAGTAGGCTAATGCAGGGGAAGCAAAAGAAATAAGCAATAAGGTCGATGGAATAGGTTCGGCCATGCTTAGACTGAGCTGGCAAATACATACTTTCAGTGGACCTCAAGGGATAAGAGGCCCTCTTCTTGGCCCTCGTTGGTCTGGTCGCCAGTACACCCCCGCCCCCCTTGCCATCAAGCCCACAGCTCCCCTGGTGGGAAACTGAAGATTTACACTAAAAGACAGCTACAGCACAACCTCCAATCGTGACAAATTCCGTTACTGTGCCTATAATTGGTACCTGAACTAGGAAAAGCTAGTTAGGATCCCACTGGGAGGAAATTGTTTGCTTACATCTAAGCTTTAACATGTTTCTCACCAGCGTTTTAAACTGTATAATGTCCGGCGTTAGGGTCAATGATAAAGTAGTTGTACTGTAACCGTTGATTGTAGAAAATCAAATCCCCATATTGGCCTTTGAAAACGGTTGTGCTGTACCTTGAATGCATGTTACATAATGACTATATATTAACTGCAGATATAGTTAATTTTCAGTACGGTTAATGGCTGGTACGCCATATGAGTATGGTAGCAACTACTAATTTTTTACTTATTTTCACTTGTTTACTTTCTTTCAGATAAAAGAATACCTTTCGAGTAATAAGGTGTTTTTTTCTAAATAGTAAAGGCAACTTGGGTATTTCTAGTTTCATTTTAGAACTGTTGTATTAGCTGACACAACATAATGAGTCTTGAAAAAAAGGCCAAAAGTGACGCTTTTCGTAAGAGGTCAAGTTTTACGAAAAATTACCGAGTAACAAAGAGTAGCTTTAGGCCCGTGCGATGAACTATATTTTTCGTTTTACCGCTCAGTAGGCCTGTAACAGGCTATCTACTTAAGAAAACCAAAATATTACCTTCAAAGACATCTCCCAAAGATACTTCCATCTTGTTCTTGCTATTAAAAACAATCAGCTGATCGTCTGTTTCATTCGTGTTAGGTTAAACTGACAACAATGAACAGGTATCGATGAATCGAAAGCATTTATCTATCGATTGATGACGTGAGCGAGTTTCACAAGTCGATTAAACCGGCAACAACTGAACTATGAATTACAACTGATAGTAAAAACCGATAACCACTCTCGATGCAATCGATAGCTTACCATTGGGCGCGTTCAGCCGCAGTCACCGGTGGTTAACCGGCTACCATAGTCACTAATAGGCAAATCCACCGCATCTTGACAATCAGTAATGTCCGGTTACTTACCGAATCCACCGTAAACACAACATCGGTGGATACACTACAATGGTCGGTAGATGGTACGTCCACCACTACCGTTCACTTATTATAGGTTAGTAGATTACCCACCGGTGACTGCGGCTGAACGTGCCCATTGACGCTGACGTACAAACGATTGCAGTTTTAGTACGTTATAAACAAACAGCTGACGTCCTCGACTACAGCTTATCGTTTATAATGTACTTTAACTTTAAACGTGTGTACGTCAGCGTCCATGGTGAGCTATCGATTGCATCGAGAGTGGTTATCGGTTATTATTAACAATTGCAATTCATTGATGCATTGTTGTCGGTTTGATCAATTTGTGCAACTCGCTCTTTCACCAATCGATTATTAAATGCGTTCAATATTCATTGTTGTCAATCTAACCTAACACAGATTAAACAGACAATCAGCTGATTGTTTTAAATATTAAGAACAAGATGGAGGCATCTTTGGGAGACATCTTTAAAGGTAATATTTTGGTTTTCTTAAGTAGTTAGCGTGTTGTATTGAGCGATATAACGAGAAATATAATTCATCCACACGGGCCTAAAGCTGCTTTTCGTCAATCGGTCACTTTTTGACCTCGTACGAAAATCACCATTTTAGGCTCTAGTAATAAAATATACTATTTTATTTACCTTTGAACTCGACAATAATTTTCTTCCTTCTTTATGTACATGTTATATTACCTTTATTGTTTTACCCAGTTCACTTATTATTATTTCAGTATGAGCTTTGTAAAAAACAAAGTCGCGTAAACATCGAAAAATAATATACTTTTTAAATCACTTTCAACTTGGATGCATAAATGCTCTAATATCCACTCAAAATTTCGCCACTGAAGAAGAATGTACACAAAGTAACTCAATACACCAGCTCTGCATAGGTTCACAGGGCCGTTCCCGAGATAAAATATGCATTATAAAGAAAGAATGCATGTCCGCTCCGTCCCTGGGAGGAAGGACATAAAATCCGGAGTTCTTTACGCTGACAGTTTTACAGCGGGGTTTTGTAAGGATTTAGGGCGAGATCTTCCGTTTCATTTTTGCATTGCTTTTTTCCACTTTTATTATTGAAGATGATGTTAGTTTCTTTTGTTCTCGTCGTATTTTAAAGCGAGCAATGAGTTACTCTGTAAATTTTATATCTAGATTTTATGATTTGAATAGCCTATATAAAATTTTATCTTACTTGAAACTTGTATCAATAGTTTTTGGTTAAATTTGTATTATTAGTAAAATTACTAATTATTAGTTTGTTTGCTTGTATTATTAGTTTTAGTTGGTTTGACAAGCAATCTTAAATTAATATTTGTTAGCAACAGACATGACTCTAAGAAGGCAAACTTCTGAATAATTGTTTTCTTCGAATATGATACAAATTTCAAGCTGAATTCAACAGTGTAAACTAAAATTAGATTACATTAATTTTTCTATGTAAAAAATAATATAAAAAACATTTTTGGAGGGTTTTCTCCAATAACCCCTCTGATGGTCCGATCGGGCTGGTTTTCGAACTCATTCGAATAATCACTATTCCGATAGGACCATTTTTGCGAACGAATGGTGTTTTTGGTATCTGGGGGCCCAAAACGAAAAGTTCGTCCCGGGCTTAGATCTTATACCATGAGACCTATGGTAATATCTTCTTCCCAATTTGGGAAATTCGCTAAAAGTCTAGATGAAATCCTAAAAAGAGTTAGGTTTGCTGCTAGAAAAAATTTTCGAGTCATTAAAAACTGTAACATTAAAAAAAAAGTCATAGATATTTTCAATTTAGAATTAAATATCATTGATAACTTACAGATAAAGTTTTCACTGTAAAATGCCTGCAAACCAAACTATAAACCAAAATTTAGATGGTGCTTTTAAAGGTATTTTTACTCACCAATGAGGAAAGTGTACTCGCAAGCAAGAAAACAGTTTGTAAAATAAATCAACACGTCATTCTATTCTGAAAAATGTCTTTCAAAAAACCGGGGAATTTGAAGTAAAATGAAAGCTAATCGGGTTGTCCGTTCACAAGTAAACATGGGATATTTTGCGAAATAACTTTGAAGCCTGTCCTTTATCTTTTCCAAACCGTAGGTTGACCATTATTTTATTTTGTTTGACATTGTTGCGAATACCTGAAGAAAACATATTATGACTGTACTGCTCAAAAGGTATTAAGGCAAATCACACGGTCAAGGCATTGTTTTGACCTTGGAATATTTTAAAATATATTATTAAATTAATTAAAAATTTTATGGAACTACGAAAAATGTTTTAAGATAATAAGTAACTTATGTCAAGTTATAGAAGCCTAATTTGGCAAGTGCATAACCAAAAATTCAGGAATAGTTTGAAATTTACAGTTTTTATTTTATTTTTAATACCCTAACCAGTATCCAAAATTTCCATATGTAGTTTTTCAAAATTTAACATGCAATCATTCTACGGCGTTCCTTGTTTTGCTTCATAACGTTCCACGCTTTGCTTCATAACGTTCACACGCCCAGTGTCTAGTGGTCGGAGCCAGTGAAGAGGACGCAAACCTAATTTGAATAAGCAGAAAGAAAAACAAATATATTAATTTGGAGTAATGAGATTTAGTAGGTAACCATTTATTTGTAAATACAATCAATGTGTGGATGTTTAGTCAAATATTAAGTTTTTAACCAAAACAGAATGTCTGTTGTGTCGAAATTGTGTCAGTAACGGCAAGATATAGGCTACTTTTACAATTAAGCCCTAAAATTACAAAATTGAAATTTTGTACATCTAACATTGGTAGGTTTACTTTTAAATATTTTGGTCAAAAACGTTATTTAAAACACTGGATTTTATGTGTATTTAATTTATTAAATATACATCAAACATTTATTTCAACAAATCTTTATTAATAAAATTCATATTCTCAAACGAAAAAAATTAAATGAAGTGTGCAGGGGAGTGTTACATTTGCGATAAAGCTTTGTAAAGGGTTGAACTCATTTGAATAAGAAGATTATAAGACAAGGCCGGTGTAAGGGAAAGGTCAAACGACTGTGTTCAAATATGTAGTAACATGTAATCGTCGGCCAGATGGAAATACATTTATTACATAAAATGTTCACATTAAAATAATAATATAATTAATATAATAAACTATTGCGGGTATGCAATAAATGGGCGAGCTTTTCCTACAGAATAACTCGACTTATACTCAAAAAAGTATTTCTTCCCATGTATTTCTTAATTAGCAAGGAAATCAATAAGGATGTTTCAATTTAGCAACATTGCCTTATTAATGTTTTTCTTATATCTTCAGGTTAAATCAAGGTATATTAATAGTTTTCGGTCTTCAAATACTCTGTCAATCACAGGTTCTGATAAGAGCTAGAGATAATTCAAATCATTCGAATTTAAGGGGAATTATGGACCTCCAAAAAAAAATTATTTTTCTTATTTGACTTCAGTTCAAGATGTATATAATCCAGTAGCGTTACCCAAATGTTTTGGTCTAAGAACATTCAGTGATGTAATGGATTTCATTTGAGCCGTTATATATATAACGGAATAGTTTCAAGCAAACGTAAGGAGGATTACGAATACGAAGTTTACTTTTTCCCAGATTTGTCGTTAATTAACGCTCGATAGCTCCATCATTATTTAAAAAAATATACATGCGTTGATGTGAGAACGCTCAATGAATATTTTTTCATATGTGCTATAGTTTATTTTAGTTCTGATAAATATCGAGCGAATTTCAGACAACCAAAAAAATCTGTTTTTTTAGATTTGCTTAAAATTATTCATTAATAACTGAAATTTTACTTAAGTAACATTATATGCTTTAGTCCTAAGCACTCTTCACATACAGGCTTCCATTTAAGTCATTGATAACTTAAGTCGGGCAGGTTTTAGTTATAAATTGTAAAATAACATATTTATTTTTTTATTGTAAAATAACATACAATTTTATATTTTTTAATTTTCTTTAATTAAAGAGTTATATCTTCACTTCTATCACTTCTATACGAGAAAATATGATCATAAAAATCAACAAAATACTGACTTGCATTTACAAGTTATTAAAATTGGATGTGCTTTAAGCGGACGCGCCATAGAGAACTAACATTTATTAAATCTAATATGTTTCTTAAATTAAAGATCAATTGCTTAAGCATCATTCACCGTTAATAGGTATGAGAAAACGTAGTTAATTACAGGCTTTCATTTGATGTGCATTTTATTTAGCTCCGACAAATGTGATGTAAATGACAGTCAGCCAAACAACACAAAAATTAATTTTTCCGAATTTAGCTTTCAATCATAGTTTTTGTATATTTCCAGTTCTAATCATGTTCTTGTCTGCTCCAGTCTAAAAATACTCAATTAACTACCTTCTTTATTTTGATATGTTCCGGTTGTTTATATTTGACAAATGTAGATTGAGTTATATGATTCAGGAAAATAATTATTATTGTTTGATTTTTCTTGCATTAAACATCAATTTCTCTAGGTCTTAACACATTGTGTCTAATCACGTTTGTATTATTTTTAATTCAAAGAATGACCAGTGAAATACTAGCTTTTAATTTAGCTAAAGACTAGTTTGCCGAGGATATGATAGGATAAGTTTCCAATATAGAAACATGTCCACTTCAGTATCTATGGCCAATTAGTTTAAACTAAATCTTAATAATAAATTCAACTTTTAAGGAATTTATTAACTTCTTAAACCATTCATTTTTGATGACAAAAAAAAGTCTTGGCTTCATGTTGTGAAGGCTAACATCCACCTTTTCCAAGTTACACAAGTATTTGACACCTTCAAGTTGTTTCTTATTTCTTAAACGTAATGCTGTAGAGTTGGTGGGCCAACTATTTAGTAAATAAAATCAACAGTGTTTTACATGTTGTAATAGCAAAGAAAGAGATTAGAATATACTATTTGCTGATAAAAATCATAATGAAGCTTTTAGAGCATAATCTACAAGTTTTGTAATTAAGGTTAGGAGGTTAATTTCAGCAAGGCTATGACCTCAGAGTTAATAAATAAGAGCACAATAGGCGAAGAAGGCCCGTTATTACAAGTTATTAGATTGCTTTGTAGGGATATAGGTATACTTTGAAAAGTATAAGATACGTTTAACAGATCTTCTTGTAGTTTCCTCAACATTTGGGAGTTTCCCTTTACTGTTCTGTTAGTTATACAAGGTGTTTCCAAACGATCTGGACATATTTTGTGGACTTGTTCCTTAGGCTAAGACAAACATAAAATACCATATAAGTACGGGTCTAAAATGCCAAGATTTCTGTCTGTCGGTCTGTTTGTGATTAAAAAAAAATATTTTATATCTTGGGCATTTTTTAAGATAGAAATTTCAAAATTAGTGCAAATGTGTAGTTTAGAAGGTAAAAAGAGCTTGACAAATTTCGTTCAAATATCTCAAGCCGTTTCAATATGGCGGCCATTTAAAATATTTAATGCCAAATTTCATGAAAACCCTAAATATTAAGAAAATTGTTTTATAACCGCAAAGATAGAGAATTTAAATCCAAATCAAATGAGACCTTATTTGTTAAAATCAGATCACAAACAACCGAGTTATCAGTTTTTTCTACATTCGGTTACGCAATTTAATAGGCCGTACATGTATGACAGGCCTATTAAATTACATAACCGAAATGTAAAAAACCTGATAACTCGGCTGTTTGTGATCCGATTTTAACAAACAAGGTCTCATTTGATTTGGATTTAAGGTCTCTATCTTTTTAGTTATAAAAACAATTTTCTTAATATTTACGGTTTTCATGAAATTTCACATTAAATATTTTAAATGGCCGCCATATTGAAACGGCTTGAGATATTTGAACGACATTTTTAAGATCTTTTTAAATTATAAACTACACATTTGTACCAATTTTGAAATTTCTATCTTGAAAGATGTCCTAGATATAAAATAATTGTTAAAAATCACAAAAAGACCGACAGATAGAAATCTAGGCATTTTAGACCCATACTTATATGGCATTTTATGTTTGTCTTAGCCCAAGGAACAAGTCCATAAAATATTTCCTGACAGTTTGGAAACACACTGTATATAAAATCACTTTATCATATTCGGTACTAGACATAAAGTAATCGTTAAAAATCACAAAAAGACCGACAGATAGAAATCTAGGCATTTTAGACCCATACTTATATGGCATTTTATGTTTGTCTTAGCCCAAGGAACAAGTCCATAAAATATTTCCTGACAGTTCGGAAACACCTTGTATATAAAATCACTTTATCATATTCGGTACATTTTTAAGTGTTTTTCCGTTAGGACTATACAGTAAAACCACATATCTATTGAGTTTACTCTCGAATAACAGTCCTTTGTAATATGCAAAAATAAATATTTATTTTTTTCTGATCAGCTGTACTGTTTCTTATGGCAATTACACTTAATGATTTCTTTCAAGTGAGTAAGATATACAAAATGCAAATATATAATCGTATTTATATTTTTGATTATTTTTAGGCAGCTGAAGGGGGATTTTCTTTGAATTGCAAAGAATCAACGTATACCTGGCGCCAATTCTTGGGGCCCACGCCGTCCATAAGACAAATGCTAAAATTAACATTAGTCTTATGGACGGCGTGGGCCCCAAGAATTGGCGCCAGTCATACCTGATAACTCATAAAACATTCACACCAACATTATGTAGAGGTCAGGGACATCTGACGATTCACTATGGCCTTCAAGACCACGGCGAAGAAAAACCGTGTCCTGAATTTATTTAAGTCAAAAAACATGAGAAAATATTTTTTCCCAACAAGGGCCTAAAATTGGCTTTTGCAGGCTCGAGATTGTATTTTAAATTCGAGACGAAGTCGAGAAATTGAACCGATTGAAAGCTGCAAAACTTTTGGCCGAGTTTTTCACCACACTACACAATGAAATATACCCTAAATAACATATAATACATCCGATTATTTATTCGACACACTTGAAAACAAAGCCTTGAGGTTATGAGCGGTGATACAACTTCTTTGTCATGGTTTAAGCAAACACAGCTATAAAAATCATATGACCGAAACTATCCTGTTTTTGGAACCTATTGAATCCTGTAAAATTATGTCATGTCACGTTGTTTCAAACAAATAAACGATGAAATGACTTTCGGCCCAAGGGTCAAACCTAGGGCCGACGTTGTAAACAGACGATTGCGTCGTAGTGTGGTAAAAACAATTGAAGTACTTTAAAAGAATAATTGTTTACAAATCATTCAACGTGTTTAGGTATAATCAAGCGTTAATAAGGCTGAAATCAAATAACCCGTGTACATCCTAAGCGGAGAGTTTGTTTCACAAAATGCTCCAGAAAATATTTTTATATCTGTGAAGCTAGTGCCTCATTTACTAAATATGAGAACGGTAAAATATTTTTAATGAGTAAAGCAACGTAAAGCGGCGGAGTGCCGGACAGCCTTGCAGACTGTACAGGAACCCGAGCCTGCTCGCCCAGCGGAAAGTAGTGTTCGGTATCGAACATCGATGTTTTCAAAACATCGATGTTCGGAGGTCGATGTTCGATGTTTTTACCATCGATGTTAGAAAGTCGATGTTTTTCTACCATCGATGTTTTGGTATCGATGTGTTTTTAAGTGGAATTTTAAGATAGATTTTGTCTTTTTTTCCCTCTGAATATGGATATTAAATAAGACCAACGTTAAATTTCCATTTTTATTTCAGATATGGTATATGGTATGGTGAATAAGCCTAATAATAACATTAATTTGCAAGGTTAATTTTTCCATTTTTTTTTTAAATGAATAACGGTATATCGAGATTAGAAACTTCGATATGATTTAGTTGAAAACATCAACGTTATTCGCTTAAAAACATCGATGTTTTAGAACCGATGTTTTTGCAACATCGATGGGAACATCGATGGTCAAGTATCGGTGTCCGAACACTAGTGGAAAGAGATATCTAGGAATCCCAGCTGCTGATAAGATGGCCGGCAATGTCATGTTGTTGTCGACTCACAGCACTGTGCACGTTCCTGTCGTTCGAGTTAAGACACTGAAAGGTTCTGAGATCTGAATTCAGACCATGGATTCTTTTTTAGATGCAGCCTGCTAAAAATTATGTTTCAGCCATGTATTTCACAAAGAGTATGTCACGATATGAGTCAAGATCGTTTTACTGCATGTGGTAGAATGCATGGTGGCCAACAGAGACTAGGGACCAGCGACCTTAAACAAATAATATCATTTTTTGGCTGCCAGAGACTCTCCTGGTTGGATTGGTGCGAATGTCATCAGCGCAGTCGTTTACGATGTAAACCCTCTAGCCTCTATTGTGATAGCAAATATTCGTGTAACCAACTAGTATTCGTGGTCATGATTTGAAGTTAAGTGCCACAGTCCTCTAAGTTAGACATGAAACAATATGTAGACGAATTCTAACTCGTATAAATTACTATTCCATACTCTAGATACGTTGCGTTGAGCTTAGCTACCCAAACCTTTTCAAAAACCCGGCTAGGCTTACATGGTGGCCTACATTTGCGCGATATGGTTTCCTAAGTAATTTAATTTTGGGAGGTATTTAGAATGAATTATAGTTTTAGCACACAATAAACTCTAATATGAACAAAGTAATATGTTTGATCCAAACAAAGTGGATTTTGATTCAGTCGCTCACCAATGTGATTATATTTAATTTGTAAAACATTTTACGTCAAAGATTATCCTAATAACCATATTAATAAGTAAAACACAATTTGTTTATGATGTGATAAAATAAAGTATTGCATAATTCATTGCCTGCTGCTTAATGATATCAAAATCCTACTTGAATCATGCTCTTCAAAGTTTTCTTATCTGTAAAGTCTGCAAATATTGGAAATGAACTCTAGCGAAAGTCGGGAAACAAATTGTTCAGAATAAACTCTGCGGTCGTTTTAAGCGTCCACTTAATCTCCAAACTTTAAGTGATTAATACCAACATTACCTAGCTGCGCACACTTAACCATTCGACTTGGCTAATTACTTTGAGCTGAGAACAATGTTTCAACGGACTGGTATTTCTAGGAAAAGAAGGGCATTTGAACGAAAAATAGCGTTTATATTGGTGGCCGTCTGATGGATGTTGGATGTCACACACCTTCTAAAAATGTAATTTAATTTTTAACCTCTATAACTGCATTTTATTAAATTTTTAGTAATGTAATTCCGACATGTTGGGAACGGTTGATAAAATTAGCAAGTCTGATACTTGAGGGTGTTTCACAGAAATGTTTTGATAAAAACCCCTATTAAAATAATAACAGATTTTAGCGAATTTCCTTTATAGGGAAGAAGCTATTACCGTAGGTCTCATGGTAAGACCTAAGCTCGGGACCATTAAAACTTTTCGTTTTGGGGCCCCCAGAAGCAAAAAACACTATTCGTTCAAAATTATACATATATATGCGTGTGTCTGTGAGCACGATAGCGCTCGCAAAAATGGTCCGATTGGAATGAAATTTGGCACAGACGTGTAAAGTAGTCATTATTCGGACGAGTTCGTAAACCAGCCCGATCGGGCCATTGGAAGGGGGGGGGGGGGTAAAGGGGGATAAACCCCCCAAAAATGCGTTTTTTGAGTTTTTTACATAGAAAAATAAAGTTTATAGAATTTTTGTTGGCACCATTGAATTCAGCTCGAAAAAACAAACAATTTAGTACCTGAATCAATTCTCTATGTCCATCGGTTGCCGAGATATTGAAGGTGGTAAACACAGTACGTTGTCCCAATGTTAACCTTATGGGAAATAAGTAAAATTCTATATCTCGCTTATTTGACAACAAATCTTGATAAAACTTGGAAAATAGCTTCTTCTAGTTCAGATCTACTAAATATTGAATTGAAACCACCCAGTTTTGATATACCTGTAGCAGCAAACCTGCATACTCATTCCCCATGTTATTTTTATGGAGCTTACCAAAACATGTCAAATCTCGCTATATTGGATTAAAATATGCTGTTTTGCATTTGAAATTCGCTGAGTATGCAGTTCTGCTGCAACGGGGGTATTAACAGTTTACAATTTATTTATGGCCTTATTTTTTAAACTGTCAATAACCAAAGCAATTAATGTTTGAGAAGGGAAATTCACTCCTACTCCTCTAGAAATTGATCGAAATTTGAAGTAGTCCAAATCGACTTAAGACTCAATCTAGCCACTTTTTAGGGTACGACTTTCAAATCTGATCTTCTGTCGTTCGCTCTTATAGCAGGCAACTGAATTTCATAATCTTTTATTGATGGGAAAAATTTGAATTTGAAAACAATATAGATCGATCTACCTATAGTCGAACTTCGATATTAATAGTTTGTTGGTTAAAAACTCAGTATACGACTCCATCGTATTTAACGATTGTTTTGTAATTGAATGAAAGTATATGGTTGTTGTTTATCTATAGTTTCTCGGTTCAAGACGGCGAATAATGGGAAATAAGGTAAGTTTGTTAATTTATTTTATGTTAGTAACGTTTAGATTTAGTTGTTGGCTTTGGTAAGGTGTGTTATGTTTACTTTAGTTCTATAACGTTCTATTATATTCTGGTATGTTTACTGTTTTTAATAGAATCGAATAGTTAACTTGTCCTTGCTTTCGGTTATTAGTGTTTATCGAAGTGTTTCAATTTCATTACTAACTGTTATTGGAACAGTATATCGAATTTGTCGTCAAAACATCTGTTGTTATCGCATGACTACAATGGGTCGACTTTAGTCTCTGATCTTCCTTACGGCACATTACTATTGCCTAGTACAATTACGCTTCGTCCTTGTGACATTGTGTTGAGAGGTTCAGTTACTAAAGTTGATCCACAATGAGGTTAGAGCGGAAGAAGGTCATATATGAAAGTCGTTCCGTTTTGTAGTAGGTGTAAAACTGTGCAACAAACTTTCCAACTAGATTTTTCCCTACCTTCTAATAAAAAAATAAAAAAAACGCCTGTAACCATCCAATTGTCTCAGTTGAATTTTTTTCAATTTCAATTTACGCCGACTGATATTTTGGTTAAGAAATTTTATTTGTGCTAGGCTGTTAGATTGTTTATGTGTGCTACCTGTATCGTTGATGTAAAAGTGCGAAGTCCATGATGACAATATTTTTACCAATTAGTGTTTAACGACAACGAAAATAAAATATTCTTAACCCTCTAGATTATTATTAATGTTATATGATTTACACTCATTCACTTTTGTGTAAGATTAACACAGCATTATAACAAGTATATCTAGAAGTATCACTAAAATTATGGAAAACTATTAATATTTATGACCGAGATTCGAGGACCAATATAAAATTTTAAAATTAATTCTTTGAGATTTTATATTATTTTTGCAATCACATTTGATTGGTTCATGTAGGACGCCAATGACCAATTAATAGGCGCACATTGAATGAGATAAAGCTAAATTGATTTAAAATAAATTTCACAACAATCTTTATAAGTTAATTTATTTTTTAAATTACATGGCAAAAAGTAGTGAGTTTGGTTTAAATCTTTACAAACCACAGTTGTAAAACTGTCATCCCAAAGAACTCGGAATTTTATAGCCTTCCTTTATTGTGCCCAACGGAAAAGTTTTATTTTTTTCAAAATATACATTGTTCATTTTGTTTTTGATACGGAATGTTTTTTATGTTCATAACTTGTAGACAGGCAAACATCAAATCGTAGAACAAAAAAATGTTTTCACTACACTACTACTACATCATCTCTTTCGGTTATGAGTTATTGCCTGCTATAATTCATTATATATTTTTTTACTTCAAACAATATATGTTTACTATAAAAAATTAATATTTATTTATCTTTTCAATATTTTTGATATAGTTCTGTAATCGACAGTTGGCAGATATACATATTAACTATTATATAGATGTTACCTCCGCATCATTAGGCTAATTTGAGTTTTATTCAAGTCAGCAAATGTTTCTAACGTCCATCTAGTATCGTTGTATCGTTTGGTATAATCTGGTAAAAAACATAGCACGATATCAATGAAATAACTCTGATTAATAGGTAGGCATACCTCGCCCAACCCATTCAAACTAGACCTATTTTGGGATTAATGTTTTTGTAGAGGTCAATGTTCTCGAATTAACTGTCAGATAGCTACAGCAAAGTCTAAAAGTGTACACCCACTGTTGCAAAACCTTACCAGCATATCACATATTTGATGAAGAGAGTAAGACATAAGCTGGTGGTGGGGGGGGGGGGCGTCAGGAACTCGAGAGGTGGATAAAAATTCCTTTTCATCATACTGACCCAGAAACATCTGTTTTCTGTTCCTTTTTTATTGGCTCGAAAGTTACCCATTGCCGTACTAGTCCGGCAAAATCTTTTTCCAGACTTCTAAAGTTTTACCGGACTGCGGTTACAAGGAACAGAAGTAAACAATCAGCTGATTTGCAGCAAACCGACGTTTAATGCTTGTTTAATGGTTTTTTAATTTTTATAGGAATGTAGTGGCAGCAATGGCAGCAGTAGCAAATGTTTGTTTTGTTTGTTATAAGCTAGGTTTGAAGGATTGAGAAACGCATTAGTTTATGTAAGGACTACGTTATGATTGAAAGTATGTTTTCATCACTCTGTATACGAAAATTGCCCGTTACCGTACAGCTGAGATCTACGAAAACTCTCGATTTCCTTACGTAAAGCAAGTAATGATCAGCTGCTTTTTCGGTACCCAAACATTTCATTCCCGTACGCAAACAAACCATTTCCGTACCAAAACAAAATATTGCCGTACCCAAACAAACGAATTCCTTAATTTGAAAGTTCAACCAGCTGACTTTATAAACTAAAATATACAGTTCAGCCGTATTGTGTTTACTTATAGAAAAATTACTAAATTATGAAATGTTGGATCATTTTTTATGAGTTTGGTCACTTATTTGCATCGTGATGAAAAGTACTGTTCACAACTCGTCACAAAAGTACCCTTTCGGGGCTAGATAGTGTTTTACTTGCTCGGCTTACCCTCGCAAGTAAAACACTTGCCCCGAAATGGGCTACTTTCGTGACTAGTAGTGAAGTATACTATTTTTTCTAGGTGTGTAATAAGAAGTATCGTACTTACACGGTCAGATAGCTTTACCGTACTCGCATGAAAATCCCGCTCTCGCATCCGCTTGCGGGGGAACTATCATGCTCGTCCGGCTAAACATCCTTTTCGGCCTATTAATGTAATATACTATACTGTCTCTAGAGGTCGGTTATGGATCGGCTATTATAGTAAAACTAAAATTTATCTTATTTTTTTAATTTCACAAAACTTAGGCTACATGATTAAAGTACGCAAAACAAAATCTGATTAAATACACAAGCTTTTGTGTATTTATTACCCCCTGTTTGTTAAAGATAATAAATAATAGAATATGGCACCAAATTATTATACATTTAGAATTATTTTACATGGTGTTTTTTTTATCCGTAATAGTGTAAAACCGTAAATAAGGAAAAAATATTTTTATTTTCGTACTTAAAAGGTGATTTGTTTCTTACCCAAGCATAAGGTAAGATTTTTCATACACCTACACCTTCTAGCCTCCTCTACCCTTATCATTCTCAACCACCATTCGTTTTAGCGATGGATAGGGGAGCCTATAATGTATATGTGCAAATATAGGATTTTAGTTAAATAAATAAGAAATGTGTCAAAACCAAATCTTTAAGTTTTGTTTTTAGAATTTACATTCTGGTTGCAAGAATAAATAAATTTATGTCTCGTTCAACTAAACCTTACGCAACCGGTTCAGTGCAATTTCATTCTGTTTTGAATCGTGTTTGGTGGTGCACATAAAACGGTTCTACAACCACTTTTTGTTATACAATAATTAATTCTTAAAGTCGCATTTAAAAAGTTTACAAGATATCCTACACTACACCCGATATTTTTGCTTAAACTGGAATCTTAACTCAACTTTTCATTTTTTAGTCCACATCTATAAAAAAAGTCTGAGACAATATTTGATAGAATAGCGCATTCATTCTCCCAACACCCGTAATGCCAGCAATAGGTATTGTAGTTCATCAATTGCTGAACAATTTTCTCTAACGAATTCCTTTCATATTTCAAACATTATTTATTGTAAAATGTATCATAAATAAGAAATGCGCACTCTTATAACACAACTTCCCTTTCCACTTAAAAAAGGAAAAAATTTATTTCAAGGGTGTTTACGTTGTTTATAAAAAAAACATGTAGTGGAGTGGCTTCTGTCTTTGAATTTGGAGGAAACCTAGGCCGTTATCGCGCCGGGTCCGACCTGACCGTTGATCTCTGCCTGACATTCAGACCCCACTCCCCCCTCCCCCACAATCACACCGCACCGTCCTGTCAATCAAAATCATATATACAGGGTGAGTCAGACCACCCGTCCACCTATTGTAGCGGGAGAACGGTTTGAGATAGAAACGTCAAATAAAATTATTCCCCACTAATTTGCATATGAAGAATTCATTAAAAATATTTTCATCGCAATTCATGTACAGGGTGTTCCAGAAATGAAGGACATGGGTTCGAATCTCAATATTTTCTTGAGTAAACCTATAGCAAATATTATATCATTTTAAAGGTCTTGTTAATAGAAACATTTTGGTGAAAACAGAACTAAATTATCTCAAGCCGTGTCAAAATGGCGGCCATTTTTGTGAAAAATTTCGGTATTTACAGAAACCCCTGTAATTTTCAAACCACTTAACATTTTTCAGTTCTGATTCAAAATTCTTAATCCTTGGTAACTCAGCTTTACTATGATATGTCACATGACAATATTTAAAAAAAATTTTAATTTTGAAATAAAATTATTTTTTGAAAATGTTGGCAGCCCTGAAAATAAAAAAAATCAAATAGCATCATATACCAAAAAGCATAAAATTTTAAAGGTATTCAAAATTCCTACAACTTTGTAATTTACACAAGTATTCTAACTTTTTTAGTTTTTTAGTTATGGTCAAAAAACTCCATTTTCCCATATGAAGTGCATGTTATTTGCACGTCCATAGCAAACGGCCTGTGGGTATTATGAACTGCATAAATAACATGCACTTCATATGGGAAAATGGAGTTTTTCAATTCAATCAATGGTTGTTGTGTTTGGTGGTTTGGTGTGTACATGAATCGCGATGAAAATATTTTTAATGAATTCTTCATGTGCAAATTAGTGGGGAATAATTTTATTTGACGTTTCTATGACAAACCGTTCTCCCGCTACATTAGGTGGACGGGTGGTCTGACTCACCCTGTATATACTGTATATATATATTACATCTAATGCCACTCACAATTTTATTTCAATAAAAATATGTAAGATATTCTCTTGTTAAAATTTAATTATTCCTCTGATTGGCAATTAAGTTTACCCACAGGCTCACCACCCATGTAGACTTTTTCCCCTTCTTTTTTTTAAAGCAGTACAACATAAATCGAATTAATGTATTTTTCTTGATAGTATACTTTAATAAATAAAAATACTATTGCACGTTGTTGCTTCCTACTGTGTTATTTGTGTTGTATTTGTAATGAGATGTGTATGTTTTTTGGAAATAATGCTATTTTAATTTCATTTAATTTAATTCCATCAATAGCAACCCGATATCATAATAATCGATCGTTTGTTACGAAAACGACCTTTTTTACTATACTATTTATTATCCCAATTCTCTTGGTGGAAATTTTCACTTTGATTACATATCGACGTCTTGTTTTTACGCTGTAAGCATCCAACAATCCGATGCGATCTCCAATTTCCGATGCATTTTTGTAAATTTTTGGTGTTTTCGGGACAAAAAAATAGTGAGTCCTGCACAAGAAAAAATATAATGATTCTGTTATTCTTTTGAACAAGAAAGGTTTTCAGGAGACTCTTTCCTTGACAGCAAAGTGAAAATAAATATCAAATTATTTGACCTTATATTTCTTTTTTTTTTTAGTTCAATTCAAAGTTTATCAATGGAAGTCGAATAAAATATACACCAAACATTTAGCAGATCGTATGATCCTTAAAACGATGTTTGTTTCTTGTTCACCCTAACTGCTCCTTCACCCCCCCCCCCCCCCCTTTGCTCACTTTCAACCCTCCCCCACTGTCCCACTCACCCCTTCACTTCAATCTCTTTGATGGTTGCCCCTGCTTATGTTTAATATGCGGGGTGCTCTTTAAAGATTTATTTCAAGGGTGCTACTCAGTAGCGTTGTTTAAACAAAAAAATAGAAAATTTAGCTTTAAAGACATTTAAAATGTAGTGATCACGTTTAACTAATATGATGGTGACTTTTATTCCGGTTTAATTGACTCTGGTTGCGAAAATTTATTTCAAAACGCTTCGTTAAAAGATTAATCCATGATAGTAGATACGTATATAGATAACATTTTAACCATGACTGTTAGCTACAGCCATGTATTTAAATACCTTTTTGTTTATTGACAATGCAAATTTATTACAAATTAATTTTATTTTTACAATCATATTTTTATCTGAGCCAGTTTAGGTAAACCATATCAAAACCAAACCCGGGTTAAAAGCAATATTAGGAAGATGATAGGCCAATAAAACAACACTTGAGGAGAGATTACTGGAGTCATTAGTTTACAATCAAAATTCATATTGAGGGCCCCTAGACTAATTATGAACAATAATAGGTTCTCTTACCTTATCCTTCTCTTACCTCTTACCTTATCCCCCTTATCCCCCTTTGCCTCCTTTCCGATGGTCCGATCAGGCTGGTTTACGAACTCGTCCGAATAATTACTACTTTACACCCCTGTGCCAAATTTTATTCCGATCGGAACTTTTTTGGGAGAACTATCGTGCTTCTTCCCTATATAAGGGAAATTCTCTAAAACAATTGTAGCACGTAAAATAACAATTTAAATGATACAATCATTGACTTAGGATACAGAAGTATACAGAGATTAGAATACAGTTCTGCTGCCATTGAAATGCAAAAATGAGGGATTTTTCTTTTTAACCCGATAGATCTACGCAAGATGAAGCTATTTCCCAAGTTTTATATAGATATGTTGAGAAATAAGCAAGCTAGGAAATTTTAAATAGTGGCGGCCCACTTCCAGAAAAGATTCCATTTTTACTCGGCAAACACAACAAACTTTGATTCCTTTGAATAAAAACATGAAATTATGTAATTGAAAAATATATAGACATCTGTAAAACATTTATGGAACCATTGTTCACATAACTCTGTTTAATTAGTCCCTCCTTTACAGATATGTTCCGTATAACCACTTGCGACACATATGTTAAAACCGTATTTACAACAAATGCTTGGATGTCTCTATCAAAACATTTATGTTTATTGGAAGTTACAAAGTTCCCTCTTAACAAACAAGATCAAAACGCAATTAGTTAAGCTCTGAAGTTCAACCAACATGAAGTACCCTTTGTATAACAACAGGACCTTTTCCGTTATACGTATACCACTGGGTTTGTTTTTCAAGCTTGATTTTGGTAAGTTAGGCTAGGATACGTTAGGTTAGGTAAACTAACCTAAACTAACCTAACCTAACCTAACCTCACCTAACCTTACCTAACCTAACCAACTGTATCTGGGACCATTAGACGGCCAGACGCTGGCTTATCGCGTCTAAACAAAGATAATGGTAGATAAGATAACGAAACCGCAGGTAAAATATTCTTACAAGGAATTCCACTTAAGAACGATTAATAACCATTATTTGACCTAGTTTATGGTGCTCGGTAAAAAATCAAGCTAGAAGGGTAAATTTGGAATGGTGGTATACGTATAACGGAAAAGATCCTAACAACATACTGGAACTTCAAGAACTCCAGTTGTGATGATAGGAGGTATGAAGGAAGTAGTGGCTGTAAGACAAAAAGCTACTTAAAAAAATATACTTTTTTAACTTTATAACGAAAGTTTATTCATTGAAACTGTTTTTAAAAGTAATTTTTTCTTACCATTAATTCACAGGCTGTTATTTGCAGTTTTACAGAGGTTATACGTATAAAACAAAATTTAAATCAAAGAAATGCGGCTCATGGAAAAGTGGGCGGAAAGATTATGTTCTAAAATATTGTAACCACATCCTGTGATGCAGTGATATGAACGTATTATTAATTAATTTTTGACATTATTTCCTACTAATAAGTTTAGCTACATATTTTTAAAGGTTTCTATATATTATGAATCATTGTTTAAACTACGCTAGAAATACATTATTTTTTTTACTTTTATTTTCAAGAAGGCGCTTTCATTATCCATGAAAATTATTTTAAAATACAAAACCACTTAGTCACACTGACAATATTTGTTAGCTTCTACAAAAAAAAAATTTTTTTTGTTGAATACAATAGGTACAGACAAAGAATAGCTTCCATGGTTGTCTAGGTGCACAAAGGCACTGAGTGGTGAAAACAAGACATTTTAGATATTAAAAGATATTTACCGAGGCAAGATTGTTGCCTCTAATGGACTTGCCTTGTGGGTAATGCCCTGCCATTGACACCCTGAATGAGGCTCTCCACTCTTCTAATTCCTTTCAGACCGGTAAAGTATCTTTTTTGCTTCACAAAAGAACGAAATAAGCATACAATAAAATAACTTTAAAAATCTCAATCCGCAAAATTAACAGTTCTAATTATTATGTTAATTGTAAATTTATGAAAAATCTTTATACACTATTCAAAATATGTTTCTCCAATATTTATACTTTAATCGATTTAATATTTTTTGTCAAAGGGATTTTCTAACCGAGCAACTTGAGCCATTTTCTCAGTTGAAAAACTTTCTGTTAGGAGGAATCCATTAGGTATGTATTTTTTGTTTAAACTAATTCATTATAAAATTGAAAGCCCGTATTTATTAAATGTTATTGGTTTTTACGTTCCTTGAAATAACTTAAGACAGTGCAATTTTATTTTCTTTGCCTATTTTCTTTAGAAGTAAATGCCTCAATCTACATATTGATAATGAATTTTAATTTCATTAATTGTACCTAGAACCCCTTCTTTAATTTATTTAAGTAGCAAATGATGTATTTTATGGTTTGAATACATTAATTTAATGGAGCTGAGTTTTTATATTATTCATACATAAGTATTATACATGTTCGCTTTTTACGTATTGTTGATTTTTTCTTTTCTCAATACGCGAAGAGACTGCCATTAATTTCATCTATATGTTATGATTGTTTTCATTATGTTCTGTACTGTTTTTCTGTTTATTTGTTTAAAGTTATACTAGTTAAGATAGCTGTTTTAGGTTAATTAATCTGTAGCTGTCATGTAAATGTAAAAAAATGCTACTATTCTTAAGCAACTCAAGTAGTTTTGAATCGTTTATATGTTTTAACGTTATATACTGTATAAGTTGGTTTTTAAAGGAACAGTTCCTCGTGGAATAACATTCAACGAAATAAAATACGGGACATCTTAAAACCCATCATCCATATGAAAAATGGCAAACTTCGGATGAAAATATAATGTGGCAACACTGTCAGAGTAACATTGTACGATTTGTTAATAAGACAAGCAATTAGTAAAAATCTTCTAGTTATACACAAATTAAATAAAAATTAAAAAGTAATATTACTAGATGTTTACCTTCCTTCTTTGATCGTAAGACAAGTCATAAACTTACAAGGTTGGTTAGTGTTGAATACTCGTAAGATCTGGTTAAATGATAAGATCAACTTTCACTTGACGATTTTGCGCAGTGTAGGCTATTTCAGTTGTTTGAATGTATCTTTAAAATAAAAACCCACATACATTTAAAAAAATAATCAAACGATCACAATGTTGAAAACTAGCCTGGCTGAATGATCACGAGATTTCTTGTATTCAAATGCACAGTTTTATCTGGATAATATTTCGATTAAACGAGATAAATTTGATGTTTATAGCCCTTCTTTGTTATCTGATCATATTTTAATAACTTGAATAAAATTTATATATTATAAATTCATTCACCATTAAAAGTATTTCCTCTCATAAATACTGAGCTTGTTTATGTTGATGTCGCCTTTCGGTTTTATCCTACAAGCGAAAGAGAAGGCAATAAATAAACTCAGAATCAAATATAAGTACAAAAATACATTGAAGTTAAACGACAAAAGATGAGAGAGCGAGATAGTTGAAATAGCAAAACTGATTTGTTCTTTGGACGACGGAGTTGGGGGAGATTTATTGGACAAATGGATTTTCTTTTCCGATTCGGAACCCGACTGTCAAGGTCTTCAAGAACATGTTCGCCTTTTACCTCCTTCTTCATATGTTTGTATTACGTTTGTGTTGAAGTTATTGCTTTTCGTCTGAAACAGGTTAAATTTACTGTGTCAACCAATAATTTATATATTTAAAAATATTGTACTTAAATGGGTTGTTTAATGATTATGAAGAATAATAGAATAAAATTAAATTTACATTTCAAATGAATCTTGATAAAAATGCGATGACCATTTTTAAACTTCAATAAATAATTAAGACAGCTTTTTTCTGGAATTGTTCACGTTTGAAAAAATAATTTTATATTTATTAATGTCAAATGTATTTCCATGGTTAATTTGTTTCGTTATTTTGTTGGGTTTGGTAGAATACTTTAAAAACTAATCAAACTCAAAATAAGTTAATAACTTATATAAGTTAATTTGATTGAAAAGAAAAATTATGTTTAGTGTTTCTTCGTCGAGCTTAGGAAATAAATAATTCTATAAAGGTAAACTCTATGTAAATGCATACATCACAAAATGTACGAAAAACTTAAAAAAGAAAGTATTTGTGATCATATTGAGCGCCTTACCTCCCTTCAATGCAACATAATGTGATGTAATGCATTGGAAAGCGTAGCACAAACATACAGGCGCCATTAGTTCCTTTCCTGTGTTTTCATAATTTTTTGTAGTTAATTGTTTTAAATAATATTATTTTATTTTTACTAATGATTGAGTATCTTTCAGTTGATTACGAAATAATGACTCAAGAAAGCCGATACAATTAATAATACCCCCGTTGCAGCGGACCTGCATACTCAGCGAATTTCAAATGTAAAAGAACTTATTTCAATCCAAGGTAGTGAGATTTAATATGTTTTTGTGAGCTCCATATGAATGATATGGAGAATGAGTATGCAGGTTTGCTGCTACAGGTCCGTTAAAACTGGGTGGTTTTAATTCAATATTTCGTAGATCTGAACTAGGAGAATCCATATATAAACTTTTTTCAAGATATGTCAAAAAATAAGGAAGATATAGAATTTTTTTATTTCCCATAAGTATAACATGGGGAATGAGTATGCAGGTTTGATGCCACAAAAATAGAAATTTCGGGGGTTTTAGACTAAAATACATTAGATCTTATCTAGATGAAGCCATAAACCAAGTTTTATTAAGAGATGTTCAGAAATAAGCGAGATATAGAATTTTAATTATTTCCCATAAGGTTAACATTGGGACGACGTACTGTGTTTACCACTTAGAATATCTCGGTAACCAATGGACATAGAGCAATGATTCAAAATACTAAATTTTTTTTTTTTAGCTGAATTCAATGGTGCTAACTAAAATTATGTTTATTTTTATATATGAAAATCCCGAAAAAACCATTTTTGGGGGGTTTATTCCCCTATACCCCCCCTTCCAGTGGTCCGATTGGGCTGGTTTTCGAACTCATCCGAATAATTACTACTTTACACGTCCTTGCCAAATTTAATTTCGATCCCGATCGGACCATTTTTGCAAGTGCTATCGTGCTTACAGACACACACACACACACACACACACACACACACACACACACACACACACACACACACACACACACACACACACACACAGACACACATACACACACATATATATATAGAAATTTGAACGAATGGTGTTTTTGGTATCTGGGGGCACAAAAACGAAAAGTTATGATGGTCCCGCACTTAGGTCTTACCATGAGACCTACGGTAATAGCTTCTTCCCTATAGGGGTATAGGGGAAATTCGCTAAAATTAGAGTGATAGAGTCTTACATAAACATATTCAATTGGTTGCAGTTTTAACTTAAAGAATGGACACATTTTTCTAAAGTAATCACTAATTAAAGTATCCTGTATTTAATTATTGAGTGTAAAAAGTGATGAAACTTCACATAACTTGCTTTGATTTCAACTAGTCTTAATAAGAAAACGAGAAAGACTATAATTTTAACTTAGCAGGCGTTTTTTTATACTGAGTAAATAAATATTTTTGACTATGGGGAAACCAATTAATTAATGATCCAGATTTCAAGCATGGGTCTACAACTTAGGTATTTCAAATTCTTTAAAAAAATAAGTTTAGTAAAATTACTAAAATATTACCTTTTTCGTTTATTATGAATTTATCTAGGAGGAAGAGTGGTGTATTTTCGAAGATTGAACTTTAAAGCACTGTATACCAACAATATAAAATACCTTAGAGCCTTTTCGTAAATAGCTACTCCTATAACATTAAAGTGGTTTCACCCTTAAGGGTCGGAGGTGTTTTCATAACCACGTTATTACATTTTTCTGTTTGTTTTCTCAGAAAGGAATCCTTCTCGGGAGAATATTATCGCACGCATTGGAAAATATCTCATTTCATTCACCAAAGTTTTCTTTAAAATATTATGTTTTAGTATTCGAATTTAAATAACTTAAGTTACCCTAAAATTCCAACTATTTTAAATGTTCATTGATATATAAATAAAAAAGTATACTTTTAATATTCTGTTCTATGCTTTGTAATATTTTAACGTTTAAAGTATAGGCTAGGAAACGAGTTTGCGAAATAAGTAATCGTCTACAATATTAGTTTTGTAAACAGGTAAACTAATTAGTGCGGAATACTTTAGTGCTGACTACGCAACACCGGATGTGGCGCTGCAGATATCTATATTGTCATATTTAACATATTTATTTACTTAGTAAAACCAGTAAACAAAAAATCTTAGAAAATATGAATATTACGTTCGTTTATATTAATTACACCTTAATTTTAGCGATGTTTAACAAATTTTTACTAGAGCTTACCGACTAATAAATTTGACCAACAAAGAATCATGAAAAAGATTATAAAATTATACATCTACGGCGCTATAAGACTATCATTGGAATAGTCAACGCGTTTGAAGTATATTAAATGGTGCCGTGTATTTATGTAGCGTACATTTGTTATTTAAAAATAAGAAATGGGCGAATTTGTGGAATTTTGTAAACAAAGTCATGTATACAAAGATGAATCTGTGATTGAATGATATATCAGTGTTCCTCAGGTTATTTTAAAGGGTTAGGACAATTTGCTAAAGGAAAGACCAACACATACTTTAGACAGTTTCAGGGATGCAGATAACTCATAAAATAATCTCCTTTACCCATGATATAGAATATCTTTATGGCCATTTGTGGCTAAAGTGCAGCTCATAACAGCTTATACACCCGCCAAATGGAGCCATTGGCTTTACCTTTACACCCGCGGTAAGTTGTAATGTCACCACAACCACGATAGTTGGAGGAAAATATTTGGCTACAGTTCAGCTATTCTTGTATACATAGGCATATGCTTGACCACATAATACACGTTGGCTGAGCACTGTCCACCACTGTGTGAACTGACTTACAAATTAATGTTTTCTAGATGTTTAAAAATACTTATGGACATTATATCCGATTTATATAACCTTCACCTACTTTTGTTAATGTAAATAAATATTAAACACTTGTAAAAAGAAATCCTGAAATAATTTATTTTAACTATTGTAAATATTTTCTTTAATTATTAATTTTTAAATTCTTTAGCCGTTGAGGTAGCCTATCGAACCTTTGAATTTACCATTTAATCATGATTCACCATCATTCAGTATGGTAATTATGATGCTATACAGATTGCAATAGGTCGCCATTATATTGCAGAATGACGCGAGGTTGTTTTGCTCCCTATCAAAATTTTACTGAATTTGCAAATGTTTATCCGAATCACAGCCAATAAATTAAAACATATAGAGGCATTTTCTTGCAAGGTTTTGTGTTTCAACGCGGTCCAACTAATTAAGAATAAGTAGTTGTAAACTTAAACATTGTTGAGCCTACACCAATTTGCATACAAAATCGGCTCAAGCCTCTTATACGTTTTCTCGGGAGCCGCCTCAAAGTTTCAATTCCCTTTGTTTCTTTGTAACATTATTATTACAGAAATTTTCATTTAAAAACATAATCTTTATTTTAAATGTTTTATGTTTAAAATATGTTATTATGCAGTTTTTAGTACAAGATTTTGAATATTAGATCCTAATTATTTTCCCCATTTTCCTTGCATAGTCGTCGTGCCTAATTAAGGATGGTTAAAACATATTTGGAAGTGCATATTTGCTATTTATTTTACTTTGCAAGTCCTAAAAAGTTACCCCAAGAGAATACTTTGGATAACCTTGAGTAGTTTATGTTTGAGAATAGTGGTAGACAGCATTAATGTAATTTAAAAATTCATATAATGTAGTAATGCAATTTGTCCACAGTTGGTTTTGAACCTGGCTGTAAAATGAAACCGTTTACTAATTTATAAAATTAATAGAGTCTACTTAAAACCTATTTTTGGCTTTATTAATTGAGTCTAATTAAATAATAACTCAACTAGTTATCCATTAGAATTAGTACCTTAAGTAAGTCATGAATCATGATTACAAAAAAAATATATCATAGGTCTTCTTTTAGAATTATTGTTCAACAAGCCACGAGGAATTTGTTGTAAAATTGTCTTGATAAGAAAAAACTAAAAACACTTTTCTTTCATTGAAACTAATTGCTCTATTAATTTATGCGCATAAGCAACAAAACAGGTAAGAGTCCTTTGGGATTCTATTTGAAAGGCTTTTGTTCATTCTGTATGCAAATTGGCTCAGCTGTTTAACCACGACAAAACATTCATATCAATCTGCTAGCCGTATTTTCGAATAATTATCGAAGAACGTTATTATTTTTAATAAACATTACCTGAAAAAAAACATAAATGAGGTACAAATGTAAAATTTAACGATTTTAATATGTAAATTAAATAATTTTAAGAAATACGCTAATTATATTAATGTTTGGGTTCGAATATGCATAACCCTGTGGGTTGAAGGTGTTAAACTATCAAATTATTTCTTCAATGTTATTGTTAAGAGTTTACTTTGTCTCCCTGTTGCAGACATGATTATCGCTTTATACAATCCGAGTGGTAAGGAATTCATCTTTCCTTACAATTCTCTTTACAAGTAGTGAAAAGCAGCAAAATATAGCGGAGGATCGGAAAGTACAAATAGCCTTAGTATAAAATAAAAAGGGTCAAGATATTTGTTTCATGTTGGATGTTTCCCGAGGTAATTGAAATATATGTTATTGGCCTACGTAAAAATACATTTTCCTTTGTAATAACATTTACCTTATTGCGCCTTTCATAGGAGGAATTGATTATGTATTTAAGAGTTTTGTAAGCAACGTCATATTCTTTAAGCGCATAATAAGTAAATTACATACGTAGGCAGTCTACAAAGCCATTTTCAGGTAAAAAATACATTGCAATATTCATGTGAATTATACTGAAATAAACAATATAACAAGAAGTAGTAGTTATTCTCAAACTATCTATGGAAGACATAAATATGAAATGGAGTAATATCAAATTTATAATTTTCTATAGACGATTTGACACATCACGCCACCTTGAATGTCGGTTTAGAGTGTTCCCCACATACACCGAGTATTGCCGATCCTGCTGACGTAGGACATTGACATTGTTCCATGCGATAAACGTATCACCATTTCTGTATAACCATTTTCACCTGCAGCTTCAAGTTAAACCGAAGTTTTCCGCTAGTTAACTGTACAACTTTAAAATGTAGTGAATGTACATAATCGTGGACATATATAGAAATCCTGATTTTTTCATTTTTAGACGATGGGCAATTCCTTTTTTGAATAGTTAAATTTACAATTTCTACAAATATTAATACTATCATGAAATAATGTTCTCATTTTGTATTCTTATTTAACACTGACTTAAATTTTTCAAAAAAACAGTCATGCAGAAATTAATGCATACCATTTTATTTACAATAATGTTGTGGGTCATACAAGACTAGAATTAGAAATAAAATTATTATTTAGAGATGAAATGAATGAAATTGAATGAAAAATTCTTTATTTTACCAGGCAAAGTGAGGGCCACATGACCCTCTCTTAAACTTAACCTGTAATACAAAATGTGAGATATGTCTATATTTTTGTTTTACTTAACTAATTTAGGTGGATATTCATGTTAAAACTAAAAGAGTAAAAACAAGTCAGTTGGGAAACAAAAGTGGTTTGATATATTGTTTCTTTATTCGAACTTTCAAAATGTTCAGTCTCTATAGTTAGTTACAAGATGCTCTGTAGGCGTGATGTATATAAATATGTTATACGAGATGAGCCAACGCCTTGTGTTTGTCCGCCTATAGTGCGTTTTCTCTCCAGGATATTGCAAACCCGCTTTGACAACCGCGGATATATTGGCATTGTATGATCAGTACTTCGCCTTCAAAGATATTATTTCATAATAATCATAAAATGCATTACACGACCATTCTTAGATTATTCTATTTATTTTAAATTTTAAGCACTTTGTCATAATCATCATGTTTCATTTTACCCAAACGTTTTTAAACCATTATTGTTTATGTCTCAGTGGGACAATTATTCAAAATTTTTATAAGTCAGATTAAGAGATTTTAGGTTTAGTATAATAAGTACACAAAGTATAGTATTTATTAAGACAAAAAATACACGTTCAGTATAATAAATAGTAATCAATAATATTAACGAAATAACTCGTTTGGTTAGTTAATACTCTCAACTTTAAATCACAATTGAAATTAACATTACTCTCAAATAGGCACCACGATGAAAATAAATATATTTAATAAAATAATAAAATAAAAGCCTTTTAAAACATAGTTGGGCATATTTAAATAAGTAAAATACCGCATAAAAGGAAATAAACAAAGTCTTTATTTTAGAGGTTTCATTATTATCACATACTTATTTTTTTGAAATAACTCACAGCGAGAATGTCAAATAACCACGACTTATATCTAAAACAACAATAAAAGCAACTGTTAACAATCATAAACAATAATGCTCTGGAAATGCATATTGTAAAACAAAAAAAACCTTATTTTCTACTATCAATTTGTTATTTTTTATCGTTTATTTTAAATAAAAAATCTGAGTTTTTGCATTTTTCTAGACAATGTTTCTTTTTTTTACAAAAAAAATGAGTTTGCTTCCTAAATATTGTCGTATTTCAGAAGATGAGTTGAATAATTTTAATACAGCAAGTCTACTAACTGCACTCACATATATTTTCAGAAATGGAAAGAAAATAAGCTTACATATGGAAAAGGAGCTTATCTTTAAAAATAAACATTAAAGCGGTATTAACATACTACTATAACCATTGTCATGAAATAAAATAAAACTATTAAATAACTTAGTCAAGCTTACTGCATTATTGATATTGAATTCAGTTCTCTAATCCAATACATGTTTTTTTATCATATTATTAGGGGATTTAGTAGAGATTCCTTAAAAAATATATAATTTATTTCTTACTTTACTTTAATTTTCCCTGGCGTCCCATTTCTTCATTCGAAGACGGGGGACTTGACATAGTGCCTTCTAGATGAGGGACACTGAGCCCACAGGGTGGGGTTAGGTTATGTTGGGTTGAGTTGGGTACAAGCCTCCCAAAACTCATCTAATGAATAAAAACTATTGGCAATTAAAAAAGTTTTAAGTTTTAATTTAAATTTTGTTATATCCGTGACAGATTAAAGAGAGCTTGGCAAAGCCTGGTACATTTTAATGCCTAAGTAATCGGGTCTTTTGTCAAACATTGCTAACCTATGGTATTGAGAAAAACGGTTCTTATGTTTGGTGTTATAGTTATGTTCATATTGGGAGCTGAATTCTAATTCATCAATTCTATGGAGCTTAACATAACTAATACATTCAAAAATAAAAAGAGAATGTACTGTTAAAATACTAAATTGAATAAAAAAGGTTTACAGTGTGTTTGAGGAGCAAGTCTTGCCATAGATCTTAAGGCCTTTTTTTGCCATGCAACATTTTTTTCCAAATGACCCTTAACAGCCTCCCATAGCACAACTGAGTAAGAAATGTGAGTTTCAAACAAGCTATGGTATACAAGTTTACTTAAGTTTGGATTTTTATCCACATATAGCTGGCGCCATTTCTTGGGGCCCAGTCCGCGCATGGGGCGGGGAGTGGGTAGGCTTGGAGGAGAGGAAAGTAGTAGCGGCAGCGGCGGCCGACATTGTACTAGCCTGGCTGCGTACATTCGGCAGCTCGCATATAGTTACTGCTTCTCTGTCAATCGTTGTTCAGAGTAACAAGACGCTTCAATAAATTCTAATGAAATATTTTATATTATTGAATAGAATTAAAACATATCATTAATCGCCAGTAAGAGTCAATGTTACGTCGGTCAATGTTTTTAGGACGACATGTAGTGACACGCTATTGTTGACGGCTGAGAGCAGAATGACAGTGCTGCGCTCTAGCGAGGCAGTGTCGCGCATGCGCACTAGCCGTTTTTGCTACCGCGCATCCACCGCACTGGGCCCCAAGAATTGGCGTCAGTTATACTATTTAATTTTTCCACTGTCGTAAAATTAATGCAAACATACATGAACATTGATTGATCGAATATGAGTTTATGAATACCGTATTTTTACTCTCAACGCAGAAAAAAGAATATTATTTTGACAATAATTAATATTAATATGACTTTAATTGTGTTTTAATCATCTTTTGATTAAATTTTGATTTCATTTTTGCGGACAGTTACCATCACTGATTGGTAATGTACAAGTTTCACGACGTTTCAATACTTGGAATCTAATCCCATCTTCAGGTGAAAAAGGAACCTTGAACGTATCAAGATTAGCAACACATAGCAAGGATAACCTGGGCAAAAACATTGCTAAAACAGAGAACATGAGCTTTTCCCAGGGAACATGAAGCTTACACCAAACTGGCCCTAGTCGATTTTGTCTCACAGTGTATAGATGCCATAGGAGCAGGAGATCTGTCATCAGTTGCTTCGCTGGCCTGTCGAAAGCATTCGACTGTGTCAATACCGACCTTCTTCTTCTCAAACTTAAGTCCTATGGTTTTTCTGGAACTGCTTTTAATTGGCTCACTTCATATCTCACCGATAGATTTCAAATAACAAAAGTAAAACATCAAGTAAAATAAAAATCTAAAGTTTTCCGTTCTAACCATCAACCTTTGGACTCAGGGGTTCCGCAAGGTTCGATATTAGGCCCTATTCTTTTCATAATATTTATTAACGATCTCACTTCTCATATTCCATGCAATAGTCTTTTTCAGTTCGCAGACGACACCACCCTTTTCATTAAGAATAAAACTCTATTTGATTTAGATATAGATTCATTTATCCAATCCAACAAACTTAATAGCTCAATAGCTCAATACTTTTCTGAAAACCAACTCAAGCTAAATCCAACTAAGACTTCTTTTCTCTGTATCCAATCATCTCAAAAGAAGGCTAGGGGTGGAAATTTCCTTCCGAGCCTGTCCATAGACGAGGAACAGATAGAATTAAGAACATCCGCTGACTTTTTGGGAGTGAGGTTGGACGATAGGCTGGGTTGGGATGACAATCTAACCGCATTAGAAAATAAGCTGGCTAAGAGTATTTTAATTTTAAGATCAATATGCAAATACCAGAATGAACATCTCAATAAACTTGAGTACCATGCTCTGTTTGAGAGTCACTTGCTAAACTAAATTTTTTTGTGGGGTGGCACTATAGGCAATAGAGAAAGAATTTTTGCTTGCCAAAAGAAGGCAATAAGAACAATGTCAGGCCTACCATTCAGAGCGCACTGTAGGGAGGCTTTTGTGGGGCTGGGGCTCCTTACGGTACCGAGTCTGTTTATTTTTGAAAACATTCCTTATGTAAGAAACTTTGATACTCAAAAGATCAATGGTATCCAATCACATAATTATAATACTATAGTTCTGGACAGCCTTACTCGCGGGTGGCGAAAATTGTAATCTCCCAAAACGTCTGCTAAATAAACTCATGTTTTGGTAGAACTGTCAAACTGTTTCACCTCATTTACACTACAAAAGAATGCCCTGCAATATTTCACCGCGAGATTTCTTACGCAATCAACATTTCTGGAAATATTTGCGCAATGCATCAGCTGGTCTTTTTGTTTTGGCAACCTTTAATCTTAAATGATTTGTTTACATTTAAGAATGTGTTTCCACACTTTTGTCGTCGTACTTCATGAATTGTGTTGAGCTTGCAAGCATTTAACATTAGTTGCACTTGCGGTTGCAGCAAAATATTTTATTGTGTAAAGTACCCTTACATAAACAAATGACCATGTGATTTATCACCCAAACATTGCAGATATTAAACACTAATTACGACAACAGCGCACTCACTCACCTGCCAGTAAGGCTGTCCTAGGTTTAGGGTTAGGTATGCAGAGACGCACAGACTCTCAATCTTCGAGAAAAAACCACAGTACATAGGTACCAAATTGTATCAAGCCTTGCCAAGCTCTTTGCGCAATATAAATAACTATAGTTCATTCAAACTTAGATTAAAGCAGTTTTTAATAGAACATTGCTTCTACGATTTGCAAGAGTTTTGGGAGTTGTGTCAAAATTTAAATAATCAGGCCTAACCATCCAAATTAGACACCTCTCATTCTTCTACCTAATTTTCCCATCAGATGTGTCCTGCAACTTCGTGGGCACCTTGACAAGCTCTACACCCACGGGTCATCGAGCGCTACAGGATGTAAGATGTAAGATGTAAGATCGTCACCGGAAGCGGGCTGCGATTTGGTTGGCTGTAGCCGCCGCCATTTCCTTCGGCGCCGCCATTTCCTCTCCTCCCACAAGTCTCGGTGTGGACGTGCTCTTTCCTGATTGGTGATTCTTAATACTTGTGCTACTTGTGATTTCTGAGTTACATTGTGTTCTGGTTTTAAGTATAGTGTTTTTTGACTGATTTTACAGCTCTCTGTTTATCTATGTTTTTGTTCAGAATATCCTGGCTGAGAGTTATTACTCTTGATATGCCCTAAGTTCTTCCTCTACCTGGAAACGGGATCCGATTTCAGATCTCGAAGTATCGCGAAACTTGTTTACTAATCAGTGATGACAAATGTCCGCAAAAATCAAAATCAAAATATATAATCTTCATCACCAACAATGAATTTCAAACAAAGTTTTGATTAATATTTGTCACACTTCACCATGCATTATAATAGAACAAACTGCGTTTGTCAAATATAATACGACTTCGCGGTTGATAATTAGTGTTGGAGGCTGCCGTATCAGCATAAGCTACCTTAATGCAAGTAAACTGAGAACGTGCTCGACGAGAGATTGTAATCATGTCGCGTCTCCTTGGCTATACATTGAAACACACGAGCTGCGACGTAGATTATTGAGAAATAACATTCCATTCAAGGGGGGCAAATTAAATGTGTTACAGTTTTTTCATAGACGTGGGCCAGCCTTATTAGACATTGACATGCACTGCAGCTAATTGAATTTATTGTGCACACTCAAGTTTACGGCATTATCACATAGCATTTGCGATTGGTGATTGGCGGGATTCGAACTTGGGAACCTGGGAACCGAATTCCTGCGTTCTACTACTACACCAGGCCGCTCCCCTGTTTATAGTTTGATTCAATTGCACAATGTGGTACATTTACGCACAGTTGTATCCTATGTAGTATACACTATTAGTTTTCAGAGAACCAGGGATAAAAGTTACGTTGTAAAAATTAAAAGGTTTTACTTATTCCGATTATTTTATATCCATAAGAAAATATATTCTTTTGAGCAGTAATTTAATATAACCGTTCCGTTTTAGAGATTATATTATATTTCAATTCTTAAAAAGGATTTTGAAAACAAATGTCTTCATCATTCAGCAGAAGAGAAGAAAATGTGAGGAAAACAGAGCACATTTTCTAGAGTCTGTTATGCGATAAGTCAGCCCCCGATTGAATATATTGCTTTCAGATAATCATGTAGTAAATACATTTAAAACATATCCTCACTATAACTTGTAGTTTGACTATATCACTTTACTTTTTTAAGATATTTGATCATTAACTAGTTGTTTTTATATATTTTTCTGATTTGATAAATCAGTTTTCGACACCAATATTCTGGGCTCGAAAGTATCTTTTATCAAATAAGTTTGTCGTTCAAACCTTTGGAAAATAGTTATTTATAAAAAAATAAAAAATATTTCGACATAATTTTAAGTTTGCTTTGTATCTCAGTGTACCTTGCACTTTTTAGACAGTGTTGTGTAAAAATAATAAATATGTTCAATCTAGAGATTGGTGGTTAATATTGAATTAGAGCCAGTGCAAGGATATTATGCTGGTGTTGCAGCTTATTAAATTTCCCCCGGCGGTCTGTTTTCTTAGGAGAATGAATGTGAACATTAAATATGAATCATATTACGATGAAAGTCAATAAGAACAATACAGTAGAACCTCGCTAATTCGTCACCTACGGGACCGGGGACATGGTCGGAACAGCAAAAAGGTCGGATTATCGGATGAACTAATTTTATTGACATGAAAACGTACAAAAAGTGTATTTCGAACAGAAAAAATTGCATTAAGAGTGTTTAACGAGCTACTGTATTCTAAAAAACGACAGTAGGACCTAAATAATCGAAATAAAAAATTTCGCGATACTCGAACTAACCGCACCAAATGTTATTGCTCTATACTGAACGATATACGCACTCCCAATGAGTAATACGTCATCGACAGGAGCCAACCTGAACGGAGGAATGCACTGGAAATGTAAACAAACATCAACTTCCGATTACGTGGTCGGACTAACCGATGAGAAAACCCCGATGAGGGCAAACTAGCGGAGGCCTATTTTCCCCGGCGGCATGGTCGGATTAACCGAGGAGTCGGACTATCGGAGGTCGGACTAGAGAGTTTCTACTGTAATCAATAGACACACAATAAGGATTACTGTTCTCTTATGATATGTTAAGCAAATATTTTTTAAAAGCAAAATGTTTTTTCTCCGAAAAAGAACGATAAAACCGCGGACATACATTAGTTGACTGAATCCTATCTAATTAATAAAATATATATGAATTCACAACACTGGAAAATGCATGCCTTTCAACTCTGGTGTTTGTTATTTTTGTAGGACTGTTATTTTCCTATATATTGTACATTATTATTTATTACATTGAATAAACTAGCCTTTTATTAGTTCAACATTTAATTAAAAAAAGATTAAAAGTAATAATTTATTCAAGTAGATACAATTCAAGCAGATATAATGATTTGCTTTAATTTTTACATTGAAAACCCTAATTGAATGTGAGTTTTTTTGTATTACGATACCAGAATAGGAACTTCAAATCGAGTTCACCGGTGAAACAATATCGTAAATTGATTGCTGGTTACTTCAGAAAAGAGGTATATATAGTGTATTCTTAAACTGCAAGAAATATGTACAATAAAATTATATTTGATATCTGAAATGGGCAAGTAGAGTACCAACTTGAAACGCATCCTATTGTAGTTGTCACAGTCCGTCACAGAGAAGAGGTTAAGTGCATTCTAGCAAAAAATTCATGCTTTTTTAGGGAGGGAAACGATTTTCTTCGCAAATGTCCTTTGGATTGCATCTGTCAGTTATGTATCACAGTGAATTTTCTCACTGATGACATTTCCTAGTCAAGCTTGAGTAATATCCAAATATTTTATTTTTGTTCCTTTTTACTATTATTTATTTATTCACGTATTAATTTATTCATTCATATTACTGAATATTCGTTTTAGGCAAACTCGCTTAACGTGTAAAATTAGTATCAGTAAATAAACATATTCATGTTTCTTGGCTTGCGTGATGGATTAGTCTATAGATTATGTTTTGTTTTGGTTAATAGTAATATTTTTCTTTGATTGACGATGCATAGATCCTTTTCATAGCTTTCCTTAATCATATTGCTGATCAGAACAGAAGTATTGTCTGTAGGATTAACTTGCTGTTGGATAATAATAAGTCTCAAGAATGTAACAACCATTTTGTATTACCGTTTTTTCTTACGAAATTTAATCGTTTTATACATGAAACAAACATTTTCTTTAATTATAGTGCAGGAAAATAGTGACGGATCCTGAAATTTTCATTCAACACGCTGAAAATTGGTAGAAATGTCACACATAAAGCTGGAATCATTATACTGAAATTCCCAAAAAATCCCAATTGGGCAACATGCCACAATCTTGAAAAAAACCTATTCCGGTCAGTGTTTCTCTAAACATTTTTTAAAATTACAATTAAACCCATAAGAGATACAAAAAAAAAACTCTAACTGGCATTTTTGTAGAAAACAAAATTTCATATAAAATGAGTATAAATAGGTACAAGAAGTATTGATAACAACTGTTGATATTATTAATTTTCTTAAATGTTGTAATTCTAATATTCCTGCCATAAGGAATACATGTAAAATTTGATGCAAAATACATTCCCAAGGAGGAAAATCCTTTTGATCTAAATAAGTAATAAACTATATCCATAGAATCCTGATTAAATTTCAGTCATTTGACATATCAATAATCAAAATTGATTCTCAATAAAAGCGTAACAAGCACACAAAAATAATCCGTTATGGTAATGTTTTTGGTACTTTGGTATTATACGGAGGGGATTTGGCGGGTGAAGGTATGACTAATCTGGTATCCTTCGATTCGCAAAAAAAAACGAAGAAACCCTACTAACATATTTATGATAACCTAACCTAACATAATCGCCGCAGCGCGCTGTATAAGGGTGGCCATCGGGTGTTGCCGCTACCGGCGGTGACGTTTTACCTCGCCGACATCGCTGCCTGCTAGGAGACAGAACATAAAGACCGCTCATAATAATTATGTAAATTTTGGACAGTGAATCAATTAAAGTATGTCTCCCCAACTATGCAGTTATTTTTGGTATCCAGTTAAAAAAACTTTCTACAAATTTAAATAGTGGCCTCCGTATGATACCAAAGTACCATATCTTTACAAATTCCACAAGATATATACTTTTGAGCTCACACACACCTTTATAGTAAACCAATTTTCATAACTGAGGTGTCAGATAACTAAATTTCTTATCAGGATTCTATGAGTATAATTTATTATTCACTGAGTTCCAAAGTATTTGCCCCCTAGGGAATTTATTTTACATAATATTTTATATGTATTCTTTATGGAAGGGGTATTAGAATAACAACATTTTAGTAAATTAATAATGTCAACAGATATTACGAATATTCCTTGTACTTAATTATAATAGTTTTATTGGAATTTTTGTTTTCTAAAAAGAATTCCGTTTACACTTTTTTTCGATTTTCATGGTAATTAAAAAATATGTTTGGAGAAACACGGACCGGAAATGGTTTTTTGAGATGGCTGCATGTTGCCGAAATGGGATTTTTTTGGGAATTTTAGTTTAATGATCCCAGCCTTATGTGCGACCTTTCCACCTATTTTCAGACTGTTAAATTAAAATCCAGCAATCACGCCAAATTATGCATAATTTTACTACACTACTGTTACAATATTAAATTTAATATTTTTTGTACGTACTACTTGTTGATTTTGTCGTAAAGTAATATTCTTTATTTTTTAGTAAATTTTCTTTTACTCCTGTTAAATATTTAGCATAACAGCAATTTTAAAAGTGAACATAGTTTTAAAAATAGTAATTATATGAACGCAATAATAATATAGTAGTTATTGTTTGACTAGTTTGTGGGCAAGAGCTTATTTAGGTTAATTCGTAATTTGAAATTCAGTTGGTAATCTTAATCTAATGCCTGTGAATATTTTGAAATATATTAACTTGGATCCTGCTACTTTGGATTAGTGGCCAACAAGAGGAAGGTCATAAGCAATCAGCAGGTTTTTATTAGTAAACCAACATTGACATGTATAACTTAAAGCAAACCATGTAAATTCTTTCATTACGTAGCAAATTTTCGTCAGATGTAAATTAAGTTTGTTTATCATCAGTTAAGTTGTAATCAATCTCATTCAAATATATATATATATATATATATATATATATATTCTAACTGTAATAGCTCGGTTGGCTTGTCCAGCGTCATTGCTCGACATTACGTAAAAACGTATGAAGAACACATTGTCGTGCCTTTGGTCAAGTACATACTCCTTCTTTCCTTTGTTTTAATCTAATTTACCTTCTTACTCAGCAATTCGTACTTTACTCTTATGCCAAATGTTAAATTAAGTTGTCCTTTTACTTAAGTTGAATGGGAAATTTTGTTATTACTCACTGAATTTTATTTTCGTTAATAGCAATTTTAGACTACTTTAAAAATATTGTAATAAATCAGTTAGATGTATCATTTTTTACTGTTAATGTAAAACTGTTATCACCTCTTTGAAAACACTTACTTTCAAAACCTTGCAGTCGATACTTGGAAACATGGTGAAACAGTTTATTGCGTGAGTAACTTTGTGCATATACTAAGCGATAAAAATAAATTATAATAAAATGCAACCAAATATACTGAATATAATGGTTGTACAAAAGAAGAAAATCAAAAACCATCGCTGAGAAAGAAACGGTGTTCAAGTATTACAATTTATGTCAGTATTTAAACGCACAATATTTTCGTTTTTATTAGGGACATAAAATGTTGCAGTGCGTATCCTTTTTATCTTTATTGCAAGGATTTGGTAAAGTCCGAGGCGCTGGGTCCAACATATTTATGAAAGTTTTCGGTATAAATATCGTTACATAAACTTTCTCCCTTTTTGAGATCGTTTAACTTATGTTTCCGTTCATACTGCTACTCTAGTTGTATTCAAAATACAGTCCACTGTTATTCATACTATTTATTTTTTACAAAGTTACTGCTAGGGGAATTTATATTTATTCATTCATAATAGTAAAATTCTATAGAATAATTGGTGTATTTTAACTCAAAATTCATAATTTTATGGTTCGGTGAATACACAACATATAAATTCAAAAGCTTAGAAACATTAAGTTCTGCAAAAGACATATTCGGAAAAATATATAACGAAAAATGGAAACTGCGTGAATTATTCAGGTTTTTATGATTTTCATTTCGTCAACATCAGACCTCAGCAAAACAAAAAAATAAAAAAAATAAACACCAAATATTGAAATTCAATAAGTTTAAATAAGTTTAATACGTTTATGGTGGGTATTATGTCGTTAAAGCTACATTTTTTATAGTTTTTCACAACATAATGCCCAATCATGCCCTGAAATTTCGATGCAGATTCATTAGCAATTCTACAGCTTGGTTTTGAGGCCTCATCGTGAATTTAAGTTATTTCTTATAATGTACGTGAATAAATAATGAACTTCTTCAAAGTTTTTCACCATTTAGTTCGATATAAATAGACAAACATAAATGAAAAACGTTCAACCGGTGTGAAACTTGTAAACCTTCATGTCCTGTATTAAGTTTTACAAGATCAAGCATAAAACATATACAGTAAAGTGTTACAACGTGCTCCATCATGTATACTGGGAAATATTTACCCCTCCCAGAAGTTTAATGCTTTCTAAGATTTATGGACTCAATGCAGACACATTTACCACCCAAGCAATGAAAGAATAATGTATCAATGATTTTAAACGTTCCATTTAAACTTATTTTGAATCATAACTGCAAGATAAGTTCATTTCATACTTAAGAGTATTAGTTATTTTTACGAAAGAACTAATATAAAAATTTATTTAATGGTAATTTTTGTTTGAACATAATCGTTTGACTGTATTTATTTGAACATAACCGTTAAAAATTTATAGTATCGAGGCACACGCGTCTGTATGGGTTTGATTTTAAAATAAATTTGTACACATGTTTCATGATTAGTAACTGATTAATAGAATTGATACAATGATTTACCTACAATCGTAAAGACCCGATTTAAACTTATCTTAAAATGTAACTGCAAGGAGCGTTTTATTCAATATTTTATAATATATTTTATTTGTGTAACAAAACCACCATAAAAAGGAACCGACATAAATTTAAGGATTATTACTGTAGATTCATTACAAATGTTAACCACGAATAGCCCTTAAAAAACTTGTCAGTTAAAAAATAAAGCTTTGCAACTGATCATTACAGTATTTTATTTTTTTATCCTTCAATTTAATTTGTGGCTGTAAATAATGTATTGAAATTATATAAAATTTATACTTCACCTACCCCAGAACTCATATAAAGACAATTATCTTAATCGAAAGTCCATATCTTTATTAGTAAAGCATTTCATGAAGCTTAAACGTCAAAACTATAAGTCCTATACCACAGTTTTAATAAAAATTTAAAAAGATCATAGAGATTATAATGACAGTCAAGTTTTACACTCTGACAGACATTAACCTCAGCCTCGCCTCGCCTCGCCTCGCCTCTGGTAAGTAGGCGAGAAACATTAACAGAATTACAACTTAGCTCAGAACTTAAACTTTTCACGTTGTACTGTTAAGAACTTACTTAGGAGAACGTAATGCCCAGATGTAGAGTAGCATTTAAAATTATAATAATGTACAGCATAATATTCCATTAACTAGTTTTAAACATAACTAAGAATAAAATAGTAGGATAAAAACAATAATGACTAACAAAATATTATTTATGAATTTGAGATTTATCAAGAAAGTTGTTGGTGTACATAAAACTAACTAGCATGAGAAATATGGTAGATGAACCCAATGGAAAATAGTTCCTCCATTTGAAACTACATAGGTTTTTAAAGATTAAAATAATGAATACTTAATGAGGGTCAAAGAAATTGCCTAGACTTCTCGGTCAAAAAACTTTTCAATCAATTTTTTTTTGTTTTGTTTACACAACAAACCTCTAAGGGAATTTAACTATGTCTAATCTCTAATTATAATAAGATTATGGCTTAAGGTTTGATGTATAAGGATATTATAAAACTAAAGCTTCAACCAGATATTGGTATTTACTGCAAAGAAGATACTCAAAAAGAAAACCACCTAATTTTTTGCGAAAACATAGTATTATGCAGGGACGTTTATTACTTTTTTTATGCGAGTAGTGTTTGATACTGCAATCCGGTCACTGTTTTGGCAAAAGTGGATGATTCATAAATCCGTACCCTTAAAACGGCGATGTTGGTGAAGATTATCAAGCAGGTGGTTATCAGGTTTCTCTTGTGATGAAGTAATACTCCAACTGTGACGGTCTCTTTCACACAACCTATTGTAAAATTATTAGTATACATCATTTTTCTAATCTCGCAGGAGGATTATACCTGCGAATCCTTTGAGAAAAAAATATCGTCTCTCTTCTAAATTGGGGAAATGTGAATTTTAATATTTTATAATAATCTGCTGTACAGATTTTAAGGAGGTGACAGCATAGAGTCAAAGTATCCAAACACCCTCAGTAACATCCATTAATCGGATGGAATGGTTTAGCGGTGCTTTTCCTGAATGCTAGTGTTATTAAATAGTTGTTTGTGTGTTGAATGAGTAAAGTTCACGTTTCATAATAAATATCCTGACCATAAAAATTAATTTTGTTAACTTAGTATGTAAAACAAATATCAATTTTTTTAGTTATGCTGATAGCGCCTGCATCCGGGTATCTGCAACCATGCATGCATTAGCGATCAGCTGATTGTTGCAACATTCTTACATGCTTAATTCTTAGACGTTCTTATACCTAATTGTTATTAATGTTAATATTATTTGATTATTCCTGCCACTGAATCAGTTGTTAGTGCCTGCATTTTTGTTTAGCTGCAACTTATTGCATGTGTGCGTGGACATTTGAAGGCACTCTAATTTTGAATTGATTTCATTGCTATTCTCAAGGCTACAATTTCTCTCCTGCCGGGAGAAAAAGTACTCCCGCTGTGAGACAGATTTTTACTCCCACTGAGAGACAGATTATTATTTTATTCACCAAGGAGTAAAAAAAAATCTAAATATAACAGGGGTGAAATATTATTTTTTTCTAATTTTTCAAACGCTTGGGCACAGTTAAATTATTTATTTATTAACTAAATAAATTAGTAACTCAATTATATCGGTTCTCTTGGAATACTTGCTCCAAGTGATAATAAACTAAAAATTTATTAAGTTAGGTAATAATAAATTAAGAAGCGGGTATGGAATTTAGACGGCAGTAATATGAGTCATTAGTGATATTTAATGCCAATGTTTTTCCTCATGGACGCATGTTAAAAATTAAATTTTACTCTAGTAATTCTGTACAATTTTATTTCTTGTTGCAAAATAATAAAAAATTGTTAAAATAAACCACTGTAGTAATGTAAAAATAAATCAAAAGTACACAGGTATAGAAAATGGAAAATAGAAATAGAATACTGTTGAATATCTTTCATGACAACTCAAAATACTCACCTATCAAAGGCAGAGCGATGTCCCCGGGGGATGATCCCTTCGCCTGATTGGCTGACGTCACGTCGGGGGGAAATGGCGACTGTCATAATGTGACGCTGACTCAGGGTTGTGCCGGGGGAGGGGAATATAAATGAAATTGTATTAAAATATATTCAGAACGGTTGTAACCCTCACTTTTACATAATTCACAAAACGACTTCTCATTATTGTTTTTCTATAGCAAACCTGAATTTAAACTAAAAAAAATAATATTTTTGGTTGAAATAATTTTTTATGGGTAAGCAGGCGAGAAACATTAACAGAATTATAACTTTAGCTCAGAATTTCAACTTAAACTTACCTTTTTCGTTATCCCAGAATTATATTATTTACCGATATATTTATGATGATTGATTACTCTTTTATGGTATAATCATACTAAAAGTAATTCCAAATAACTGAACATGAGAGACATAGTACAGCATTGTTTTTACTTTTAAATAAATTTCATGTGCTTACGGTGTTCGTTCACTCGTTTTCACAGTATTAATAATGAATAAATTTAAAAAAATATTAATTCAAACAATAAAAGGTTATACAACAGAAATTCATAAATTAACAACTAATATTAACTGATATTAACTGATATAGTATTCGTATTACAGTTCTAAAATTAAATAAAACAGTGTATTAACCAAAAGATTTATATTTTAACGTATTCCTTTCAGCAAGAAAGTTTTTGCTTCTTCGCGTTTTAAAAATATCATATTCAAACGTAACAATTTAAATCAAACAAGGCGGAAGATAAGAAGGAATTTAAAAATAAAATGAGACAACAGGAAACAGCGTCTTGTGGTAAACTTTGAAGTTAACATGAATATAAAGCCGATGAATAATGCAGGCCACTGGGGTCGACTGTTTATTTGAAACATTCGGGCATGTGTTTCATTTGCAAACACTCAGTGCTCTCCGTTTAAGAATAGGACTATAATTTTAATTTGTTGCATGTTATGGAGTAATAAGTAAGTGTATACCTTTGCACGTGAGGTCCATAATACTTTGCGATTAAATCTTGTTATTTTCAGTTTTATTCTTGAAATACTTACACAAATTTCTCTTTAACTTATTTTTATTACCAAAAAGTCACCGAACATAATGTTGACTGGATAACGCTATCAGTGCATAATTGTTATTTATTTCATAAGTGTATTATTACCGTAAAAAATTAAATTTTGAGAGTTATTTCAATATAAACATATTAAGGGATTGATGTTCATCTGAATTGCAACAAAAGGAACATAATGTAACTTCTTGTGGTTATTGAAATATAAATGAAATGATGTGAAAATGTTCTTATAATAATTCTGACCTTCATACGAATTCCTTATGCAATGACTTGCATAGTTTCCTTTCATTTACGCTAAATCGTCATTCATGTTTTCATATTAGTGATTTATTTATATTTATAGGAATGCGATTTAAGGTCTTTGAGTTGTGTACTGAAGGAGGTAACTAAATAGTTTGGTTTTGCATGACAATATCACCAAGAGAGTTTTTATTCCGTTAATATAACGCATGATCTTGGGCAGTACATACCACATATGACAAAAATCTTCACTGCTGTGAATAAAACTCTATTAAATTACAGTAAAATATTGTGGCCAAACCGTTGTAAAAATTATTGAATTAAGTGCTAATCATTGTAACCGTTAAAAACTTGTGATTAAGTAACTTTGTTTCGTGATAAATTAACGAACAAAAAAGCTATTACTAGTTATTAGGTACAAAGAACCAGTTTACGTGTTTTGATGCAGGATTTGTGTTTGAGTAGCGTACATTTATTCATGGTCTAGAGGCTTTTTAATAAAATATGGTCACAGACACTGACTGAGTTGTTCTATACCCAACGCTCAAATGACTCATGGATAGGTAATGACGTACGTTTTCAAACTAAGTCAAATGTGACCCGCCAAGGGAAAAGGCCCCAGACAAAATGTTGCAGAACAGCAAGTTTTAGAGGATAGGGCCAGAAAACACATTTTCTGATTTTTATTGTTTCTTAATGTTTATATGTTTCCAAACAATATTTGGACCATCTTACACCTGAATTTAGCTTTTAACATGTTTTTTTTCAAAACCCTTGCAATCTGGAGAACAAGGACCTTGCCTTCCCCGATGCTATTTCAACGCTTTGCTGTTAAGAAAATCCGAGAGTTCTGTGAGGATTAAATGCAGGACTTGCTAAGCCCTGATCCAGGAATAATATCATGAAAATATACAGGATCTTCCAAAAGAAGTAGTCGTCGATGTAGCTCATGGTCCAAGTGAAGTTTCAAAACAAACAAAAATGTCTAAAGGTCAACAATAAAATAGTATATACTCAAGACACCAATATAATGTCATAGTTTGTTAATATTTTTATAATAAATTCTTATTTTAGTTTAAAATTAAAATTAATTCTAGTTTTTATCTTGTAACAAGACATTTCGTCTTCTAAATAATGTGTTTTTTTTTTATTACTTCTATTTATTTCAGCAACATTTGACAAAAATACAAACAGTTGAAAGAAATTTAATAGTGGATTCATATTCTGCATTAAATTTCGACAAAATTATATACAATACATAACCAAAAGTGTAAGTTGTAACAAAAATATTCAGGTTAGAACTTTGCAACTTTAAACCTCGATTCCCTAAAATTGGTATTTTTAATATTTCAAATTCAAACATTTATAACTTAAGCATTTTTAAAGATATTTTTAAAATTCTTTCACCAGTTTGTTTGGTGTTTAATTTAAATTAAGGATATACTAATAGCTCAGTTTCGAAAAAATGGAAGTTAAGGTCAATTTTCCCTTGTCACAAATAGACGTAATTGCAATAAATAATGTATGCCAATGATTAAAAGAGATGTTAGAAAGGAAAGATAAATAATAATTAGCGATAGCTTTTCATCTATCTATACTGTTAATATATTACTGAACAAGTTTCTCAATCGGAAATATTGTTTCAATGATGTTATTTTTCGGTAAACATAACAATAGTCAAAATATTGCATTGAACAAGGGTCATTTGGATGAGTTGCCTGCTTAACAGTCAGCATCTTAAAATATGCCTTAAAATTTGCATGGCCTTAAAAATCAGTACCAATCTATACATGGTAAACTTGTAAATTTATAATACCCTACACAAAACAAAACCATAATAGATTGAATATTAATAGATATGCCAGCCAAAAACTATAAACAAAATTATTTCCTATTTTAATTTTATACATTGTCTAGTTAATTCTATCGCTGTGTGCCTTTTTTTATTTTTTTTTAGAAAAAATCGTGAGCTCCGAGAACTATACCAAGATCCAGACATTGTAGCCACAGTGAAGAGTAGACGACTGAGATGGGCAGGACACATAGAAAGGAGGGAAGAAGAGAGTGTGCTGGAAAGTCAAGAATGGAAGGCCACGTGGTACTCGCCCGCTGGGAAGACCAAAGCTGCGGTGGAGGGACCAGGTCCAGAAAGATCTTCAGAGAATGGGAGCATCTCTTGCGCAAGCAGCAGACTGGCAGCAGTGGAGGCAACTTGTTGGCGAGGCCAAAATCCTACTTAGGTTTTGAGTGGCCAAGGAGGTAGGTAGGTAGGGTGTATACCTTTTCAAATGTCAAGTTAATGTTATTAACTGCATTTGAATTTTTTCCCTCCAATATCACTTTGCAATTAAAGTAATGTTTCTGATAATTTTGATTGTAATTTTATGAACTAATTATTGTTTTTATAAATGAATGGGTAAAATCAACTAACTATGAATTATTAATCTGAAATATATCCAGCACATGTTGAGGCAGCGCGTGCCTGGGCATAGTTACGTAGAAGCTTGTATGTAAAACATCTTATAAAAATGTGCATATATGATTGGCAGGGACTGTGTCGGGAACAGGGGCTTGCCGTCAATACTCGGGAATCTCAATTTCTTCCATTTAATTGAAAGTATTATAGTAATTACAATTATTTTTATTTGTGAACAAATTTAATCAAAAATAGTGGTAGAAAGAGCAAGATTCTATAAAGTATAAATGTTGATAAATTTCATGTATTCACAGCTAAATTGTTAACAATGAATCTATTGAAACCTCAAAGCAACGGTTTCAAACTCAAAACGATACACGTTTAGTGAGCGACACTTTCATAGGACTTTACTAACAATTCGTGATCAAGAGTTTTACGCGAACCAAACTCTTGGTTATTAATAAATAAAGCAGAACTTTTTGTAATATTGCCTAATTCTAGCGTATTTAACCTAAATAGTAACTTTTGATGGTTCAAACCTAGTTGTTTATTTTTAAAGTTTTTGTAAAGTTTTATTGCTGATTTGGGCATATCATTATTATATAGATTATTATATATTATATATTTCTAGAATTAGTTCACAAATATGGGTAACTATAATAAATATGGAAAGAATTAACTGAGTTCCCTTTAAATTCATTTTATTTGTGACATGTTTCGACCTTAGGCCATTTTCAAGCAAGTTTTACCTAACCTCTTCATACAGTGTTTATATAAGTCACATGATTAAAATATAAACAAATTAAAATAAATATTACAGTTTTCTTAAAATTAGTTTGTATAAAATATATGTATACATAATAAAGTGTACAATTATTCTTTAAAATGAGCTTTTCAGTAGTCTTGCTTTTTCAAATATCGGATTTTGTGATTATACACTTTATTGTATATACATATATTTTATACAAACTAATTTTAAGAAAACTGTAATATTTATTTTTATTTGTTTATATTTTAATCATGTGACTTATATAAACACTGTATGTAGAGGTTAAGTAAAACTTGCTTGAAAATGGCCTAAGGTCGAAACATGTCGCAAATAAAATGAATTTAAAGGGAACTCAGTTAATTCTTTCCATATATATATATATATGTATATATATATATATATATATATATATATATATATATATATATATATATATAGATCGCACTATCATTGTGACGACTTTTCACAACACCTACAATATGGCAACCGCCACAAAGAGTTATGTATATTTAGGTTTTCATATGGAAATATGCTAACTTGCACTCAAGAAACAACATTATCAACTCACATTATGAGTTTTTTTGTTATTTGTAAGCAAACCATAGAGACATCATTGTGGCAACCTTACATGCCACAAACAATATGGCATCCAGTAATATACATTACTTTAAACTATCGTTGTGAACCCCATTCAAAATATTTACCATCATTATGGCGATATACAGCGTTGCCAATTTTCACTCTTGCATTTATACATGAATAAATTGTTCATTCAGGCAAAGTGACGACCTGCCATACCACTATCACTAAGACAACCTGTTTTTTTTTTTAATTAAGTAAAAGGAGATTCTTTTGTTTAGTCTTCACAAATTCCTATTTTCGATAATCTTGAAATGTTTAGTATTAACATTTTTAGTAACATTTTTTTTTATATTTCATCATGCGTCATGAAAGTGACTTATTTCGGGACAAAATGATGGAGCTTAACATGGAAACAGTAAATCTCAAGGCCCGAAATGGTACTTTGGTGACGAATCGTGATCAAAAAACCAAACCGTGGGAACAGCTTATGCTTTGCTGACAGTTAAAGGTTTTAAGGTTAGCCTACGTTCACACGAGCGATATTTTACTGCTGCGACAGGTGGCCGCCTTCGCTGTTTACGCCACCAGCTGTAAGTTCTTGAGTTTTCCACTATTTCTGCGGTGTCGCTGGGATCTTAGATTTGATTAGGGGGCTTGTTTGAAATAGTTCCCACTTTCGCCACGGAATTCCTACGTCAAGGAGACGTTATAAGTTACATTTCTATTACAGAATAACCAAGTAAAATAAATTTAAGGCCAAGGACTTTAAAATTATAATTCAGATATACTAGTTCAAAAAACTGATGATATGTAAATGAAGAAAAATTGATCGAAATCTTGAAAAATTGATCGAAATCTGGAAAAATTGAATAAACAAAATAGTATGTACCGCAAATAAATATTTACATTCTAGTTATTTACAGTGACACGACAGAAAATTGTTTTGTTTGCATGGATGGGGGAGGGTACAAAAGTCATCGTGCCTTGGATCGTAGTTTGCTATCCATTAATACAGGCAACTTGAAAAAAATAATAAAAAAGGCTACAATCATTTTCAAAGACTTCAATATTTTGTTGGGAGCTGTCGATTCTACCCTTTATACGTCCGTGATTCTGTCTTGAAATTTTGATCGAAATGTTATTATTTTGATGTTGAACGCTATTCTTAGGGGAGTAGCGTGCTACAAGTAGCGCCGCTTTCAATTGCGTAGCTTGTAGCTGTAGCGGTACTGAGTAGCGAGTAGCGGAATTTGACGCTACTTTTGCAATACAAACATTTATATTTTTCTCGGACCGGTATTTTAACACTTCAACCCATACAGAGATTCTGAGTAAATCGAGATGTTCTTTGTTACTATAATAGTTGGTAATTGTAAATGATTTTGTAGTTCCTGTAATCAATTGCTTTTGACCACAGACAAAGGCAACTTTGATTGTGGGAGTTCACTATCGTCGTCCAAGGGCGAAACTGACTTGCCCAAATATTCGGCCATCTATTTACAACATGAGGCCTTGTGAGAACGACATAGAACAAACAAGTCATGCAAACGCATCTGTAAATTTTGCATTGGCCTGTATTCGCTCATTCCGCTTGAGCCTTTGATCGACGTTAGTGAACTTACACCGCAATAGATAAAAACAACGCTAACCACCATTGTGCCTAAAGCCTCCGATACGGCGTCGTATGACAAAACACACGACGATCGACGTGCATCCACATTCGCTATTCGAGCATTATCCGTAAATGAAAGCGTAAAGCGACAGCGTTTGTTTACTTGTTTAATGGACATTCAATAATAAACACTAAAATTATGAGTCAAACCATGGTCAAACTGAAAGGTACTTAGATAATAAAATAAGTAATGTAGTAGGTCTATGTCTATAAAGCCTTCAGAAGTCTAGCCTAAATATTGAAATGGGAAAATTATTTAGCTTAAGGGTCTTTGGAAACGGGCATGACCAAATCTTAACATGGGAATGTAACACCAAATCTTAGTGCTTATTAGGCCCTACTTGGATGCCTATAATTTCATTCAACACTTAGACAATCTATTTTGAGCAGGCCTACCGTGACTAATAATTAAAAAACTTTATTGATCTATTGTTTGGTTTATTTATTTATTCATTTATTTACTTGAACTACACTTACTGTTATACGTCTGAAAAGCTAGATGGGTGTTCAGTTGAGTCAATACACCACTCCGAAAGACAGGGAAAAGTTGGAATTATTTCGTGAAAGAAGCTAAAATACCCCCGTCGCAGCATACCTGCGTACTCAGCTAATTTCTAATTACAAAATAATCCATTAATACGTAATTAATCCATTATTACGTAAAAAAGAAATAAACAAGTGATATATTTATGTATTAAAATTATAGCTATTATAGCTTGGTTTCCAAAACCTTTGTAAAAAAATATTGGTAAATGGCTTAGATGAAAAACACAAAGATTTCATATAATGAAGTAGGCAAGAATGTTTATTTTTTAAATTATATTAACATAAAATTGTTTAAAAACCACAATTTTTTTAACATATTGATAAACTGAGAAATTACTCAAAGCGATTCCTTGCAAACCTCAGTAGAGAGTAAATAGGAAATTGACTAAGCCAACATTCTGCTGCCCTGATACTAAAAAAACAGGGGAAAAAATGAGAAGCCGGAGACCAATGGTCTTAGAGGAATGATTTAAAATACCAAATTGTTTGTTTTTTCAAGCTAAATCCAATGGTGCAAACAATAATTGGATAAATATAATTTTTCAATTTGAAAAACTCAAAAAACCAATTTTTGGGGGTAAAATGGAGCCTTTACCCCACTTAGGATATGTCGATCTGGCTGGTTTACGAACTCGTCCAAGAGAATCTAGTTTTACATGTCTGTACCAAATTTTGTTGCGATCGGAGGATATTTACGAGAGTTATCGTGCTTACAGACACTCAAAAAATGAAAATTCTATTTCCCTTATAAGCCCATGTTAAATTTTGAAACAAATCGTGACTTTTGCAGGTAAAAATGCGTTTTAACAATAAACTCACTTCATATCCAGAAAGTACACATAAAAAGCTGTCAATTAATGTAAGTATCAATATGATTGCTGAGGTTACCCTGAACGGATATTTTTTGTCCATTCTGTTCTGTTAAAACGACGGTAATAGCTTATTTCTAAGGAAATTCGCTAAAAAGTAGCTGTAGCTGTAGCAGGATTTTTGTAGCTGTAGCTAGCTACTTTTTAAAATCTGTAGCTATAGCTGTAGCAAAGCTACTTTTTACAACCTCTAGCTGTAGATGTAGCGAGTTACATTTTAAAAGTAGCTTCCCCAACACTAGTTATTCAATTGTTAAAATATAATACTTGAATAATCCTCATTATATAAAGCAGATTGTTAGAACTCAAAGGATTGAAAGCTCTCAGATAGACAGGCCTCCGAATTTTAGGATATCGTACAACCCACTGAAGGGAGGAATTACAGTGAATGGTAAGACATGGGCAGTTAAACCGGGAAATAAACGCGAAAACTAGGACATTTGGTAACCCTAGTTATGGGTTAAGTTTAGGTTTGATTTTTACTTTCACTATCTTCTGGTTTTTGTTGGGATTATTGTGTAGCTAAATATATACCAATCGTGGGTTACGAACAATGTTTTAGGTCGTTAGTGTATCGCGATCAAAGTAATTTAAAAACCACTGATTTAAAACTTCGCGACCCCCGCCATGTTCCCTCGTCGGGACTTTTTTTTAAGGGGTGCATGGGGCGAGCGCCTGGAGCCCCGGTCCAAAAGGGGCTTTGGGAACTGACTTTATGGGCCTCGCCTCGGGAGCAAAGGAGACCCAGGGAAAAAGGGACGAAAAACCGCTGTCGGGCGAAAAAGAACACAAGGAATTAATTCATCAATTGAATTCCCATACAGTACAGCGATTGCGCTGAACGGTTGGCACCGCGCTTGTCGGCAACCTCAGTACCCAGCGGTGGCGCGACGCGGTGCTGCGAAGTGCCGACTGACCAAGGCGCCAAGCTCCAGATGTACTAGTGACTGAAAAACGATGATAGGAAATAGAGGGATCAGCACGTAAGTCCGATACAAGGGCCATGCAGACATGTGGCTGCATGGGGCGCCGACGGTAACAGAGCGCCGGGGGGGGGGGGGTTGTTGTGTTTCTCCAGCGGCAATAATGAAGCCTTTCAGCGATGCTGAAATTTTAAAACAAATTGGCCGTAAAACGTGGATCTAATGACCATTATTGTTGGTCATATTTTTATGATTAAAATGATGTTTTTACCAATGTTCTATCTTGTACCTTACCAAGATATAGCAGTTTTGACGCAAAGCGCTTTCTGCCATCTTTGCCCCGCTCCCCCCAAGTTGTTGACACCTGGGAAATAGGTGACATACGTGTTTTATACACCCACTGTCCATATTACAACAACGAACAAACATATTTGGACACAATTGTTTGCGACATTCTCATTTTAATTCGACCTACGTTAAAACAAATAGTCAAATACCTATTTCCTTTATTTTTTTATTTTGGGGGGAATGCGCCGTAAGCCTTGGAGGGATGGGCACCTCTGATAACGAGTCACTCTCCTTCACTAGCTGAACCAAAATTATTGATTTGTTTTTACTTAGTACATTTGTTTTGGAGAGTCAGATTCTTGGTTGATAAATTTTTAATTTAAAACGCAGAACGGCCACGAGCAGCCGTAGTTTACTAGTCAGCATTACGTTATTCTCCTCCAACCACGTGCATCGGTGACCTGATCGCCCAGAGGGGGGTTCTCATCATTGCATTCAATTCAAGTCCAAGACCAGTACGGATAACACCTCTCACTTCCTTTTTTTAAATTCAAAATTCACAAGGTTAAAATTTTTCAGAGCTATTTAATTCTATAGTTTTCTTTTATTACTACAAGTTAATAAACAGTTATTTAATATCCAACCGATATTTATAATTATTTCCATTTCCATCATCCTACACAAACTAAGCTAAGATCGAAAAATAAATATTACAATAACTTCAACTGAAACCAATTTATTTTACAACTTATTTCATAACTCGTTTACTGTTCAATATACAACCCCGGGCCTAACAACTGTTATTGGTGTCCAAATTTGTATTATTAAAACGACGTTTTAATCGAATCATTTACTGCTTTCAAGAGTTCCGCATTTTAACTCATAACACTACCCGCTATATCCCCCCCCTTCGTTGTCGACCACCCGGAAAATAGCCGGGCGACAAGCATATTTTGTATTACCACAGTCCTTTTTATAATAATCTGCAAAAATGCTTCGTACATGTATGCTCGAAACCCTCAGCTCCTTTACTCGAGGAATATACGCGCCTGAGAGAACCAGTGTTGCCAAGTCGTCCGGTCGCAGTATTACGCCAAATGCCGTATATTGAAATATACACTCAGCGACACTAGCGCACCCACGGTCATTACATGAACTAATAATATTCGTTTCAGGTGCAATATGACGACCAAAATCAATTTTTAAAGTCATCACTATATGTCTCTACAGGGCAAAAGGAGATGAAATAACCCAAGTGTGCATATGACGACCATATACGGTCGTCATAAGCACCGGTCGCCACTTTACATACACTTTTCCTTATGTACGGTTGCCACAATGATAGTTGGGTGAACATATATATATATATATATATATATATATATATATATTAAGGGTGTGCGAGTAGTGATTTTTGAAGTAGAGCCGAGTCGAGTCGAGTTTTGAAAAATACCCGCAAGTTTCGAGCTTTTTTCGAGTTCGATCGAGTTTTTTTTGTTTGACGTTTATAATATAATAGTCATCATGTTTCTACATAATGGTAAAAAATTATTATCTTTACTCAAATACAAAATACAATTTTGAGGTAATTGAACTTAAAAGAGTACTGAACTAAGAGCAGATATGCAAATAAATGATTCCAAAAAAAGGAAGAAAACCTTTTACTTAAACTCACAATCGTTCTTGATTTTATATATTTTTCAAGCTTAACTTGTGTTTAAGGCTTACATGGGTTTTGAAATGAAATGAAAACTCTGACTAAAAGCCATGACCAATTACATAACTCAATTTATGATTCAAATATTTCCTTTGAGTTATTCACACAGCTACATTTTTTATTCATGTAACTGTCAAAAAAAAACTAAGATTTTATTTATTTGGAATGGTTTCTAAAATATAACAAAAATATTTTTTTAAGAGATGTAATAATAAATAACCTCAAACTATTGAAAAGATACAGTGATATAAAAATTTATGTGTCTTTGATAACTAAAAAGAAATGTTTACCTCAAGTATAACAACGAGGTTTCAGTTATATTCGTTAAAGATGGATTGACATTGTGAAAAATGGCCGTAATATTCTTTCGCATGTACCGATTTCGGGTAAACGGCGGGAGTAACTACTCGACTCTAACTTTCGAGTATTTTGCAATAGGTCGAGACGAGTCAAGTAGTGTATACTCGGCTTGAAAAAGCTCGATTTTCGATTACTCGCACACCCCTCATATATATATATATATATATATATATATATATATATATATATATATATATATATATAATAAATATTAATTTATGTATTTATTTATTATTTACATTTAATTATTTAATAAATATTTTCTTGCATTTTAATGTCATCTTTTCTTAAGTTTCTCATAGGTAATGTGTTTGTTAAACTCTGTACATATAGTTAAAATATTTCCCAGTAATAAATGAACAGATTCTTTCTCTGTGGAGTACCGTTGTCGATATCTCGTTTCTTTCATTTAAATTCGGTTAAATTGAATGGTTGAACTAAAAGTAAAAAGCAATCAGACAGAAAGCTTACTATAATAAACCGTATGAAGTTACAATTTTACTGTTTATGATAAAAATTAGTAGTCAATTATTTTTATAGTAAAATTATCAGATTTTATCTGGAGGAACGGGTATACAAACTATAAATTATGCTGCACACTCAAGAATTTTATAAAACTACATTTTGTAAGTTATTCAGTAGGTTGTCACCGTGTGTAAAACTGCCCTCATTAATACGCATTATTAGTATTGGTGGCTTAATGTGCGTAAATGTTATTCAGCAAGCTGTCTCCGTGTGTAAAACTGCCCTCATTAATACGCATTATCAGTATTGGTGGCTTAATGTGCGTAAATGTTATTCAACAAGCTGTCTCCGTGTGTAAAACTGCCATCATTAATACTCATTATCAGTATTGGTGGCTTAATGTGCGTAAATGTTATTCAACAAGCTGTCTCCGTGTGTAAAACTGCCCTCATTAATACGCATTATCAGTATTGGTGGCTTAATGTGTGTAGATGTTATTCAGCAAGCTATCACCGTGTGTAAAACTGCCCTCATTAATACGCATTATCAGTATTGGTGGCTTAATGTGTGTAAATGTTATTCAGCAAGCTATCACCGTGTGTAAAACTGCCCTCATTAATACGCATTATCAGTATTGGTGGCTTAATGTGTGTAAATGTTATTCAGCAAGCTATCACCGTGTGTAAAACTGCCCTCATTAATACGCATTATCAGTATTGGTGGCTTAATGTGCGTAAATGTTATTCAGCACGCTATCACCGTGTGTAAAACTGCCCTCATTAATACGCATTATCAGTATTGGTGGCTTAATGTGTGTAGATGTTATTCAGCAAGCTGTCACCGTGTGTAAAACTACCCTCATTAATACGCATTATCGGTATTGGTAGCTTAATGTGTGTAAATGTTATTCAGCAAGCTGTCACCGTGTGTAAAACTACCCTCATTAATACGCAATAACAGTATTGGTGGCTTAATGTGTGTAAATGTTATTCAACAAGCTGTCACCGCGTGTAAAACTGCCCTCATTAATACGCATTAACAGTATTGATGGCTGATGTGTGTTTAGGCCCTATCGTATGGGGCTGACTGTTACATATGTATGTATGGCAATACGGCCCTTGCTCCAGCTTATCACAAGCCACTTCCTAACGTTTCTACTGTATCAATAGATAAAGTAAAAGTATTTTTATGATTGTTACTACAGACATTTGTTATAAAAATACGAAACAGTTATACATCAGTTGCAATAAATAATTATGCTGTTGAGAGTGGGTATACATTACATTGCTCATTCTATAATAAGTATGTCAGCCTGGGGCACTTAAAATGAATGGAAAAAACTACCTCAGGAATGTGTGCTAAAACATTCGGGGGATTAAAAATTGATTGGTGAAAACTAAAGAGATGTAATTTTTAAACGCATTGTTGAAATGGTTAATAATTGCAGCAGTTGAAATGTAATTTTTTAAGAACCATGCACATGAATGTTTTTGATCCTAACAAACCATAAACAACTATTTTCTTCAACTCTCTTTCTATTTTTGTTATGTATTAAAATAAAGAATTTTTCATTTAATTTCCATCTCATTGTAACAACAACACCCACAAGAGAACAATATAAACATAGAGAGTTATGGAAATTTGTACAGGTTGTTGTTATTTTAAGAATTTCCCGAACAATTATCTCAACTGAAACATGCTGATACTAATGAAAAATAAAATAGATGAATAAAACAATAAATTTCTAAATCTAGTTATTCTAAGTCTAGTTGGTATAAGATCCGCCAAGTTTAACCAAGTGCGTCACAGATGTTAAAAACGTATATAGAACAAATGTTTGGATATCTCTCTCATACCATTCATGTTTATTGGCAGTTACAAAGTTCCCCCTTAACAAACAAGAACAATAAACGCAATTAGTTAAGCTCTGAAGTTAAACCAACATGAAGTATTCTTGGTTAACAACACCCTGGATTATAACTTCAGGAACTTAAGTTGTAATGAAACGAATATTAAGAAGGTGATAGCGGAAGGGAGACAACAAGTTATTGTAAGTGCAGTGTTGTTTTAGAAGTATCTATTTAAGTCTTTAACGACGATAAGTTAGAAAAAATGCTCAGTCCATATACTTTTTTTACTTTTTACGGTCAGTATATATTTATATAAGTTTATTCATTGGAACTATTTTCTTTAAAGTATTTTTCTTGGACGATTAGGAATATGCCACCAGGATTTTAGACCTTTGACTTCGATAAGTCTTTTAACTGTTTATCAAGCCTAAATTCTCATCCATCAGCCAAATATTTAGATTATTTACGAAATTCATAGGAAAGTATTTGTAGTTTTAAAACAAAGTCACTGTTTCATTGACATTAATATCCAAAGAATAATTATGATAGAAATGTGAACGGAAGGATCTTATTCAAAAACGTTTTACTCACACACTGCGTTACAGTGATGAATGAATGAATGAAACATTGTTTATTCCAAAAAAAACCTTAGATACAAACAAATAAAACCCAAAGCCTCAATTTAAGATAAAATAATCAATTAATTATCAGGCTTACCTTACGATCCAATAATATGTTTTTGGAGACCTAGGTCTCAGCGTCGAAACGCTATCTTCAGCCCAAGAGGAGAATAAGGACTGAGGATAGCGTTTCGACGCTGAAACCTAGGTCTCCAAAAACATATTATTGGATCGTAAGGTAAGCCTTAATTAATTGAATAATGTCAAATAACGATCCAGAGGCTATGAACCCTAATAAAATATTCCCAAGTAAAAAAAAAAACTCTACCTATAACAAAACAATATTGTAGCCTTTGAATTAAATAAAAAAGTAGGAACTACAATACTTATAGGCAAAAGCTGCCCTTGCGTCCACTTCTGAGTTGCGTTCTAACAACAACCAAAGTTACTATCATGGAAATTCAATTTACTGTCACGGATCGAAACTGATTATAAATAAGTTTCAACTATCAAATTCAGCTTTGTATTTAAAAGGTTTTACGAATCAGAGGTCATATCAAACTAAAAGTAGATATAGTTACATGTGAAGGCGCCTTTGTAATCCTGAATATTTATCAAATAATGAGGAACTTAGTGACACTGCCAGTTTTTTCGCTTCTACGAACAATGTGAAGCTTGGTTAACGCAATACAGACAAACACTAGTTTTATGGTTGTCTAACTGCACAAAGGCGCTGAGTGGTGCAAACAAGACATTTTAGATATTAAAAGATATTTACCGAGACAAGATTGTTGTCCCTAATGGACTTGCCTTGTGGGTAATGCCCTGCCATTGACACCCTGAATGAGGCTCTCCACTCTTTTAATTCCTTCCCAACCGGTAAAGTATCTTTTACTTAACGAGAGAACAAAATAACCCCGTTGCAGTAGACTTGCATACTCAGCGAATTTCTGATGCTTACTATCACATTTCAACACAAAAAACCGATGTATAGCAATATGGCAATTCTTGTATTTCCTCGATAGTAATAATGTAAGTACTTTGTACTTTGCTCACTACTTTCAATATCTCGGTATTAAATGGACATAGAGCAAAGATTAAATATACCAAATTATTAGTTTTTTTTAGCTGAACTCAATGGAGCAAGACATATTTGATAATTTTGATTTTACTATGTAAAAATAATAAAATATTTTTTGAGGTTTATTTTTGAGGTTGGACCCCTTTTCGGGTCGTCCAATTGGGCTGATTTATGAACTCGTTCGAGTGATCTAGTTGACACATCTGTACCAATACAAATCTCATTAAGATCGAACCATAATTCATGACGCTATATGTTAAAATACACACACACACACACACACACACACACACACACACACACACACACACACACACACACACACACACACACACACACACACACACACACACACACACACACACACACACACACACACACACACACACACACACATATATATATATATATAAAGTACCCGCTTGGTAAGATTATATATAATCTTAATAATCAAGATTATATACATATTGTAGAATTATATATATATGCATTTGTGAGTGTTGATATATAAAAATTCTAACTAATGGTGTTTTTCAATTCTGGTGGCCCCAAAACCGAAAGTTATTATGGTCACAGGCTTAGGTATTATCATGAGACGTACAGTAACAGCTTCTCTTTAGGGGAAATTCGCTGAAAAAATATTTAATCAAATAAGGAAAAACACATTTAAATCCGCTAACTTAAGAAAACTTTTATAATCATTATATGATAAATTTTTAAATATTCTCATAACTAGAAACTCGAAAATGAATATTAAAATTGACAAATTTAGTACAGCAGTACTAAAAGAAACATTATGAATAATACTGTAACATAACCTTATATGCCTATGCCTTTTAAATGTAATATATAATCGAAGACAAACATTAATTTTCAAATAAATTTTAATGTATCCTAGTTTATGGACTGTAGCATAGAATAATGAGTGGATAAGATAAAAACAACGTTTAAATTTTATAAGATAATAATTGAAAGGAAGGTCGACAATATATATCTCTTGCAATAACTTTGAGTGAAATAAAACATAAAATTCTAAGAAGTTTGAAACACACCATCCGTATGAAGAAAAATATTACAAACATAGTAACGACTGTTGACATAAATAAGTGCACTCAAAGGAACATAGCAATATTTGTTAATGAAAAAAAGCAATGAGTAAAAAACTATCTGGTTGTACAAAAATGAAAAAATATCTGAAAACATGAAATTACTTTAGGTTTATCTTCTTTCTTTGTGCGTAAACCAAGTTAAACTAACTAGCTTGGTTATTATGTAGTACTCGTAAGACCTGTTTTAGCATTTAGATTACCATTTGATTTCCACTATTGCAAAATGTTGGCTATTTCAATTATATAAGGCTGGATAAAAAAGAAAATAAAATAAAATGTCTTATATAATGGAAGGTTTAAAATGTTGAAAACTAGATAGATATCTACTCTGAGAAAAATGTTTAGTCTAGTAGGCATGGTAAATTAACATTAGCATGCTACTGTACGTTACATACGTAAATACGTCTGTTTCACCGTTAGTACGTAGGAAATACCATGATAGAAAATAAGCGGCATGGTGTTTCACCATGCCATGGCAGTCTGACCTCGTTTTAGCACCCTTTAAGTATGATTCATACGGCTTTTTCTCTCAGTGTAAGAGCTTTCCTTTATTTAAAATGCACAGATTTTTTTGATATTTTTTTATAATTACTTTAAGCATCCAACACCCCCCCCCACACCCTACTGGGCACCCTACCGGTGCAATAACCGGTTCCCTATATACTTTTAGCATCCAACATATTACATAACTTTAAGGGTATACATATATCATAGTAATTTGTACACAATCCAAATTAATTCTTCGCATTAGTGTTATTGAGTGAGCTTGCAATTGGTATTCCCCCAGTACGGGAAGAAAGGCAATAAATAAATACAGAATCAAATTTTAGTAAAAAGAAAAAAAACACTTTGAAGTTAAACAACAAAAGATGAGAGAGCGAGATAGTTGAAGTAGCAAAACTGATTTGTTCTTTGGACGACGGAGTTGGGGGAGATTTATTGGACAAATGGATTTTATTTTCCGATTCGGAACCCGGCTGTCAAGGTCTTCAAGAACATGTTCGTTCTTTTACCTCCTTCTCCATATGCTTGCATTACGTTTGTCATGAAGTTATCGATTTTCGTCTGGAACAGGTAAACTTCACAGTGTCAAATGATAATTTTATTTAGTAAAAATACTCTTTTGAAGAGGTTTGTTTGTTATGTAATATTAAAAGACACAAAATCTATCTTAGGGTAGTGAAAATAAAATAAAATAACTTTTTCTTTAAAGTGGAATTAAGTAGCCTGGCTGTATAAAAGTATAAACGTAAATATAAGGGGAGGGAAGCTATTGAAGCTCGATGTAAAATAGGTTGCTTTTTCTTTCTGGAATTTTTAAGGTTGTTAGACATAAATTTATCTTTTTTCATGGTAGAACTGAAAACCTAAAGAAAATCTGGGTTGAAAAAGTTTTAATTATAGTTTAAAAGTAAAGTTATGTTTAGTGTTTCAATCATGAGCTGCATTGAATTATATAAAACATTAATATCATATTTATATATATTTTAAATATATAATATTAAAAATATAAATACAAAACTTATGACATGATGCGTTTGTCATAAATCTGTACTCAAAACGTAGAAAAGAATGAATTCATCATCACATCCAAACCTTAATATTCACGCCTTTACTCCCTCTAACGCAACCTCATGTGCACTGATGAGCTGGAAACCGTAACATAAACATGTAGGCAACATAACTACTTCATAGTATGTTAAAATATTTGATGCAGTTTATATCGAAGGGAACCATTAATACTAAATATTGAGTATCCTTCGGTTGGTTACAACTCGTTAATTGAAGACAAACACAATAATTAATTAAAATTAAAGTTATTACATCTGTCCAATATGTATAAAGTACAATCAGAGAAATATTGTTAAGGTACCAGTTTTATCTTAAAGAGTAGACAACTTTTTCAAAAGCGATCTATTTATTCGATCACGGATTCAAAATGTGACGGAATTACAACTGAGAAAACCAGGGGTTACAGTTTTAACGTGACTGTCAATTTTTGATATAGAGAAAATATGAATCTTATTATTATGGAAGGAAAATAAAATTTCATAATCCATATTTCAAGCGAGGGTCGGCAATTATTTAAGATTTTTCAATGCCCTGCAAAAATAAGTCTGGTAACATTGCCAATTTATTATCTTGTTTACGCATATTAGGAATTGATCTAGAAGACAAGGTAAAAATATTTTAAAGGGTTTAAATTCAAAGCAGTGTACCAATATCGTGATGTGTGTTACATCCTTTTCATAAATAGTTACTCTTTTAAAATTTTTATTTTCTTGTAAATGGAGTAAATACAATTTCTCAAGGGATTTTTAGGCTTTGTTCGAGAATAATAAGATAATTTTTACTCACAACCATTTTAATGTTACGGAATGAGATTTTATTATTCAAGAGCAGCGATCTACGGTGAACGAGGATATCCTGGTTCTTTCTTCAAAGAAAGTAAGTGTCGTTGTAAATTCTTTGTGCAGAATTTGAACTGCCGCTTGTTTCGTTATTTTGTCTTAGCTCTCTTTTAATACAAACTTACATTTTCAGTTTAAGCTGCATTGTCAGTGAGAAAAAGATCAAAATTAGCCAACATCGTCTTTGGGAACAAGAGCTATAATTGCGTTGAATTACACAAATCTAACAATTGATGTTTTCATATCTTTATATCTCAAAGCACTTGATTCAAAGCAAATACTAAAAGTGTTACAGTTTAGATTATTTGTGTTGTATTAAAAAATAATTTACCCCTACACGACACATATTTGCAAAGAAAATTAGAAAATAAGCCATATAGTCCTATAAGTGTAGTTTGAATGTGGTTTAAAGTATGTAAGTGCTGCTGCTTTTTTATAACGAACTGGTCGGTGGCAATAAGATTTATTCGTCATACTACTTCAAAAACAGCAGCTTTTAATATATGCGTTGGGATTCAAAAGTTGTTCTTTTTATTCCTTGGACAATAACATAAGATTTGATGATTATTATTTTCCTAGGACTAAAAAGATCATTGTTGATGATACTTTTGATTCGAGGTAAATAATCGAAAAATCTTCATTCGATTACAAATAATCTAAATATTCATCGTTATTGTACGTCAGCGTCGATGGTGAGCTAGCGATTGCATTGTTAGCAGCGATCACAGAAGATCGGGAATGATTATCGGTTATTATATTCAATTGCAATTTATTGTTGCATTGTTGTCGGTTTAATCAATTTGTGAAACTCCTTATTTCACGAATCGATTATTACATGCGTTTGTTACGTCGATTGTTGTTCATTGCTGTCAGTCCAACCTAACACAAATAAAACAATTAGCTGGATTACGTCAAATAGCAAAAAAAAATATGGAAGCATCTTTGGGAGGTACCTGTAAAGGTAAACAAGCTGTAATGTTTTGGTTTTCTTAAGTAGTTTGCGTGTTGTATTGAGCGATATAACAAAAAATATAGTTCATCACACGGATAGCTGCTTTTCGTTACTCGGTCATTTTTCAACCTCGGCTTACAGTCTCGGTCGTAAAACATGACCTTGTATGAAAAGCGTCACTTAAGGTCCTAGTTATGAAATATACTATTATTCTGTTAAAAACAATTTTCCAAAGAATTTTCATCATACCGTATGTACAAATTAAGGCATTCTTGTGAAAAATCCTTCACTCCTTCGGTTGTAATTTCAGGCCCAAACTAACAATATAAAATTTGTCCTGTAAAACTACTTTTAACTTAACAATACTTGTAGTATATTTCATTACTAGGGCCTAAAAAGACGCTTTTCGCACGAGGTCAGGTTTTACGATCGAGGCTGTAAGCTGAGGTCGAAAAAATGACCGAGTAACGAAAAGCAGCTTTAGGCCGTGTGATGAACTATATTTTTAGTTTTACCGCTAAATGCAACCGGCTAACTACATAAGAAAACCATAATATTTCATTTCAAGATACCTCCCAAAGAAGCTTTTCATCTTGTACTTGCTATAACAATCAGCTGATTGTCTATTTCGTTTGTGTTAGGTTAGACTGACAACAATGAACAACTATCGACGTATCGACGCATTCAACAATTGATTGGTGCTATGTGCGAGTTTTTCAAATTAAGTAAACCGACAAAAATGCAACAATGAATTATAATTATTGATAATAAAAACCGATAGCCACTCTAGATGCAGTCGGTAGCTCACCATCAACGCTGAAGTACACACGTTTGCAGTTTTAGAACATTACAAAACGAACAGCTGACATCCTCGACATCAGCTGATTTTTGTCTCCCTGGGTCGCGAAAGAGCTTCATTAAGCCCGAAAAACATGTAATGGAAACTGCCGTTATCGCAGCAGTATAACGAATTTTTTTGAAAAAACAATTTGCCGCTAGCTTTCGATTGGCATATCAGCGTGAATTTCCTGGATGCATGTCACGTGTTTCTGATTGTTGTAGTTGCGCCAAGTCTTCATGGTAACGTGGTGCACCAGTTTCGATATAAAATCATGGCTTCAGTTACTGTTTGGCGTATCTGCGATATCATTAAGTATGAATATTTGAAGTGACTATTTACCTAAAATTCTTTAAACTTTTTTTTCTAAAATCTTATCTATGATTAACTGTTACATAACACGATCAATTAAAACCAAGAAAAACACAAAATTTTTGAATTTCCTGTTTATTGCACGTGTGTACACTGTATTTATCCTAAAGTGAGTGTAAAATTGGTTTGATTATTCTTCAGTGGTGAAGGTATTTTTACAACCACGTTATTGAATTGCTTTTATCTGTTTTCTCAGAAAGGAATCCAACTCATAGCGCATAATCTGGCGTTAGAATATATCCCGTTTTATTTTTCGATAATTTCGTAAAATATGATGAATTAGTTTTTGGGATTTAATTTGTTCATTACTGTAGTTATTTTAATAATGCTTATTTTAGAACGTTGAATGGTATGAGTTTAACTTAATTTTTAACGTAGACTAGGAAAACAAACTTTAAAAATTATGTTAATTTAAATTTTAACATAGGCTAATAAATCAGTTTATACAAAGTTATCTTTTATTATATCTTAGTTTTTCCAACAGGTAAACCAAATTTTGCCGCATACCGCCGCCATAGTGCCGACAAATAACTACCGATCCCATATTAGACCTTGCAAATGTCTAGGATATCATAATATTATTTAAAATGTTTGTATACTCAGTGAAACCAGCTAAAAATAAAATCACTTTTGAATATGTAAATATTCAAGCCCAATAATATTGCTGAACCCTACAATTTTAAAAACAATATTGGATTAGTTTTGTTAATTACTCTACGTTGAACAACTTTTAATCCAAAATCGCAAAAAAATGAACCAACAAATAATCATGGAGTAGATAATAAGATTATATCTGACCGTGATATCTGGCGCGGCGCTACAAGTCCACCATTGGAAAGATTTAAGGGTTTAAAGGATATTAAATGAATCTCCGTGTAATTGTAGAGATGCAATTTGCAATGATTTGCAATTTTGAAATAGAAGAATAATTGAGTTTGCGGTATTTATTTTACAAAATTAAGCATAAAACTGTGATAAATCTATATATCGGTGTTAATCAGGATATTTCAAATAGTTATAGCAGTTTGATAATGGAAATACCAACATCTGCTTTAGCTAGACTCAGATAAGGAGATATTCATAATATAACTCCATTACCTATGATATAGAATATCTTTATGGCTATTTGCGGCTAAAGTGCAGCTCTTAACAGCTTATACACTCGCCAAATGGAGCCATTGGCTTTACCTTTACACACGCGTTAGGTTTTGTAAGGTCGCCACAACCGCGAAAGTAGGACGAACATATGTGGTGAGAAGGTCATCCTTCCTTGTATACATAGAGTCATATGCTTTACCACATAATACACGCTACATTGGCTGAACAGTGAACACTGTTCACAACCTTGTAATCTGGCCAGCAAAGTAGCGTTCTATGAATATTTAATGATAGTTCTAGACATTACACCCGTTTTATCTAAACTTTATAATCTTTTTGAACTTAGTTAAATATTAAAAACTACTAACAAGACACCTTAAAATATTCTCTTTTATCTATTATAAACTTTATTATTTTTTCAACCATAGAAATTGCTAACCATAATATATACCATGGAATATAACCACAATATTGAAACCCTTAATCGTACCTCATAGTCTTTTAATTTGGTATTAATCATGGTATACAAGTTACCAAAGTTCACCATTATATATGGTAAAATGACCTGAGGTTGTAACATTCTCGATAATTGTAACCTTATCCAAAAAATGTGCGAATAATTATTGTAAAAGCACTGAAAATAAACAAATACGTAATTTTTGCAAACGAATGTTGTTTACGAGGTCCAACAAATTAGGAATATAAGTAGTTGAAAAATTCCAACAATGATAAACCTACACTAAATTTGCACAAAATCGGCTCAAACCTCTCATACGATTTATCGTCAGCCACCTTTAAGTTTCTTCTTATTATTTCTTAACACATTATCACAGGAAATACCCAAAAAGCAATATGTAATTAATAAAAATTTAATTTAAACACTCTACTTCTAAATTGTTATTGCTCATAATTTTCCTTTGGTTTCAGAAAACAATGATTTTAATTTTACACCTTTTAAGGGTTTAAAAATGTTTTGTGGTGTAAAATTTGTGATTAATTTCCCTTTTTAAAATCTTAAAATTCATAGCCAAGAGGACATTTTGGAAAATTTTGGGGATTTTTTCTAGAATAGTGTTGAATAGCATTAGTTTTTAATACTATATTAATAGTCATTTAAAGAAGTTAGTGCTGTTTGTGCACAGTGGCCCTTGGTAATTCTATAAGCAAAAATTACTAATGTAATAGGTTAGTAGAGTCTGCCTAAAATATTATTCATGATTTGCCTTAGTTGATGAATTCTAATTAAATAATAACATATCCCAAAATAACTTTAGTACCTTAGTAGGTCACGAATCATGATTTTGATGAATGCATTCGTAACTAGTGATCAAAAAGATATTATAATAGTTATGACTTTTGAATTATTTTTCAACAAGTCACAAAGGATATGTTTTAAAAAAGAAAGTTTTAAACTAAGAGGCAAACTTGAAATACATATTCTCTTAATGAAACAAATTGCTCTATTAATTTATGAGCATAAGCAGCAAAGTAGGTAAGAGTCCTTTGAGGTTTGGTTTGAAAGGCTTTTGTTCATTCTGTATGCAAATTGGCTCAGCTGTTTAACCGCGACAAAGTCTTTAGCTCTCTCGCCCAAGATGGTTTATAACCTGAAATTTATTAACAAGCGCTTTCTTCTCAACCTGTTAGCAGGAATTTCTGTTGAATGTAATTATTTTTTAAGAATAAAACAAAATTAACACATACAAAAAAAATCTAAAATCATCCATTTACATCATACATCTATTTAAAATCATTTCAAGACTTGCTTTACTTTTTTCATTGTTTAAAACAATTACATCGATCTGGACATTTTTTGTCTCAACTGCGAAAATCGTCGGGATTTCCGGAGACATTTACAGTTTTAAAAGAATGTACATGCCCACTGAGATTTTTACATCCTTGGTTAAGGTGTCATTTTGAATAAAAGTACTTTAAAGTTTATATATAATTCTATCGTAGACTTAATGAGACTCCCCTTCATAATCAAACAATATTTCTTCTAAAATTTATATATAAAAATATTTATTACTTTTTTCTGTAAAGAATTTTAAAGAAAGCCTATATAATATGTGATGTATGTAAATATGTGCGAGGTGAGCCTAGACCTTGTGTTTGTCCGCCAATGGTGTGGTTTCTCTCCAGGATATTGCAAACGCGCTTTGACAGCCATAGATTTATTAGCATTTTATGATCAGTTCTTCGCCTTCAGAGATGTTGTGTAGGATGAATTCCTTTTATGTTAAAAATATATTTAACGACTGTTTTATGTTTTTTACAAGTCAGAGTAGCTGATTAGAGGATCAGGTAAGATTTAAAATGGTATTTCAATTTTAGCTGTTAGTTTTCTTTTGTTTCATTAAATTCGGTTTCTTTCTTATGAGTCTGCAAAATACGTAATTGGAAATTCTTTTGGTATAAACTACAAATTAAATTAAATTAAAAAAAAACAACAATAAAATAAAATAAAATAAATTTAAATCAACAACAATTAATAAAGATTTAAATTATGTTTATTGATGGTTTAGAGTGTTGTGTTAAGAGTTCCTATTAGGATTTTAGTGTAGACGTATCTAAATGCAAACAACTTGTATTTATTATATTTTAGAATTCAATTATTAATGCATAAAAGAATGCAAACATAGTAAAAAGAGTACTTAAATGAATCTGAAACGAGCCTATCGTCAATATTGTGAGCGTGAATTTTAATAAGTCCGTAAAATTCATGACTTGGGTTATATTCAGATAGATAACTTAACTTAACTGTAGTTAACTTAATATGATCACAACTATTGCTGCTTTTATAACCCAATCACCAAGTGTAAAGTAGTTTAGCAAAGCTTCAACACTCGACGCCATTATTGATTTGCTATTGGAGGCTCCATCAAACGTTTACTTATCTTAAGAGTAGGGAGACATTATAAAACCCCACCATCGAAACCAAGATTTTGTGAAATTCACTTTTTTGGTCCAATCCATCCTTCATTTATTGGTTGTACCTGATTACAAATTAATTAATTTTTTTACTTCAAAGAGATGACAGGATTCTTTTGGTAGATATACGGTTCAAACTAGTCAAAACATAATTGTTTGATGCTTGTGTTGTTAGGAGAAGCTCGTACACAGGGGCCTGTATTCCAAGCAATAGCAACAGCGCAGATTACCCCCCAGCTTTTTGGCAGCGACACTAAAGATACAAATATGCGCGGGCCCTAATCAAACTGGTAGTATAGGTTGGTATCAACCAATAGAGAACGGCCTAAATGGTTAATGTGGTGCATTGTTTAGGTTTAAGAAATTATGCTTTTTGGACAAGATTTACCTACTTACGGGATCTAGCAATTGAATCGTTTATTTCAGAAACAGCATAACCTAATTTTTTTTAATTTTAGGGACATTAGTTTTCTTTTGTAAAGTAACAAACATTTTAATTTAGTATTTTTTATTGTTAACTACCGAGGTTTTTAAAGTCCAGGATGTTGGTGGTATTAATCATCAATGGTGACATACCACTGAAAAAAAATTAAAAATGTTCAATTATGTTGTTTATGCAATAAACGCTGTTTTCAAAACAAATTATATTGGTTTACAAATTTTTTGACAGATTTTCAGGTATGAATTTATTGAAAAAACAAAGATATAAATGAAACACTTTAGTTAATGATACAAATTATTAACAAACGTCAGAAAATTAGTAAACCAATATAATTTGTTTTGAAAACAGCGTTTATTGCAGAAACAACATAGGTGAAAAATTTTCATATTTGTTTACATTAACTATTATTATGTAAACAAACTGTACCCCACTAACCTACAAAAAGGAAGTTAAGAGCACATGGGCACGATGACAGCCAGGGTTGCCAACATCGCTTTACACAAAAAATAAAATTTACCCCGAGTTTGTTGCAGAAACAACACAACTGGCAGTCACTTGAGTAGTTTCTGCACTAAACGATGCCCAGTGGTGCGATGCCCAGTTCGAGGCCCTCTGGTTAGTCGCAGTTGTGATGATTCTTCACCAAACGATGTATTTCATGTTGTAGATACTGAAAATACAAATAAGTAAAATCCCAAAAAAAGTTGGTTATGCTGTTTCTGAAATAAACGATTTAATAGATAGTTGATAGCAAAAAGGTAACAAACTCGTACCACAGGTCGCCATATCAATCCCATAGAAGATCCAAAAGAAAAATTTGCGAAAGTTTGAGTCAAATCCGACTACAATAATCAATTATGCTATGAATTAATAATCCAGATAAAAGAAACAGCCGGTATTTTTTATTCATAAAGCTTTCACAATATCTATTCAAACTCATCTTCCACTCATATTCGCCTTAAAATAGCCCTCACTGGTGGCCAGCGTCGTGTATGGTAATCTAATCTAGAGTTCACTGTAGTATAAAAATCCACCACAGACCTGCAGAGTAACACTGGAGACAGATAGGTTGATCAAGCCCAGGCACGTCTTGGGATTATGACGTGTATCAGATTGTGACTGACACTGCTTAGCACCGAATAACAAGCGAGCAGAACAGAGAAGGCTGATAATATTTAGGTTCATCTTCCACTTCTTCAATCATAGCTTACATGTATACATTCTTAAGTTTCAGTTTACAAGCAGGGGGTTTCGTCTAGAATGTTGCTAACTGACATGGAAAATTAACAGAATCAAATTTGTTTTGTAAACAAAGGAAATTATTATTGAGAAAGTAAATACGTATCGTAATAGGTCGATAAAACCAGTTAATTCAGTTTTCTCAGCAGCGTAGATTTTTAATGAAAACGTATAATTTACAACACAATAAATATACGCAGCTCAAGCAAAACTGCTCTTCATAATGCTTTTTATTTGTATTTTTTCAAATACAAATATAATACGCATTTCCTTGGATTACATATTGTTAATATCGCCTTAAGCAGTATTTAATTCATGAAATATTGATGAACCAATCACACTATACAAAAAAATACGTCACCTGCCTTCCTCTAAAATCGTGCCCCTCTGTAAATAATGTTAAATGTTAATTTAATTAAGATTTAATATTATAATATTAGATAAATTTAAATTTTCTTTATTTGTCTTGGGCTTAGGTCTTGCCGTGAGACCTATGGTAATAATTCCATCAATGAAATTTTCTAAAAGACAAGGGCAAAGTATTTTTTTTCTAATGATGTAGATAAAATAAATGGTTTAAATTATCTCTTTCATTAACAGCTGTTACGGGGAAGAAAGGTCTTATAAGTATCTCTAGTCAGTGATTTATTTTATGTTCTATTCCTGACAGCTGGTTTGACATTCCACTAAATTTCTTGCATTTTACATCTGTTTAAATATAAACATTTCACCAATTGGTATTCTGCCATAAGGATAATATAGGATCTTTGATAGGGTCCATGGCGGAGTCCGAGGGTCAGATCAGGATGAAAACCATTTAGTTTTCCTATTTAATGCCTAAAGAAACAGTGAACCAAATTTCAGCTTTCTGGGTTATTGGGAAGTTAGAGAATTAGTGATGAGTGAGTGAGTGAATGAGTGAGTGAATGAGGGCCTTGCCTTTTATAGGTATAGATTTTTATGTACCAAGCTTGATTTCTGAAAGCCTAAAATTCCTAAATAATTGTTTACGAAAAGTTTAGCTAACTAATACTCTCAAATATAAATTACAAATTAAATTAAAATTCCTTACTGACACTCAATTAAGTCTTTTGAAAATTTCTTGAAGATATTTTAATAAATAAAATTCTGAATAAAAGTAAACAATGTATTTATTTTTGAGCGTTATTTATGATCACTTAGTGGATTTTTTGAAATACCTCACAGCGAGAAATTTAAAATAACCAAAACCTATGTCAACAACAACAAACCAATAGTTAACAATCATAATCAATAACACATCAACAATACACATGTAAAACAAAAAAATGCTTATTTTAGCGAATTTCTTTAAAAATAAGCTATTACCGTCGTTTTAGCAGAATGGACAAAACATATCCGTTAAGGGTAACCTCAGCAATTATATTAATATTTATATTAATTGACAGCTTTTTATGTGTACTCTCGGGAAATGAAGTGCGTTTATCGTGAAAACACATTTTTACCTGCACAAATCACGATTTGTTTTCCAAATTTAACATGGTCTTATATGAGACATTGAATTTTAATTTTCACGATAACTCTGGTAAATATCGTCCGATCGTGACATAATTTGGTACAGACATGTAGAACTACATTCTCTTGGACGAGTTCGTAAACCAGCCATATCGACAAATCCTAAGTGGGGTCAAGACTCCATTTTACCACTTAAAAATATTTTTTTTAGTTTTTCACATTGAAAAATTAAATTCATCCAATTATCGTTTTCACCATTAGATTCTGCTCTAAAAACAAACAATTTGGTTTTTTAAATCATTCCTCTACATACCTTGGTCTCCAAGATATTTCCACTTCGAATTTTTTTCCTGAGTGTTTTAGTAGCAGGGCTACAGAATGTTGTCTTTGCCAATTTCTTATTCACTTCCTACTGAGTGTCCTTGAGGAGTAGTCAATGAGGTTATCTACATAATTAATAGGATTTTT